>ML682087.1:3305913-3436666 GCA_007922195.1 Podocnemis expansa
CCCCCCCTCACCTGAGGCGGGCGTCGCTGCCGCGCCGCCTCCCTCAGCCAGGCCGCGCCGCGCTCTTCCCAGAGCGACACCTGGCGGCGGGAGGCCGCAGCTCCTCCTCAGCTCGCGCCGGCTCAGCCCGGCTCCCGCGCAAAGATGGCGGCGGCGCCGGCGTCACGTGGGCCCCAGGCGCGCACGTGCCGACGCCCCGCCCACGCCGCTGACGTGGCGGGCGCGCGTGTCTCCGGCGCCCAGGCGGGCACGTGGCGCCTCCTCTGGGCGGGAGGGGCGCTGCATGAACAGAGGAAGAGGCGTGACAGCGATTCGCAGTGCTCGCGGCACAAAGGCAGCAATGTCTGAACCAGCTCAGCCTTCTTAAAGTTGGGGCAGCAGCCGATTAAGAAGCGTTTAGCTGGGCATGGTATCAGGGCAGCTGTGACTGCTGCTTTCCTACCTGCACAATACCCGCCAGCCCAGCGCAGCAGCGGCGGAAGAGGAAGAACCAGTTAAGGGAGTGAAGACACCCCTATTAGTGCAAATTGCAAGTTTTACTAGGCTTATAAATTGTATTATAGCAGCAAGACTTTGCGCTTTCACTAGAGGAGCAAAGTACATCACAAATATGAGTCTTTCATCCACTTGTCAATTCTATCCCATTTTTATAGACAAAAAAATGAGCCAAGGGACATTGTTATTTTCCCAAGGACACACCCCAAGAGTTCAAAGCTTAAGTGCTAGCAGCTGGACAGCACAGTCTCCACTTCTCTGGCACAGTGAGGAGCAAGGTCTAGAGAGGAAAACCTAGCCATTAAAAATTGTTCTGCCACCTTGCTATCTGATCTCTCCTCCTCCTCTTCCATAGAGTTCTGTTCTAAACACCGATTATTAATTTTTCAAAAAGGAAGCTGAGACAATTCTTAACTAGCCAGTCATTTAATATAGCACTGAGATCACCACAGCATCCGAGTCTGTTCCCCCCCCATCAATCCGAAGATACTCCTAGGAGCATGATCCTATCACTAATGAAAAGTGAAATGAATCTGGTGGCACTTTTAAAGGTTAACAAATTGTCTATCATATGAGCTTTCACGGGAGAAAAGCCCACTTTGTCAGATGCTTTGACAAAGGGGTTTCAAACCACCAGATGAAGTGGGATTTTCTCCCATGTGATAAATAAATTTGTTAGTCTTTAAAAGATCCACCAGACTTGTTTGTTTTGCTGCCCTAAACTAACATAGCTACCCCGCTGGAACTCAATAAAAAGAGTTATTTCCAATTTGACTAATGTTTAGTAAACCAACCACCACTTCAGGCAGGTGTGAATTCCTCATAATCAGTACATATTTGTTGTAAATTCTGTTTCCATTTTAAAACTTCTCAAGGCACTAGACAAAGGAAAAGCAGCAAGGAGTCGTGGGGAACTTAAAAGACTAACAAATTTATCTGTCTTCTTTTGCTGGACTAGACTAACGCGACTCTTTTAGACAAAGGAAAGCACTGAACATCAAGTAGCACAGTACAATTTAATATAAAAACCAAGAGTGAGTACATGTCACATTTTGAATAAGGTTATGGGTAGGGGGGAGCAGGGTTTGAGAAAATAAGCTGATCCGATGGAATGAAATCTTCCTCCAAAGTCAAGAACTTTACATCAACAAACCAGACGGGAGGATAGCCAAAAATCTTTGAGAGGCACGTTAAAAAAACAGCAAACACTACTATATTACTCAGCAGAAGACCGGGAAAAGAAATTTGAAGAGGTGGGCAAACTTTTGGAATCTTCATTTAGGAGTACGGGCACTGAAGACCTGAATTGCTAAGCAATTTAAAGTCAAAACAAGGAGTCCTGTGGTACTTTTAAAGACTCACATTTATTTATCAAATGAGCTTTGGGGGAGAAAATCCCAGTTCCTCAGATCCTTTGAAGATGGGGGAATTTACAGAATAGGAGGAAAATAAATGCAGGTTAGTGTTAAGTCACAGGATCAGGTTACACTGTAACAGCAAATCAAAGCAGTTGTTAAGAGTCAAACATTGGGAAACAGCACATAGAGAAGGGTGAGGTCAAATCATCTCTTGTAATGTGAAAAGAGTCCATAGTCCCAGTTTAATCCTGCTTTCACACAGTCAGTCATGATTCAGAGTTACTATGCTATTACAAAAAACAAACCACAGAACCTGCTCATCACAGAGGCAAGCACTCAGAGGCTCATATATGTAGCAACATGAGATTTTTAGATGAGCTGAACTTATTTTATATTTAACACACAAAAACGGCTGCGAGACTGAGGTGAATAGGAGAGAAGGAACTCCCCACTCAGCAAGTAATTAACATCTCATTAAAGCCACAAAAATTACTATGCTTACTTCTTTTACTACTGCAGGTCTGTAAAACATTCTTCATTACAGAAACTCTTGGCTAATAAAGTTTTTCTCTGTTTGTTTACATTGCCCTGTAGGAGCACACATCCAGTTCCCCAAACCCTAAAAGCAACCTGCTTTCTTGTCATATTTTAGGTTTAGTCCCAGAAGGTCTGGATTTCAGTTTTTCAAAGGCTGTGACGATTTCACATGGGAGTGGATTCAGGACTGCACTAGGAACTGGGTAATATTTCACTCCCACAATATTACGGTTTAATTGGAAAATGTGCATTTCTCATAGAATGTGTTGTGGGAAATGTATGAGGAGCTTAGTGTACTCATTGTGTAGGTTCATCAAAAACAAGCAGTAAATGTTTCATGAAATCCCTGATGCAATAATTAACTGGTGATCTGAAGAACAAAGCAAAGGTTTTTCAACAGGCAATTATTTTTTCATCTTTTCTTGACAGGAAGTGAGAAGTCACATTATTTTCCTCTCACTTTGGGACAGTGGAAGAATGAAAGGAAATTCTTCCTGGTTACCTTCAAACTTACCCAAATTACAGTGATAAATATTGATAAATCGCTGATCTGAACCCATTCAGGAAGACACCTCTGAATTAGAAAGCAGCAAAAACTATACATGGTTAAGAATCTCATAGTGCTACTCACTGCTATGTCCCGCCTTTCATAGATGTGCTGTCAGAGTTTACTTCTATGCACTTCAGTGATAAAAACATATGTTAATTCTGATATTTCTGCAGAACTAACACAGCTATGGAAGCCAGAGTTGTACTGTCATGTAGTCATCCAGGTGCATGGTTAAATTTTGTCTTCAGTTATGAGTGGCATCCATAGTGAATACAGCATGAGTAAAATTTAGCCCAAGAATTCTTGATACTGGTGACGATGCACCAACTAGAGAACACAAGTTTGTTGCTCAGATCCAAACGGAATTTGAAGGGGTGACAAAAAAACATTTTACTTGTAAACTGCATATTTGGTATGAAAAATATGAAGACCCAAACATGGAGCCTCAGGAGGCCATTTTAAGAGTGGGGCCATACTTTCATAATATACAGGAACCTTCAGTTACGCCAGGAAAATACAGTTACGTTTACATATTCTTTGTGTATTCATGATTTTGGCCTTGAGGAGTCTGCAGATGCTAAAACTTTGTTTTAAGAAGAGAACTGGTTTTGTATTGCAAAATATTTAATTCACTGTTAAAATGAAATGAAACAACAAAATAGTAATACAATTTTACTAGGTTATATTTCAATTCTTGAAGTATACACACTAGCATCTATCCTACCACCATGTCCACACATCTAATATTGATGGAGTTACAGCATTTTTTGGTATTAAATAATAAAGATAACGTATGCAGTTAAGGAAAAACGCTTAGGCATAGCACGTTATATCTCACAGTCGCAGATTACATCAGCTAGCATTAGTACAGTAAACAAGAAAAAGGTAGAAATACAAAATAAACCAAATATCTTTATATACAAACCAGTGCCTCTTATTGTAACCAGCTTACACTCACACTGCACACAAAATTTATCCACTGATGCAACAGATACTTCAGCAAAACACAAACCATTATAAATTAAAAAAAAAAAAAAATTACAAGGTGCAAAACCTCCATTCTACAGCTTTCTGGTGAGAACTTCAGGACAATCCAAAGGATGAGAAATCCAAGCATGTATAGCACCTATTAGTGCAACTGCACTGAGCGTGGAAAAATAACCTACAGAACCTCTGAATGTGTTACCAGGAAAGCCAGTTAGGACACACAGCAATAGATGCTCGCTGCTACACTCACGCAGTGATTTTTGCCTCTTAAATATCTCAGTTTATTATTTGTCTCATTCATACCTATGTGCAAAACTAAATCCTGGAAGCTCTCTCAGAACTTCACAGAAGGCCTGCTACAGCCGAGTTTAAAAAAAAAAAAAAAAAAAAAGAGAGAGACAGACAGACAGACAGACAAAGAATTAAATGTCAAACATTCACATAATTAGTACACATTAGCAGTCCTGCTGTGGGGATTGAAACGCTGTCCGTGTGTGTGGTTCAAGCAATATGACACAGAAGTAAAAACAGAATTTGCCAAGAATTCTGATTATTCTTACCCAGCTCTCAGACAAGCCACTCAACCTCAGGCTGTGAGCTCATTTGGCAGCCCATGTTTAAAAACCCAGAGTTGCATAGAATTGATTAATAATACAGAAAGAAATGCCAGACACAGAGAGATGGATAGGGTACATATTAAAACAAAATGGATTGCTCCACTCAGGACTCTGAAAACCATCTCCCTTTGCACACAAAGCCTGCCACCTCCTTCTCTCCAAATCCCACCTTTTGAGCCTGTTTTCTGGCACTGATGTAGTTCTTGCTAAGAGTCATTTTCTTCTTTGTTAGTGACATTTCTTTTCAAATAAAATATTAAAAAATGTTCTACCTGTAAAAAAAAACCTATTGTATGTAAACTTAACAATTAGGATTTGGTAAGTTCTCGTACCTAGTCTGTGAAAAGCCTCCAGCCAGACCGCAGAATGGAGTGTTTCTCTGAAGAGCATCAATCTAGCTACATCACCTGTTAAATATCAGTAGTATGAAGATCCCACGTTTAGCAATAAAGCCTCTTTTTGTGTTTCCATCCACTTTATCAATGACCTATTGAAATCCTGACATGCTGTGTTTCTATTTTATGTACATTCTGGTCCTCTCACATGTCACAGATTTAAACATCTGGCCACGGAAGGCAACAAAAGGTACTGTGTTTAAGAAAAATGTGTTTGACGGAGTTTTGCTTTTCAACAAGTCTCTTTTCCCTGGACACCAGTTACTGTTTTTATAGAACTTATTGTTCTGTTGAACCAAGTCTTCTTTGCTGCTTGTACCTCATTCAGCGCCAGGCCCAAATGATGCTCAAGATCCTGCAAAGAGAAACAGCAACAGTTGTGATTTGCTGTCTAGACCAAAATGGTTTACATAAGGCTCAGAAGGAGCCAGGAGTTCTATAATCTGTCCGCCAGTTTTGCTTCTGAAGAGCCTTTTTGTGTGTAAACTCAGCAGTACAGCAAGCAGATTTTCCATTGGAATGAACTTTTTAGAAAGCATAGTGATTCCTGTGTCACTGACATGCAGACACTGCATGATTTTTATTAGCGCATTCACTCTCTCTAACTCAGTGCAGACGAAAGTGTGAAATTCTCCCACTGGGAACTGGATTTTTCCTTAATAACTTGGCAAAAAGTGCTCTGAAATCACTAGATTAAAAATGACCTATAACTCTGATCCTTGCCCCAATCATTTCCTCCAGTCTTCAGTTTTAATCTGCTGTATGTGCCCTCTGCAAAAGAAAAGTTGCTATGAACTAGTATGTCTAGACTGGCTCAGGTAAGAATGAGGGGCATGTACAGGAGGAGATTATGGACTATAAATGCAAAGACAGGAAAGGAATTTTGGTTGGTTCCTGGAAATGAAAATGAGCAAAAGGATGTTTAGCCTAAATATCAAGATGATTGTGCTCACTGTTAAACCATAGAACAGATTCTCAGGGGGAAAAAGTGGAATCCTTCTTGCTTGGTACATCTGAAAAGAGACTGGAGAAAAAACTGGGGAATACGCTAAGGGAAACAATCATCCCCACTGAGCCAGTGTACAGGTCTCTCATACATCTAGTTACCAAACATTCATGATAATCAGGAAAGAAGAGTGGGTGAGCAGCAGAAAGAAAAAAAGTCAAGCCACATTCTGTGGTAAATGCAACTTCTATAAAACCTCTCCTATTTAGGGTTATATTTACTGAGTGTGTTTCTCTGTTCTTTAGTTTAGATCACTTCAGATTTATATCAAATGTTGATTGAACAACATCACTGTGGCAATTAAAGCATGTGTAAGAATGGCCATACTAGGCCTGACCAATGATCCGTCTAACCCAGTATCCTGTCTTCCAACAGTGACCAATGCCAGGTGCTTCCAAGGAAATAAATAGAACAGCTAATCAAGCGATCCACCATGTCACCCACTCCCAACTTCTGGCAAACAGCAATCCTTGCCCATCTTGCTAATAACGATTAACAGACCCATCCTCCATGGCCATAGCTAGTCTCTTTTGAACCCTGTTATAGTTTTGGCCTTTACAACATCCTCTGGCAATAAGTTCCACAGGTTAGAACGGTCTTGTGTGAAGAAATACTTCTTTTTGCTCATTTTTAACCAGCTTCCTGTTTCTTTTGGTGACCCCTCATTCTTGTGTTATGAGAAGGAGTAAATGACATTTCCTTATTTACTTTCTCCACACCAGTCAGGACTGTTTAAACCTGTATCATAACACCACTCTTCCCTGCCACCCCATCATCTCTTTTCCAAGATGCAAAGTCTATCTTACTAAATCTCATCTCATATGGAATCTGTTCCATACCCCTAATCATGTTTGCTGCCCTTTTCCATATCTTTTCCATTTCCAATAGGTGGGGCAACCAAAGCTGCATGTAATATTCAAAATGCAGGCATACCATGTATTTATAAAGAGGCAATATGGTATTTTCTGTCTTATTATCTAGCCCTTTCCTAATAATTCCCAGTATTCTGTTACCTGTTCTAACTGCTGCTGCAGACTGAGCAGATGTTTTCACAGAACTATCCACAATGACTAACATCTCTTCTAGGAATTACTGAAAGGCTCTGATCACCATAGTATCTGACAGCCTTCCAGTGCTACATTAAGCAACAAGACCAACATCTGTCAGACGGGGTTTGTTCTATCAGCAACTACAGTACTGTAAAATGAAAGAATATACCAGGTGTGGCCAAACTGTGGCTTGGGAGCCGCACATGGCTCTTGAATAAAAAAGTGCAGCTCGCTGAAGAAATCCAGAGGAAAGCAGCCCCAGACTAGGAGTTTTAAATCTTCTGCTCTGAGCATGCTTTGAGGGGAGCCCCAGCCTGCACCTAGCCGCTGGAGCGGGCAGGTAAAGAGGGGGTCAGCCCATGGGAGCCAGCGTCAGCACCTGGTGGTTAGGGAGGGTGTCAGAGGGCGGGGAGAAGCGGTGGAATGGTCAGGCTGGCAGGGAGAAGCTAAGTTTTTACTGTATAGGTAGGCCTAGTTTTCATGATAACCTTAAGTAATTAGTAGAATCTGACATGAGTAGGATCAATATTTGCCTTCTTTTTACAATAAAATTAAAGCACGAAATGAATTTTAAACTTAATTTTGGAGTAGGTAAAATATGGCTATATGCCTCAGTGCGGCTCTCAAAGGTTTAATAATCAACTTGTGTGGCTCTTGAGTTCCTTAAGTTTGGCCACCCCTAGAATATACCATTAATCACCTTGTCAGATCTAAAATGGGGAACATGGGGTTTACTTTTCCCATCCCAACAGTCACATAAGATCAGACTGCAAGTGCTCAGAAGCAACTGGGCAGATGTCTGGAAGTTGTGGCAGCTGGCAAAAAGGGGCTTATATGGTTTTAATTATTTTATCTGCATCCGCTGAGTTTTCCCTACAGTACACTGAACATTCAGTTAAATCTCCCACACAGGAAACAGCAGGAGTTTCAGCCAATAGTATCTGCTTAAGTCTCCTGAGTCAAACTACATTTCTCGACAACTACATAAGGCAGCCCTGCTGAGTGACAAATAACCCTCAAGCATTACCTGTATTTTACACTCTGCTTCAACTAACTGCAGTTTGGTTTGGGCCAGCTCAAGCTCCATTTCCCTCAGCTGGTTTTTCAGAGTCTCCTTTTCCTCATCTGTGTCCTCATCAGAAGCCTCCTTCGCAGAGCTGGCAATCTTCACACGTCCTTCTTTATTGAAGAACTCTCGGCAATGTTCACAGTCATCCACTTTTTGCTAAAATCAAAAACATCCAACTGAGCATTTCTGTTAAGGATGTGGATCAACTTATCACAGATATTTCCTGCCCCCGTCCTGGAGTAGTAGGACAGAGCTGGGGTGCGACAAGTCAATGACCGCATGCATTTAGGAGGTTCTATTTATTTTCCTGGGAGAATATACTGAATAGTGCAGGCAAGTAAGAGCGTGTATGACTCACCCATCCTGATTTCTGCTCTGGTTTGTGAACTACAGATTGATTTATACCATTGCCATGGATGAAGAATTGGCATCACCAACTGTGTAGGTCTTTTTGAGAAACGTGCCAGTGCTAACAGAAAGCACCCAGCTCAGGCAAGGTTCTTTGAATCAAGTTTTTTATTTTTTTATAAACACATCACTTTTAAAATAGCACTAATGAAAGAAAGTTGGTGGCACATTCTACACTCAGCAGCCATCTCTACTGCAGAGTGTTCCACAGTATAACTCTTATCACCAAAGTAAAACTCATATCCCTTGGAACAATGGTTTGAGCAAGCACTAGGAACCAGAGAATCTGGAGTCAAGTCCCAGCTCCGACAGTAAAGTGCTGTGTGATCCTGCACAAATCACTTAACCCCTCCATGCCTCAACTCTGGAAGCTCTTTCTACAAGGGGGGTGGGGGAGAAGATATTGATATTTATCTACTTAACAAGTGCATCTTTTCATTTTTGCTGAATGCAATCAGCTTTATCAAGCGGCAAATCTTCTGTGGAAACTCCCTACAAATTCGATTTGACAGACATATGGCAAACGGCACTAAAACTAACTAGCACAGCAGGCCAAGCATGCGCTGCTGCACAGGGCCACTGCTCTAAGCACAGGGACCAAGGAACAGTTTGTTGTTGTGAAAACTGTCATCTTGGAATAATTATTTCTAGGCACTCCCTCAGGTGTTACATTATGGTCGAAATAGGCTGGCAGTGCCTTCTCCTACTACAGCAAGAAATCCTCAAGGCAGCTAATGTCAGGTATTGAAGGGTAACAGCTCAGTCCGAATGAGGCATGACAGGGAGAGCTAGGCACTAACAGTCTCTTACTTAAACCATAAGGTAGCCAAAGAATGCCGTAGGTGCCATCTACTTCATCTGCACTTATGTAGCAGAGAAACACAGAAGGTGCTTTGCTGCTGCAATGATCATTGCAGCTAATTCTTTCAGAAACTTTTAAAAAGATCATAAACACACTGACTCATTAGCCTGATGATTTTTAAAGGGTGAAGATCCCGGTAACGTGAATCCCCTTACCCGTATTTTCTCAATTTCAGCTTTATTTGCTGTTTGTTGCTTCTCCAGTCGCTCACTGAGCTGGGAGCAAATCTAACAAAGCAAAACTCCATTACCATGAGGCAAATAAACATTAAAACCAAACTCTTACGCTAAAGCAGCATAGAAGTGGGGATTTTAAAGGTCCCCAAAGAACCAGAGAATTCAGAGGCAAGGTTTCTAAAGCAACCTGGACCCTCCTGTTGGCACACAGGCATTACAACAGAGTCTTTCACTGCAATCACACAACGCACATGCATCTAAATATGCACCTCCAGGCTGTCACTAATGCTGCAATACAAGCACGTAAGTTCATAGTCCAGCCTCTCTGGAGGAGTCAGGACAAGACAAGGAGCACAGGTCCTTCCACTGCCCTGGGACTGAAGTAAACAATCTTGACAGTGGATGCAGTAAGCCACACCTACCCCTCAATGCTACTTTGATCCAGCCTTAGCGTATTTTGAGAGCAAGTTCCTAGTAAATGGAACTGTGGATTGGATACCACAAAATGCAGGAGTGTGAATCCAAACCTAGCATTCTGAAACAACAGCATAAGGCTGAATCAAGGAAAAGGGTTTCTTGCTTGTCCTTTATCAGCAGCATCTGGTGGGAGAAGGGAAGAAAAATTTTGGAGTGAAGAGAGCAGTCAAGCCTTAATATTGCAAGACCATAGCCTGTTTAAAAAACTTTATGGTCTTCCTAATGGATACCATGGACAACAGGCACCCTGTAAAGATTTAGGTTAGAGATAAATAGAATGTCATGATCTCGGTCAAAAAAATGCAAACACAACCAAGCTTCTTCACTTAAATATCTCAGAAGTCCCCGCAAATGCAGGACAAAGATTGTATTTACACAGAAAATAAATGCTTAATACCAGAGAACTCCTTGCTATGTGAGAGCAGTCTGCCTCATCCCTAACCAAGCTGCACTTACCTGCTTGTAGTCACCGATAATAGAACTGTTCTTTTTAATTTCTGACTCTGCCTTATCTAGCTCTCTACGGCACATTTCCTTCAGCTGCAATAAAATAAAGAGAAAGATTATATGTCATCTTTTAACAACTGCACGACAACAGGCTCATCCAGCCCCTTTGCAATCTTAGGTCTAATTATGAAGTCAGTTTGAGACACTCGTGGCACAAGCAGATCAGGACAATTGAATTGGTTTGGGACAGGATAAGAACAATGAATTCATTGGGGTAAATGGTGACACTTGGATTGTAGCTTCAATCTGTACATAACATTCTGTCCACATATACCTCTGCTTTCAAGTTAGTTAAGCAAGGAGCAACTTTCAAAGGGACACAGTCTTTACATGAGAGGAAGGATGACTTGGAACAATGAACCCTTTCCATGCAGGTCACATTTTCTTCATTTTCATGCTGTCTAGAAAAGTGAAAGCAGCAGAAACCTGAGCAGACTCCTCTTCTAGTCGCCTTTTTTCTTCTTCTGCATCAATTAACTTCTGTTTGGTCATTAACAATTCCTTATTCAGTGCATCTGCCTTCTCCTCTGCCTGCAAACACACAGCAGAACAGAACATCAAGCACAGGCTTTCACATCTCTGAAGAAAAGCATGTGCCATTGTGCTTGTGACTCTTGGCATCCCATGGCACACCAGACCCTGGGACTCTGCCAAAGCAACAACCTCCTTCTACACTCTTCACTTTATTACTAGTACCAGTAAAGGAGATAAATGAACAAACATATTATCTGTCACTTCTTGTGCTTACTACAGCTTTCTCACAAAAACCATCTCCTCTGGGAATTGTGCCCCTTTTGCAGTTATCCTTAATCCTATCAGACAGACCTCTACCACTCCACACCTTCACCACTCTCATAAGAGTCCCTGTTTTCAACTTCTCAATCAGCATTTAAAAGAAAAAACATTGCAAAAATGCGACTTTATTGTAAAGACTTTTTGGCTTTTCTAACATATACTATAGCGTCCGTGTAAACTATGAAGATGAAAGAAAAGAGACTACTTTGCTAAAATACATGAGCAAAATACATTTGGAACATTTTTATTTGCATCTATTCACTTGGTAACCAATAAAACTCAGTAAACCACAATTGGCTTCCTAATGCAAGTCAATAGACATGTCACATAGGCCTGTTCTTATGAAGGTAGAACTAGCACCTGACAGATGCTTAAATCCACCAATATAAAGGCATAAATTAATCATAGGTGGCCCGGGGTGTGAGTGTGGGTGTGGGGAGGAGATAATGAGAAGGAGAAAGGCAATCCTTAATGATTTTGGTTTTCTGGGCCACAGAACAGTTCTTCTTTCATGTCCTACAGTCCAAGGCACATTGCACATGCTTCACGAATCTCTAATAGTGGTTAACACAGAGGACTGGGAGTCCATGCAGCCTCTCTGTTCTGCACAGATAACCCTCCTCCCAAAAGCTCTTATTTAATTTCAGTGACCAGCCTCAGCAAGGTCACTATCTGAATGATTGCTCCCAGGCAGAAATCCAATTAGAGAAATAATTACTCTCTTTTCACTTGGGTCTGTGACCAGAATAGCAAACTACAAGAAAAATGGAAGACAGAGAACAGATAACCATTTGAAAGACCTGTAATAAAAGACTGACAATACAAAACTCATGTTCACTTTGCAAATGTCCAACCTGTTATGGGAATATGTTAATGGAAAAAAACACTAGGAGAGCTTCACCAAATCAAAATATACATGACACCCGTCCATGAAAGCAGTTACTCCCCTTATTTCTTGTGCCATTTTCTGTTAAAAACAGAATCTACCACAAGCAAATGGGAATAGCTGAATGACAATCTGCTCCACTAAGTATACTATACTGAAGCAGAAAATGTGTATATTGAATAGAAAATTGAAATGGTCTTTCAACACATAGGAAATCGAGTACTTTTTGTTATCCCAAGCAAGTGGCACTGAGAGCTCTTCTACCCAAGCACAAGGGACCACTGTCCCTATGCCAAACCACATCATCATACCTATATGTTAACCCATCTTTCTGACCAGGTAAGACAGAACACATTCTTCACTTTCATTCTGTGATTTACTATTACAATGAGACTAGCCTTGATAAATACCTTTTTGGGATGTAAAAATACAAAGGATAAATTAAATGGGAAAAGACCAGAATTGGCAGAAGTTTTGAAAAGCTCCTTAGGTTGACTGGTTGGGGGCGGGGAATGGAGGGGTGACCATATTCTATAAACAAGTCATTCAACACCATTATTGCACACGTTTTTGTCTTTTCCAATCCCACTGTATAAATACAACTCAGACCTCCCAGATAAAAGCATTGATTAGGTGGTTTAAAGACTAATCAGAAAGCAACTGTCCCAAGTCCTTTCAGAGGAAGAAAATCAAAAGTGAATTTTAGTCCACTAAAGTCTTGATGATTCTTAAAAACAGGGGGACAGTCCTATGGGACTGATTTTTCAACATCCTTTGGCTCCAAATGGTTTTGAAGTTGAAGAAAGCTAGACATCTGACTCCAACAAAAGACAACTGATTTCTGAGCTAGTATACAGAAAATGAGGGAAGCTGCTTAATTTCCACACTCTGCTTTGATCTACCTAGGCTACAAGATTGCAAACATGACTTGAAGGTATCACAAAAGGCACGTTACAGTGTCCTTAGCACTCTTTTCCAGGACAGCTGAGTTGTTGAAATGAAACACGATCTCAGGGTCCAACTAGAAGAACTAATCCATGGTCCTAGGGTTTAGGATCAAATCTCTTGTCCTCTCAAGGGGAATTCTGTCAACTTCATTTAGCTATCTTTGGAGGATTAAAACCAAATCCAATGGCCTATCTCAGAGGTTTGTCTTAATTCAGCTTTGTATAAGCAAGTCAACATTAGGGCACAGCTAAATCCCATATGAGTTCAAGTGGTCACAACTGACCGTTACCACTGGATATAAAATGCAACAAAAGATGATCCCTTCAGTGCATTTTATGCTGGGTTCATTCTTGGAGTAAGTGCTCAGCTGTCTACATGTTCCTCTATTATCTTTTTATGAAAATGGAAAAGGAGGAGTAACAGGGTGAACATGCTGATCTCTTGTGAAATCACTGCCTAGAACAAAAGGATAATGGAACTTATTACTCATATTCATCGCAGGTTTTCATAACACCAGAGAACTGCAGACAGAAAATTCTGAAAGCCATAAGATGAGCTGGATAAGAAGCAACATTCATCTACTGGTATAAATACTCCTTATGAAACAGTAAGATATTTCAATATTTTCATGAAGAAAATTTCCAATAAAGAGGGGGAATCCCTATTTCTCTTGGGCTGATGAGCTGAAACATTTTAAAGTCTATCAAATCCTGGTTTACATGCTCTCCAAAAATCAGCTTCCACTGGGATTTCACAAATGCAGGCACCTTCAAACAGAATAACGGTATGACCTGAGTATTTTCATGCCTTCCCACGTGTCCAGGTGGACTAATTAATATGTAGATGATCAGTTCAGAGGTGGTAGCAGCAGAAATGCCAGTTCACTTTGCCCTCTTTGTGTGCTGACTAAGACAATATTGTTCAGTCCCTCTGAAAAAGTACATTTTAGCAAAATATCCCCAATGTGATTATTTAAATGGGATATTAAGGGAAGAGAGAGAAAATAAAAGCCTCATGTAACACAGCTGGAACCCATGCACCTGTGCAAAATGAACATGAAACAAATGGGAGAAGAGTGACTTTTATATAAATCTTTAAAAGACAATTTTTAGCATTGAGGATATTCTCTCAACTTGAGACATATGTAACTACTTGATGACTATAAGCATGTGCCTTTAGAAAACCACTGATATTGGAAATGACCATTCTGACTGCCAGCTGCACGGGAAGGACAGGAGAGAGCATCACAAGAAATTCAGTCCATATGGTGGGCTTCAGCTAGCCAAAATTCACAGGATAAAATTTTCAAAGCACTTAAGAGATTTAAAAGTCTAAGCTCCATTGAAAGTCAAAGGGACCTAGGTTTGCTTGCAGTGACGCGATGTGCACAAATGAAAAGGCTCGCAAGTCGTCAGATGCTGAAACCCCATAACGTCACTAGGGGTTAGAAATGGGCTTTCTAGACTCAGTTACATACTCTCTCTTACCAAACATAGTGACGACAACAATATAGAGCGAGAAGCACCTGCATGGTGTAAGAAGGTTTTTACACTCTATAAATGTAGCAATTGCTCAGTCAACCTCTACAGCAAATGCTAGCAATTTGCACCAGTTACACTGCAGATGTACTGTTAAGAAGGAAAGAACAGCATTGCCGATTAATACTGCAGGCAATACAAGGGAGGTCAGAACTGAACTTTCAAAGTAGGAAATTGGCTCCATAAAGGAGTCAAGACCTCTTCTCACCCTCAAATTACCTCAGGCCCTTTTCATGACCAGGGTTGTCAGTGCCTCAGTTTTGTGTCTCCCTCAAATGAGCCCATCAGTGCCATAATGCCTCTTGGTGCCATGCTGCGGATACTCACCTAGCACTGACTGGGAACAAAAAGTCCCATTTATGTCAGTCAACATCATTTTCTCCAGCACCCTGAATGTCCCTTAAAGGTCTTTAATTCAACAAATGACCATACCTGCCTCTGCTTAACTCATGAGACCTGACAGGATCCAGGCCAAAGCAGCAGGCTTTCCGTTACAGATACATGAGCAGTCCGTAAGGCTGGAGGTGAAAGATAAATGGAAAAACACTCCAAGGTGAAGAAAGAATGTGAGACTTACCAGTCTTGTAAATGGAAAATGCAGGTTTACAAAGTAACTTAAGAGCATGCTCCATCTATGGACACCCATAATGAGACATTCAGAATTAAATGCAAGGAGTAAATAGGAATGAATTTGTGCATTATCTCCACCCAAGAGCCAGAGAAATGTTTTGTCTTACGTTATCTAAATCCTTCCGCAGCGCGATCTTGCTGGTGACCAGTTCATGTGCAAGATCATCATTTTCTTGCTCGAGCCTCATGTTTGCTTCTTGCAGTCGCCGGTTCTCTCGCTATTGGGAACAAAAAGCCTCGGTCTAAAAAAAAATCTCTCTCAAGGAATCTGAAGATCAGGAACAGTTCTGAGCACCTCTCAGCTCACACATTCACCCTACACTATGAGACCAGCCTAGAAACCCAACTGTTTGCATGTGTTTCAGTGGCAACAGATAAATAACTTTTATATAATATAGTTAGCTAAGCAAAAATGACCTTTAAGTAGCAGCTGTTTATTAGTAAACTCTGCTTAGCCATTACTGGGAAGCTCACTGAGCTGAAGCAAATCTTTGGGCAGTAGAGAGGTGGTGGTTAGAGTCCACTGCCAGTGCTTTACTAAGCTGTTCCCACAGATGTTCCACTCCAGGACCTGTGACAAACTTGATGTGCTGTGAAAGGAGGGTGACAGGGTGCTGCACAGAATGGTGGAGGGTACACATGGAGACTGCTCCCCTTTTTTCCTACTTAAACAAAACAGCTTTGTCACCACCGTGATCAAGGGAGGCTACAGGGCCTGACAAACACATGGAAGTAAGGGCACTTCGCCTGACACGTTTATACCCAGAAAAATATACTCAGTATTTCACAGCATCCAACGTATGTCCCTGGGAGGAAATGGGGAAGAAGAGCGAATTCTTTACAGACAGGAGGAATGGAGCAGGCTTACATCCCCCAGAATTTTGTTTATCTTCTACTTGGTGAAATTGGCACCTTACACAAATGTAAAAGAAAGAAGGGAGGGGGCTCTTCTGAGGCAGTTATATGAATCTATGTGTAAACATATAAATCTGCAATAGCCTGCCCCTCAATTTAATGGCCAATTTTAAAAAGCAGCTCACTCCAGAATATCCCCGCTGAGCTATAATGATCTGGATTTCTTCCAGGCTTATGTAGCAGAATTACCCTGTTGAATCAAAACCTCTGCATAGCAGCAAATAAAGAAAAACAACTGAAAGAAAGAGAATTTGGAGCAGGACTTTCCTAAAAGGACTCAACCTGACTTAGGTGTGCAGCATGTTACCTCAAATCTTTCTATTGGATCCTCCTGCTGTGCTTGTTGCTCTCTCATGGTATGATATTCCTTTTCATACTTCTTCAGCTTCTTCTGACCAATCTAAATTAAAAGCAGCACATTAGTTCCTGGCCAGTTCAATTCATCCCTCATAGAAAAGAACACACTTTTCACAAAGCCCCAGTGGTACAAACCTTAGGCAACACCCACTGAATATGTTTCCCAAATATTCTGAGAGTCAAGTAATCACAACAGGCCAAAAAAATTTTGTCCTACTCAATATAATCAAAGAAATTTCCTCTCTCCTCCTGCTTCCTTTGGCACACAGGTGTTTGTTTGATGAGGTTGAAGTTTTAAGGCTCTAATTTTTGTCATGTGGACAGGTTTTCTTGGCTGTTTATGAAACTGCTAGAACAGGAAGGACTTGTGCAATATTCTCCACACAGCTCTGCTGATGTAGCTCAAACCTGATCTATAGGATCTCCAGCTGCAGGGCTGCCTGTGCATTTTCGTTAAACTGCAACAGACTACATCAGCACTAAAAGATGAGAATAAAAATGATGGGCTGGTATCAAGTAGGTAAGGCACCACACTAGGACTTTGGGACACAAGAGTCTTTTTTGAGCCTCACTCCCTATGTGACCTGGTCCAAATGTCTCTCACAGACCAGTTTTCCCATCTGTAAAATGGAGGGAAAAAAAGTCTTCCCTTCCTCACAGAGGTGGTGATAAATTCATTAATCCATATGTGCTGATCAGACACTACAGCTAATGGAGACACAGAAAAATCTTTAAATGGTTATTTTCAATATTTAAATCAATGATTTAGATGATGGCATAGAGAGTACACTTATAAAGTCTGCAGATGATACCAGTCTGGAAGGGGTTGCAAGTGCTTTGGAGAACAGGCTCACAATTCAAAATGATTTGAATAAACTGGTGAAGTGGTCTGAGGTAAACGGAATGAAATTCAATAAAGACCAGTGCAAAGTACTCCACTTAGGAAAGAACAATCCATTGCACACATACACAATGGGCAACGACTGCCTAGGAAGGAGTGCTGCAGAAAGGGGTCTGGGTGTCATAGTGACCACAAGTTTGCAAAATAAAAGCAAACACCATTGCCAGATGAATTAACAGGACTATTGTAAATAAGACATGAGAAGTAATTTTTTCTCTACTGCACCCTGATTAGGCCTCAGCTAAAGCATTGTGTCCAGTTCTGGGAGCCTCATTTCAGGAAAGATGCGGACAAATTAGAGAAAGTCCAGAGAAGAGCAACATGAATGATTAGGGGGTCTGGAACACTTGACTTATGAGGGAGGGAAGACTGAAAGAGCTGGGTTTGTTTAATCTGGAAAATAGACGTTTGAGAGGGGACCTAACAGTTTTCAAGTATCTAAGAGGTTGTCACGAGGAAGAGGGAGAAAAATTGTTTTCCTTAATTGCTGATGATAGGACAAGATGCAATGGGCTTAAACTACGATGGATGTTTAGGGTGGACATTAGGAAAAAATTCCCAACTGTCAGGGTGATTAACCACTGCAATAAGATGACTCGGCAGGTTGTGGAATCTCCATCACTGGAAGTTTTTAAGAGCAAGTTAAACAAAGCACCTGTCAGGGATGGTTTCAGAGGGGTCTTGGTCCTGCCATGAGTGCAGGGGATTGGACGCAGTGACCTCTTCTGGTCCCTTCCAGTTTCTGAGATTTCTAAAACCCACCTCAAAAGGGTCTTTCTTTAAGCTGAGGCTCTGTGGCATGCCAAGACTATTCTGAAGCCACCAAATTCATTTCACTTGTGGCCTAAAACTAATTTACACAGGGTCTAAAGGCTGCTGGGCCATAATATAATCTCAAGAAGCCAACTGAATAACATACATGGAAGCCAACTTTTTTTGAGTACCTGTCTGACAGGTATATTAATGTTAACAAACAATTACTTTGCAGAAGAGTGACACAGACATATGAAAATCAGTGTATGTTATTTTTTTCTTTTATCAACAGCAGTCTTGCCCAATATGAACAAACTGTAGAAAACTGAGAGCTGGGCTCCCTCTAGTGAGATTCATACAGAAATCTTTTAACCAGATTTCAACTGAAATTTTTCAGCCTCCTTAGTTGCAGTCTCTGTGTAATACATTTATATGTGTAGGAATTAATCAGGATAAACACAGAGAAAATAGTCTTATTAAGACTCACAGGGGATCTTTAGCAAGTAGCTTCATTCTCAGGAAAGGATTAAAATCTTAACAAATGGTTTGTTTCACTGAATCACATCCTAGCTTTTGCACGCTGACTCTTACATTAGAGAGAATGTTAAATACTGAGTAGGGGGCAGACAACAGCACTAGGAAGGAAGGAAACAAGTACACATGAGCGTATCCTCACACTCTGGCATACATCAGGACCAGTCTTTGCTCTAGATATTAGTTCCAGGGATCTTTTTGTGACAATCACCAATACATTTCATAAGTGCCCCAAATGGAAATAGGGTTACTGGAACTGCAGCAGAAATCTTTGGAATTTGCATTCTGAGACAAAGAGGAGGCAGGAGTGTTGAATCCTAATGCAGGGGTTTTAGGGCAAGAAAGTAGCAGTGGCTCTTTTTATATATACTGTAACAATGATGAAGGACCACAGGAATCTAGCTTTACTTCATGCTCATCATTCACTGACCTCCTTTTCAGCAGAATGCTGTTGTAATCACAATGCCTCAGTCAGGCTGCTTTTCCCTTATAAATGATTCAGCTTCACTTCAGGGCCTTTTTTTGTTCAAAAGCATTTCCAGGTAAAAAGCAAGAGATTTTTTTTTTTTTTTTGGCAGCCATGGGCTTATATTTTAAGTAAAACCAATTACAGGCAGCATTCCAATTAAAAGAGATGTGTGTGGGTGAGAGCTGCAAGCATTTTCCCCAAGGTTGCAGCCTGCATTCTCTACAGCAGCCTTCCACACATTGTAAACCCTTTCAATGCAAACAGCATTCAAGAAAACAATACAGTACATTATATATCAGGCATGGCCAAACTGCAGCTCAGGAGCCACATGTGGCTCTTGAACGAAAAAGTGTGGCTCCTGAAAGAATGTCAGCAATCAATTTAGTAGGTAAAAGTATATTGCTATATGCCTCAGTGTGGCTCTTGAAGGGTTAATAGACAACTCGTGTGGCTCTTGAGTCCCATAAGTTTGGCCACGCCTGTTATATATCATGCTATGCCATTAGTTTATACTGCATTGGAAAGAAAGGGAGGCTGGCAGCAGTGAGAATGAGAAACCAAACAAAGTTTTTGCTGTGAATAATGAAAGGTAAAATGTGCAAACAAGCTCTCAGTATTGCAAGCATTGCTCATTATATTAGTCAGATTTATGTTAAATGCCAATGCCATATGTAATCAGCCAAAACTGGGTCATCCTCATCCTGTTTATTTCCCTCTTCTTATACAGGTTTTGGATCAGACAAGTACAAACCAGTTAAAACTCCCATTCTGAGGTCTATGTAGAGCGGACATATTTGGAGCAAATGATCTGGGAACCCAAAATGCTCATGAATGTTTACATGCTATTAAAGATTTGTTTAGGCTCTAACAAAACATGAAACTCCTTTAGCCGTATTTCAGCCAGGAGCGTCGCTGCCCCAGGGAAAGACCTGGGGCACAGGCATGGCCCCGCCCCCGGCCGCGGGCCCTGCCCCCTGTGGCACCGATTCTCCATCCAGGCCCCATCTGGTGTTGGGCTCCTGCCACTGCCAGTCTTGCCACGGATTCCTGGCCGGGGCCAGGCGAGGCGGGCGCCGCCACAGGTGGCCCCGCCTGAATTCCCGGCCAGGGACAGGCCTGGGAGCGGCAGGCGCCACCACAGGCAGCCCAGCTTGGGATGGGGCCGGGAGAGGCAGGCACCGCTACCAGCGGCTGGGCCCCAGATCTCCAGCTGGGGACAGGAACAAGAGAGGCAGGAGCTGCCCCAGACATTCAGGGCACTAGTGCTGGGGCTTGGGGCATGTGCCCCATGTGCCAGGTGGCAGCAATGCCCCTGGTTTCAGCTATCAAGTTTTGGGCCAGTACCTGTGACTTTGCCCAAAACTTGGCATATATAGTTAAATTATATAAAGAATAGAGACCTAAAACTCTCATGGGAAGTTAGACAGTTTCCCTTAAAAACACTATATAGCTCTCCTTCAGAGATGAATGATCACAGTAATAAATGAGACACTACAGAAGAGGTTTTCTTCTGGAATCTAGTTTAAGGGTCCCTTCTAAAGTGGTGGTTTAAAGATTTACTTAAAATATTAATAGCTGCATTGACTACAGACACTGTTGACTTTCACTGTAAATTACTACAAAGTTCATTACCAGTAACTGCCAAGATAGTCTTATACCCAATGCCAAAGGCTACATCTCTTTTACCTAATTATATTTAAGTTGCAGGGTCTGATGCATAATTTCTTTATGGGAAATTCTTGTGCATTCCAAGCAGTATAACTGGATGAAATATCTCCTAGAGAAGTACTTTGATGACAAATGGAAATTTTTCCTAATGGAAAACATAATCCAAGCTATAGATAAAATAATGGTGTCTAAATTAGTTACTACCACTCAAGAAAGAGATCTTGGAGTCATTACAGTTCTCTGAACACATGCACAGTGGCAGTCAGAAAAGCTAACAGAATACCTGGAATCATTAGGAAATGGACAGATAAGATGACAGAAAATATCGCCCTACTTTAAAAATCCATGGTATGCCCACATGTCAAATACCACATGTAGATCTGGCCATCCCATCTCAAAAAGATCGGAACTGGAAAAGGTACAGAAAAGGGCAATTAAAATGATCAGGAGTAAGGAAAAACTTCCATATGAAAAGAGATTAACAAAGCTTGGACTCTTCAGCTCCTACCAGACAACACCAATCCCCACTCCCCATCTGCCCCAAGGAGGAGTGTGTGTGTTTGTACATGGGGGAGGAGAGAGAATTGCCACTTAGCTCCTCCTTGTGGAAGAGGGGGAACTTCCTGCAGCTCACTGCAGTGGGGGGAGATGGACTATTGCTCAGTACAGCCATTTTTATGTTCCTCATACAGCTATTACAAAACTAATTAAGAGATTTATATTAATTAATAGAAGATATATTAATTAATAGTAAGCCAACTGCATGTGTGGAAGAGTGCCTCCTTTATAAAGACAGAGTTGGAAGCAGTGTGCAATTAAATACATGATTGCTTTGCAAACCCTGACAATGCTACAAGTTAACTAAAAGGGAGTGTGCTGGACCTCAAATTAGTTCCCTGGAAGAGACAAAATCTAAGTTCTGGGTTTCAGAATTAGGTATCTTTGCTATTTTTAATCAAGGAATTGTTGTCATTGGAAGGACGTTCTCTACTGAGTCACAGAGTTCCTCTTCTGCACTGGGCAGTGCAAACTTCATTACATCAAAAACAACCCTGATAACTGGTTTCTACCCAGGTTTGAATAAAATTTGGGCTGAATGCTTTTTAAAATTAATTTCTTTCCAACTCTCTTCTGGCATTTAAAAGCAAAAATATAAAAAGATGAAATTCTGATGTTTTTAAGCTATGCCTTTTCCACTAAGTTAAATTTTGCTTTGTCTTAAATTACAGAGTGTTAAACAAAACACTTGAAGGGGAGGGAGGGCAGGGAGTTATGACACTAACTTGACATTAAGCAATATTAAATTAATTAAAATGTAAGAGTTTTATGGGGAGTCAGTCTCCAGTATCTTCAGAAAATGCTATGTCAAGGTCAGCGCTATAGGTTTTTATATGATAATTTGGATTACATGGGCAGAAAATGGAAAGCAATCTTTTTTTTTTTTTAAACAAAGCCACAAAATAGTGTCTATGTTAATTCCGCAGGCTTTTAAACACAAAACACATTTCACTTGGACTAGTTGCTGAACAAGCCCTGAGGATTCCATGAACTCCTATCAAGCAGCTCAAAATAATGTGGTTTTACATACCATTCTAACTTCAAGATCTAGGCCTCTGTGACTTGGATGGATGGCACAGAACCTTGTTTATTGGGTTCAATACATAACTTGGATGTTCCATCTTAATGAGATGAGGTGAGTGAAATAATATCTTTTGTTGGACTATCTTCTGTTGGTGAGAAAGACAGTTGATCCCTCACACCACCAGCAGTTGATCCAATAAAAGATATTAACTCACCCCCTTGTCTTTCTAAGATCCTAGAACCAACAAGGCTACAGCTATGTTCCACCTTAAATCAGCCTACTCCCTGAACCATCTTTTTAGTGCTCTCCTGTAACAGTGCGCGTTAAATGATTCCACATTAGCATTGTCATAACTAAGCAAACTGCACACAACCTGTCAGGCCGCTTTTAATATCATTATTTATGACAAATGCAATCTTATTAGCTAAAGCAGCATCTTTAGGGAGAAGCCAAACAAACAAAAACTACACTCACAATACACAAAACCTCAGGTTGGGTGGTTAATCCACACAAAACAACTGTCTTTCTAAATGGCCAGTACCTACAAAAGATTCAGAACTCTCTGCACATGAAACGTGTATGGTACATGCCAGAGCACAGATTTTAAACAGCCTGTCACATACACCCAGTTAACATCTCCCAGATGAAGAACTTGAGAAGGAAGGGTGATATTGTGAACTTCCCACTTGGGGTGCGAATGGAAAAACAAGGCTTTCTACATTACTAACGGGTTTCAAACTAGTTATAATGCAAGTGTCGCTGTTCCCACAGCCAGCTCCACACACATTCCTGCTAGTGCTTAGGTTAAATTTCACTATACAGACCTTCTTCTGAGCACAAAAAGCATAACTCTGTGTTCAGTGTAAAGCTGTCCTATCTCCGGACTACTGTAGTCTCAACTTTAAAACAGCCTCACCCACTCAAGCTGCAGAGAATTTTTAACAGAAACTAACAAAATTAACATTAGGAATATATAGGTGTCAGGGTCACATGCCAATCTGGATTGACTTGAGAAATTTAAAATGTGAAGTCATCTTCCTTCCACTTCCCAAGTAGATATACAGACAGACTATATAGAACCTATCAATCCATTTTTAATGAGCCCTTTGCTGCAGCATACAATTAACTATAGCTCTACTCAATCCAAAAGGGCCATACTCTCCACCTCAGCATTGCTTATTTTGTTTCAAGTGTGTTATTACAAGTTGTCTCCAGGAGAAATGCTCCTGGACATTTTGCAGAAGTCACTAAAGAAAGAGTTGAGTAAAGAAATGCTTCTGTGTGTATGTAGTATTTGTAGTTATATGCAGATTTTAAACATTATTGGACTGTTTTTAGTAACCAAAGCTCTATTGGTTTCATTGCAAAACCTCTAGAATATTGGGCCTCCATGAGCAGATAAATCATAAAGTTGTGTGTGACCCCCACTGCCGATATGTAGAATAGACAAACGCTGAAACAGCTTACTGGCCTCATGTGTTTACCTTCATATTGCAAGCTAACTCCATCAGCTTTTTTGCATTTTCCTCTGAACGGTATCTCTTGGGCAGCTGTACGCGGAAGAATTTTAAAGCCCCTTCAAAGTCTGTCAATAAAAGGTCATCCTTGGTAGTCTAAAAACCACACAGAAAGGAAACAATATTTGCAAAGTGGATTTTGAAAAACAGCTCCACTAACAAGATACTGATAAAATGAAACAGCTATTTTGTTAAGCTCCTCAGAAAGTATCTTTTAACCTCCTTAAAATAGCACCATTTGTTTCTACTTTCACAAGAAGACATTTTCTACACATGGCACAGCCGCAGAGGCAGACCATGCCAGACAGCAACAAGAACAATACAGGGAGATCTTTGATTACAGTTTTTTTGTACCACAGCCAGTACATACTGATGTATTAAATGAAACAATGTTAAAGTTGGATACTCACTTTTAACAATCCCAGTGCAACATTAAAAATAACACTTATTCCCTAAAGAGAGAAAGGAAAAAAAAAAAAAACGACGTAAGTGAATGCCTCCAACATTTACAAGCCTGAATATTGTTGCCAAACACTACAGTTACATTTTTACTTCTTCCTATGAAAATGGGAATGTGGCATAAAAATGAAGCAGAAGCTTCATGCAGTCAAAGACCCAGCATAAACCCCGAAGCAATATTGCAAAAATCCCCTCTCAGGGCAAGGAACTTCACAGATAACAAAAGGAACTGCTTGAAAAGATATCCAGCCTCTCCTAACTAAAGCATCCCCTTCACCGATGGAGGAAAGAATTCTTCCCAACATCCTTTGTCTATGTACTGTCTAATGAAAAAGGATCCTTTTAGGAAAACTATAAAGTCAAAGGATTGTGGGCTGCTCAGGACAGGGTTTCCAACTCAAATCACGCATTTAGTAACATAAAATATTAACCAACAACAAGGCTACAGTTCTCATCAGAAGTTACTGGAAATCAGTAGACGATAAACAGCTGACTATCTCTCTGAGAGATGGAACTGATTCCCTAAGACCTGGCACCTCTTTGTGCTGACTGGAACCAGATACAGAGTTTTACAAGGATCTCTTGAGTCAAACGTATGCACAGGTTCACCAGAATGGTGACATGCGAGGTGTCTTCCAAAAGCCAGTAGTCCCTGGTGGCCATAAGCACTGCAAACTAAACAGTCACACTGCGTCAGACCAATGGTCCATTTGGCCCTGTCTTCAAACACCAGCCAGTGTCACATGCTTCAGAGGGAGTGGACAGAACAGGGCACTCATCAAGTGATCAATCTCCTCTCATCTACTCCCAGCTTCTGGTTGTCAAAGGCAAGAGACAGCCAGAACATGGGGTTGCATTTCTGACCATCTTGACTAATAGCCACTGATGGACCTATTCTCCACGAACTTATCTTGTCCTCCATGAACTTGGAATCCCTTCTACTTTTGGCCTTCACAATATCCACTGGCAAGAAGTTACACAGGTTTACTCTACCGATTGTGAGGAAATGCTTCCATTTGTTTGTTACTCAGCTACTCTATTAAACTGAAAAAAGTTTATTAAGATAACTGATTAATTATTTAAGTGTCCCTTATAATCGAGGATAGAATCAATTTCTTCTTTACAAAAGATCTTCACTTCAGATGCAATCAAGACCCATGTAAATGCTTATAATGTGAAAATTGCTAATTTTATCTCTGTATTTTCTTTTTTCTTCATTCTAGTAGTGTTACCTCTTTTACTGTCCTAAAACAATAAAAATACAAAAAAAAAAACTTTATTGTGACCTCATTTGATATTTTTGAGATTTTAAATGTGTGTTTCTAAACAGTCAGTCAGTTTTACAGAGACCAATTTTCTGCCATCTGTTGCTTTTTATTGTACTGGCATTTAAGCAAATCAAGCAGCAGGTTCCAGAAAAACATAGCTACTTTGGGGGTGGGGAGTGGAGGCGAACACTGACCGGAAGATTTAGCAAAGCAACAATCTTTAAATGAAAGAAATAAAAAGCAGAACCTCACTCTTTCACACTGAATAGCAGGAGAGCCACAGTGAATTCCTGCAATATTGTAGTTAGCAAATAAGCAAACAAATGACAAAAACTCACAGGAACATAGCACTGCAAAATGTGCTCGGTTCACTCTTGTTGAAAAGGGCAGTTTAGATTTAATTTAAATTACTCCCTAATACACTGCTAAGTATATTGTTACAAAAAATGGTAAAGTCTTCTTAATACACGATTTCACTACAAAGAATCTTGCTTTTAAATATATGCTGAAAATTGAATCACACCTCAGTTTGTTTGGTGTGGGAAGGTATCAGGACGATGAGATTACCAAAGTGAAAATTAACCAAATTGGATCATAAATGCAGAGTACTGCAGTATTCTCTGGACGCTTTAATATTGCCTATCATTATGTGGTATTTATACATAAAGGTGGCAACAAAACCAATTACCGGTAAGTTCCTTGTTTGCTCTAAAAAAACTAGGAACACTAAATTATTTCCATCTTAATACAGTAAAGTGTTTTTTTTTATACAGGGTTTACAGCTGTTAAGAGATTACATGAACAAAGTTATCCTCTTTGCCCTACAACTAATGTACACAATGAAAAAGACACAATTGTTCTCTAAGAAATAGGAGACAAAAGTGCCAACAGCTTTAATTCCAGGACATAACTTCCCTTGCCATGAAGTTTTTATGTCACAGTTTATATTTTTATATGGGAAAGCCTCAGGTTTCCGGCACTCAAAAACCAGGCACGAACAAAGAATGCAATAATTGTATGTGTAATACATACCTCACATAACAGCAAGTCAATAATATGGAAGACCATGTAGAGAGGGAATTTTGCAGTGAATAGGGTTAGAAACCACTGGGATGCATACATGTGGGCTTCAAGGCTGATGTCCAGAAAGTGGTTGTAGAGGTCAGGAATGCACTCCTTAAGAGAAGGAAAAAAAACAATGCCTGCTAGTTTTGGCTTAAAAGCAGCTGTTTATGTCATGCTTATAATTCTCAAATCTCTATGAGGACAGTGAAGTAGAAGAAATATTTAATGTTGGCCTATGGCATTTTACTAGTAGCAACTTGAATAATTATGCTAAGGCAAGCTATTTCTCTGGAAAAATGTTGGTGCAGAGCTGTCCTCTAACTCAAATCAAGGACATAATAAGAATGTGAAAAAACATTTGCTGGTGAAAAAAATGCTGCTCTCAAGCAACAAAATCCTGAGTTTTGTGACCCCTGAACTTTAAAGCAATCAGAACACCTACCTGCATGAGGCGCTCCAACTGATAAAACTTGCAGTGCAAATCTTCAAAGTTTTGTTTGAAAAGTTCCCTGAGTCCGTAGTCAAACATGATTTTGACCAGAACACTAAAAGCCTGCTCTTCAGGCATCTGTCAAAGAGAACAAATTTTGCTGATATTTTTACTGGACCCTATTTCCTTCATTCAACTTGCTCTGACCATCCAGAGGCCAATTCTTTCTCCCAACAGAGAAGGATACTATCCCACTTCATAACCACTAGATTTGGAAACGGTATTTTATGTTGGCTGGGTATGACTAATTCCTTCTTAGCTCCCCAAATTAGAAACGCACCGTTCAACCTCAAAGATCCATAGGTGTTCTGTCTCATGCTGCATCTATCCCAAATCTGGTCAATCGAATCACACGTCTATAGAATCTGAGCCAAATCTTTCCACTACCTCGGTGTAGCCAACTAGCACAGTTAGTATGTGAGAGGCAGTTTACAAGATGTTAAACTAACAGAAACATTGTTTATTTCTACTTTTTAAATGCTATTACTACATTTGTTGGTCTTCTATTCAGACAAATTAAAAAAGGAAGAGTTGGTTATTACTACCCAAAGCTCAGATGTCACAACTCTCTACAGCAACCCAAAAGTGTAAACCAGAGAGCAGCAGCCCTCATAAGTTCAGAGCACTCAATATCAAGATATGTAAGGGACCACTACACCAAACACAAGTTTATACAATGCTAATAGCTGAAAAATAATACATTTGGAGACTCAATTTACTTTAATCCTTGATCACTAATATAAACTACCAAAAGAAAAAAAACCAGCCAGAATATACTGCCCCAAATAAGCATATTGCAACATTCAAACCATTAAGACTTCATAAATTCTCCATCTACTGACGTGTGCTGCAAATATGTTTCTTTTAATCCAAAAGCCATGGCAGTTCCTGTTTACACTTATGATCAGTACCATTATAAGCTCTTCTAAAAGGTTACATTTAATCAGATGCATTCTCCCCCTCTGGCCTTGGAAACCTTTACAAGGAGTTCCATAAGTGTCCTAAACTCAAAATAATGAAAATCCTGTGGCACCTTAAAGACTAACAAATATCTTTAGGCATACACATTTGTGGACTGCTATCTACAAACTAACACAGCAACCCCTCTGGAACTCAACCCCAAAAATAATTTCTATCCAGATAGTCTACTTTGCGTAAGCAAAGCAAGAGTTGTATGTGAGTTTAAGCCAGTTTAGGCTGGAAAGGAATGTAGAACAAATAGCAAAATGAAGTGAACACTGACCACAAACTCATTATCAATGTTGCAGTGAACTTCAAACAGAATATCCTCCTCTTCCTCCCTTTCCCCTAAAGTCATAAGTATGGACAATCAACCAATTAGGTAAATAAGCATATGACTAGCTAACTGCACTAGTATGAGTGAATATGAAATGAGCTTTTTTGGATAAACTTGGACATTGTTTTCTTCGAGATTCAAAAATCAGCGGAGGGTAGGGGAAGAACACTTACATGCAGAAGCAGCACAGCAGCAAGAAACGACTGGCCTTGACAATAGCCAATCTCTTCATCGTAGACAGAATATGCCTGAAAAGAGAATGACTATTTTAAGAAGTATACTCTCCCTAGAGCAGAACTGCAGAAGGAAAAGAGAGGACAGTCAGTCATGACTAGACTGTGATTCCAGGACACGGTTTAGCTGGAGGCATTGGGCAACTTCTGCTGGAAAGAGAGAGAAGCTTTCAAGTTACACAGAGCTCATCTTCACGTCAATTTAAAATGGAAATCTTTTAGTCTCTATCATATCTGAGATGAATGAAATACACTTAACCGTTAGCATGCCGGAGACAGTGAAAACTCTTCGTTAGATAGTAATTCTAAAATATTTAAGATCAACACAGTATGTAGTGCTATCACACTCTTCAGATCCAGCAACATGGTCATCTGCAACATGGATGTTTGAAGTGAAGGCTTTTAGGGACAACTAACGCCCCGTTTGGGGGCACGCTTCTCCAAGTCACTCTGAACTTGCTACAGGTCTGTAACAAAAGTAAAGTAAGGAAGAAAGACACCTCAATGTGCAGGTGAACTTTAAAGAACAGATTTACTCTCCATTTTCTAAGTGCAGTCTTTTGGCACATGATGTTTTTCTATGTTACAGTGTTCAAAGTCTATGGAGAGTTCTTCCCTTGGATACTTATACACAGATCCAACTGACTGCCCTGGCCATATGGTGCAGGCACCTGCAGACAGTACAGGATGCAATTACAGGATGCTCTAATTTTGTTGGCAGACAATCCCACTCATGGAAAAGTCCACACTGATCTCTTCTTACACCCCATACCAGCTTCCAGATAGCCCTGATTCCAGTCAAATTTTAACCAAAATAGATTTTCACCTCCTTTAGCCCAGGGATTGATGTTCATCTGCCAGTCAAGAATCATTTAATATTTTCACCACTTAACCACCAAATAATGAACTAAGGGTTATTTTTATATCACAGAGACTAATGGTCCTCAACCAGGGGTACTGATATTCCTGGGGTTACATCAAACCATCAAGGTATTTGCCTACTTTTACAACAGGCCACATAAAAGCGCTAGCGAAGTTAGAACAAACTAAAATTTCATACAGACACTGACTAGTTTATGCTGTTCTATATACAATACTCTGAAAGACAAGTACAATATTTATATTCCGATTCATTTATTTTATAATGGTAGGTAAAAATGAGAAAATCAGCCATTATTTAATCCTAGTATGTTTTGACCTTTGTATTTTTATGTCTGATTTTGTAAGCCACTAGTTTTTAAGTGAGATGTAACTTAGGGGTACACAAGACAAATCAGACTCCTGACAGGCGTACAATAATCTTGAAAGGTTGCGAGCTGCTGCCATAGACTCTCCTGTGAGAAAGTGTCCTTTTACAATGGAATGTATTACAATACTGTTGTGCCTTTATTGCAGCATAAGATGCTTAAGTTTTAAAAAGACAGCACTGCAGTGCTCCTGCACATGACACCAAGTCAACATGAAAATTACAAGACTAGGAGTGAGAGAGTGAAGATCATTCCGAACACTTTGGTCTGCTTCCAAGACAAACTCACAAAGAAAATCAGCCTGGAACCAGAGAACAATTTCACAGTGACTTGGAAGTCCTGGAAACAGCGCAGAGAAAAATCAGTCCAATTCCTGTGCTAGGCTAAGAATCATCTTGCTGGTATGTTACTCTTACAAAATATACCTGAAGAACCATCAGGTTCAGACAGATACAACCAAATAATTGTTTCCAAGGCATTAAAAAAAAAATTAGCGAAATTTGAGATTTTGGGTACCATTTTAAATTAATGTTTATGCAGGGGTTTCATGGTATAGAAAAATCTTTGAACTGGTTATCAAGTGTTTGATTTTAGTATTAATTATACACAAGAAATGCACAAGCATCTCCTTCTGTCTAGGACAGTTCCCTATACAAAGCTCAGCATTTTAAAATGATATAAATGAAGAACTCCTAAGTTCCAGAAATCTAAGCTTTGACATGCAGAAATGTCTCCTGAGGGACAGACCACATGAAGAAATTCTAAATGCAGTATCAGGGTGCTGAAGGCTGGAGATACTCTGGTCAAATGTTGTAACCGGATCAAACAGAAAACAGTATTTTTTACTGGATGATTATCTTTTGCATTTTAATGAGTACTTCGATGGGTGCCTGCTGCTTTATAATGCTAATAAGAGATACCTAATTATCTTCAATTTTACAAATACCCAGAGCCTTTGCTAGACCCTCGTTAGACTACAGTGGCTCTAATGGAGATTCCACAAGGTCATCTGTTGTATTTTAGAAAAACACTTTTGAATTTAGCATTGTATCTCAAGCCCATTGATATGCTAGACAGAAAGGAGGTCAACCAACTTGCACTGCCATCCTGACATCAACAGAAACAAAATATCTGGGCAGAAATTTTACATAACTGATCAAGGAATTCTAATGGCTTGGTGTGGAATAAAAACTAGAGCAACATTCATCTAAAATGGTGAACTCTTCATTCTTCACACTTCACTGCAGCTTCCCTCCACCCTAGCATGCTGCTCAGGGAGCCAATCACAAATGCTATATTATTCCTTCTATGAAAAGTGAGAGTATGCCAGCACAGGCCACAGACAGGCATGCTACAGACCAGGCATGGCCAAACTGTGGCTCAGGAGCCACATGTGGGTCTTGAATGAAAAACTGTGGCTCCCGGAAGAACGTCAGCAAATCATTTTAGGAAAGCAGCCCCGCCTAGGAGTTCAGGAGGGGGTCAGGATGGTCAGGAGAAGCATAGCATGGTCGGGATTTTAAATAACTCGCCACTAGCCTGCAGTCTTCTATATCAAGCAGCAGCTAAGTTTTTACTGTATAGACCTTATTTTTCATGGTAACCTTAAGTAATTATTAGAATCTGACATTAGTAGGATCAATATTTGTACTCTTTTTATGATAAAATTAAAGCATGCAATGAATTTTAAATTTAGTAATTTTGGAGTAGGTAAAAGCATGTGGCCATATGCCTCAGTGCGGCTCTCAAAGATTTAATAATCAACTTGTGTGGCTCTTGAGGTTTGGGCACCCCTGGTACAGACAGACACATGTCAAGCTTCCTAACACGCAGTGATCCTGACCAGCCGCCTCCATGCTATTCCAGAGCTAAGCCCCTCTAGACTATTCTGCTGATGGCATCTTAACCTCCCTCTGCAGCCCCAACCCCTTCATATTCCCCTCTTCAGCAGAGACCACAAGTTCTGACTGCTCAACTGCAGTTTGGTTTAGTTTTCTCTATTCCTCTGGAATCAAAATTCCAAGCATTTTAGCACAAAATAGACAAGATAAAAAGGGCTCCAAACCCCAGCAGCTCTTTTATGAGATTCTTGGTCATTGTTTCTCTCTAGAGTGTGAGCACCTGGTCACATAAAACATCCTCTCTCTTATCAGGAGCAGAGCAAGGGAAAACACAGAAACAAAAGGGAAATTCATCTTTCTGCTAAGTTTGTTCACATCATGCTGCCTCCATTTCAGTTTCAAAACTATCCATGACAAACATGTAGAAAATAAACAGAGGGACAGAAAGGGCCATTTATTTCAATTTGCATAATTCCTTATCAACATTCATTTTTTGCAATTTACAATGACAACACGATTCAGGGGGTGGATCTAAATAAATTATGAAGACCTCTCCCTTTGTAGAAGACACTACAATGTGATCTGCAGTAGGCTCTTCGTGCCTAATCTGTTTTCCTTTAATTTCTGTGTGTATCGATTTAATGTTGGTTGGAGCTTCCTGATTCATACCTCCAGACACTAAACCTTCATTTATCACAAGCACAAGGGCAGCAGCAGCATGAACTTCCCTCCCACTACCTGTCCAACTCTGTCCTCCTGGTGACTAAGGATATTAATACCCAGTGTGAGAGTGGTGTTGTGTCGTGGACACAAGTCCTCTAGACAAGGGATTAAACTGGAGTTGTTTTTAATGAGCCTAGACAACCTTCGCACTGTGGCAACATTTCAGTTCAACTGAGCTTAAAGAGAAATTAAGCAAAAGGGGAAACACAACAAATTTAAATCCAATACAAGTACAGTAAACATAAAGTGTATATTAACCAAGAACATCACACATGAGGTTATAAAGTACCTTGCATATTTTGTACAAGGAGTCCTGGCCATCTCCCCCAGTATCCTTAAAATAATCATGAGCTGGGAAGGTGCGATTGATATCCCGCGTGATCGCACTGTCTTGGGGAGACTCCTGTTAAAACAAAAACATAAGAGAAAACCCTGTATATTAAAAGATATGCAGTTTAACAATCAACATAAATGACAACATGATAGAGCATCCAAATGTGCTGTGCACTTCACTCAATACAACCAAGTGCAATATAGAGAAGAGTACACAGCCTGCAGCCCAACTGTCTTAGGTCACAATCCCATAAGCAGGTTTGGGCATGGCTGGCGCTTAGCTAGGAGATTTCCAGGGAAAATACAATCAAGTGTTACAGAATGTGGTGGTTATTCAGTAGACAAAAATCATCCTTTCCGCAGGAACGGCGCTAGCATTTATGGCGCCCCCTCTGCAGCACAGCAGATGCCAGCGCAGACAAGTGACATCACAGGGAAGCGCAATGGCACAGTCCCCATTTTGGCAACCCTCAAATGTCAGTGCCCCCCTGCAACGCTTACCCGGCTTACCCCACTGTGCTGCCCGACTTTCTGTCTGTACTGAACCCAACTGCGACGACAAAAATTCTTGCTTCTTTTTACAAAAATTCCATTATCTTGGGTAAACCGAGGGTGCCAGTCAAACAATCTTTGGTAACTGCTATCTGCTGTCCTAAAATTCACCCCCTATTTAAACTGGAGGCACTATTTTCCAGTTCTCTCCAAAAGCCAAGACACAATAAGACTGAAAATATATAGCAAACAGCGGATGAATAGGAGCAGGCCATGATTGCACAAAAAAAGTCATTCCATATTGCCTGTATCCAAAAAGGCACTACATGAGCACTCAAGGACATGGCAGCCCTGTCTGCATACGGTTCTGGTGCAACCACATTTAGAACAGTGTGTGCAGAAGGAGACAGAGTGAAGCTATGAACAGCAGTAGCAACTGGGAGTAAAGAAATCCAGTCTGAGAAAGAACTGATCCTCCTTGACGCAGCCCTGAACAAAGCTGCCCTTGAAAAGTGAGTGTGCGAGGTTGGGAAGATGGAGGTGGTAAAGACGCTTTCCAAGAGTTGTCTTTGCACCAGTTCAGCATTAAAGATAGTGGGAGGGAGGGAGGACAGAGGCACTGGTATTATAACAGAGTCAGGAGAAGCTACTGAACGGGTTGATATCAGTGCATCATGGAGTGACACTTGTCCCACAGGAGGGAGCATGGCCAGTGCAGGGGGATCCCAATAACTGACCCAGATTAGGGTTTAATAGAGGGCAGCTGGGGTAGGCAGGCAACCCAGTGTGTCAGAGCCTAAAATATAAAAGGTGAGCTGAAGAACCATTTTAGGCAGGTTTTTTGTCCAAATTCAAAGAGACTGTGGGTGTGGCAGCAGATAATTATGAACTGGGGAAGAAGCCATGCCTTGTGTTTCTCTTGCTGGAAAAGCCGTGGAAACACTGTACTGGCACCACTCACTTCCCTGTCTTAGGTGCTTGACAACCTCAAGCCCCTGCCCCCAGGAGCTCTTGATCCAGAATGTTTTCTCCTCTATCTCATCTCATCTGAAAGTGCTGGAGCAGCTGGCCAATGAAACTAAGCTTCACAACTCCTTTATCAGGCTGCAAACGCTGTATGCCTGGGCACTGTGGTTCCCAACCTTTTTGAGCAAGAACCCTCCTAGTTAACACCACATAAAACATGTGCACCCCACCCCATCCTCTTATTGACCGTAAAGATACATGATCCATATAAAAAGATACAATGATAACACAACCACCACCACTAAATTACATACTACTACTAAATTAGTCTTATCTGGATGAGAAACTAAGCTTTCCTCAGTACAGCTGTCATTGCACGCCCCATGTGGCTCTGCCTCTTCCCATCCCACATGGACTGAGGGTAATGGAGGCAGGCTCTGGTGGGCTGGCTGGGGCTGCTCCTCCCCAGATGCAGGACTGGCAGGGAGAGGGGTACCTGTTCCTCTCCTCCGGCAGGAGCATAACTCAAGGCTGCTGTGCCTCGTGCAGAGCTTAGGGGACTGAACGACCCCAATATTACTAACCCCTATGTAAATACTCACAAGAGCTGTGGGCATGTCAATACCAGAAACACAAACTGGATGGAATTCAGGAAGAGCCACAAACCCAATAAAGGGATTCTCAGAACTGAACTAAGGAAGTACAAAATAAATATATATATATAGTTTAGCTAAATGCCAAGCAAGCGAGTATGTGAGAACTGTGGGTGTGATGCAACTGGTATTTGAAGGGTACCACCCACTAGGAAGGAAAAGACTTTGTTGAAGTATAAGACTAGGAGCAAAGGGAAGAAACTAAGCAGGAAATATGAACAGCAGGAAAAATGTTTCTAACAGTGAGATCTATTAGACTGTAGCTATCCCTGTAACAAGCTGGCAGAGAATGTTTGAAATGCCCCACACTATTAGCAAGTGCTGAACTTTCTGGTAAAGGGTTAAGAGGATGTCACTTTCTCCCTCAGACATTTAACTTGTTACTTCACTTGAATTTAAGAGAAATGGAGGGGTTGTCCAGGGAGAGAGGCTCTAGGATGTGCACTGAGCAGGCCTGGGGAGGAATCATAAATACAGTCAAGCCTGAGGAGAAGGTAGGAACTGACTTGGGCAATGTATTTATTAATAAAGCCCAGCACCAGAAAGGGGGGGGAATTTTTATGCTACTTAATGAGGTGGGCATTCCTCCCAGAGCAGTTTGGGACAGCTGAAACAAGGACACCATGAAGTTCCAGGGAGCTCACTGCAGCATTCAGTACCATAGATGAGCAGCACAATTGTTAAAGACTTTTAGATGATACACAGAAAGACCAATGAATTCATTAACTCTCATGTGATAACTAGCACTTCATCAGCATGTAGACTCCCCATCCAAAATAGAAAGAAAGTGTGCTAAAAATGCCGTGGCCAGCATCTGAACTGCAATCAGAACAAGGGGGTTAGGCTGACAATGTCCAAGCGTGGGTCTCTTCCATAAGAGCACACATTCCCACACCTACTGTAGGTTTTTATACAAGTACTCATCACCATGGTATCTTAGCATCTGTTGGGGGTAATTGTGGCCTCACATTTATTTAGCTGAATACCACAACTAGTTTTGTCACCAAAACATATCTTCTTATTCTTGTGTGATTTCCATTTCATTAGATAAACTGACTCATTTCAGTACTAGAACAGGGGCCTTCCTAGGCAGCTAATAAGATCAGACCACACTGATAAGATTATCATCTGAAAAGAGTGTGCTGAATTCATTTGGCATCTTGTACTATTCAAGGCATCAAGTGCTCGCTTCATTATGTCTTCTTCATAACAAGGTCATGGAATACACCTCCATACACAGGCTGTAGCATGAGAGAAAGATATATCGTGGAACCACAACAGAAGAGAGCTTGTCTCCAAAACAGGCTATTTTTAAAATAGCCACCTTTTTGCTAAAGATTGAAAAACAAACTCAGGAGGTTCTTCTAAACATCTGAAACCACAAAGGTTCTCCAAAAGTCACAAAGCTCAGAGATTCTTTTTTGTTTATACATTAAAGAGGTGTGGCTACCAAGCCTGCCCATAATACACCAAAGCATACTTTTACTTGATCTTTTGTGCTGTAAAATTCCCATGACCAACAAATAGGGACAATAATTCTCACTTATATTTGATCCTCACTTGTTACGTTAATCCAAGTGTAACACTCTTCTCTGTGGTTTGTCTCAATCATTCCACTATAAAGGCAATTAAACTGTTATTAGTATCAAATTATTAGATTGTCTTGCAAACAGTCTGTGATTATACCACACACCACTGCAATTCTGTAACAATTTAATGGGTCTGATTAGGAAAACCGAAGGCAACATAATATACTACCAAAGAATCTTAACATACAAATAAGCTTTTTCAGTTAATGAATGCAACTAAGGGAAAGTGTGTTTATTGCCTTTAATTAGCATAGGAGGTAACCAGAGAAATGTATTGCTTAAGGGTTTTCTCATGGAAACATTTAAGCACTTGTGGAACTTTACTCATGCAAGCAATCACACTGACATGACTCACAGGGTTATCTATTTGCACCATTGAGATATAGAGTAACCTGCTTTTTAAGAAAAAACAAATAAATTCCATCAAAAATGTGATCTGTTCTGGCATCAAAGATGCCCTTAAGTACTGACCACTTGTGTCCTGTTGAAGAGAGAGAGCAGTTAGATGGGGAAAGTAAGGCTGAATTCAAAAGAAATGAACCACATATCATTCATAAGTCACATATTTAATGGTAATTGCAAAGGCATCTTCTAGGTAAATAATTTCCATGCCTGTCAAAAAGCATAACTGGATACTGAGCTGACCTCTCCCTGGCTCTGCCTGTTCAGCCCTCGGCCCCTATGTTTCGGTACAGGTCTTCAAGTATCACTAACGCTAGCTCCTTCAGCTAGAACAGTTTGGGGAAAGAAAAATGTACAGAAGTGATAAGGTTTTAAAATATTTTTTTAAAACATGGCTTTGAAAACTACCCACTAATACAAACTGCTGCAACTCTGCATTGTGGAACCTTTTCTTTACTACTATTTTTATAATCTGCTGTGAGAAATGGCTCACAGAGCAATTTCTCATGCTTTCAGCAGACTGGGAGCTGAAGGAAACCCTTCTGAGTACACACCCTTCACAAACCGGGATTGGAAAAATAGAAAACGAAGAATGACAGGAAGAAAAAGAAAGTAATAGAGTGGAAAACTGCCATGAGAACTGGAACAAGCATTGTAAAGATCAGAATTGCTGTAACAGCTCATCTGTACTAGCTAACAAGGAGGAAAGTTAGGAAGCTGGTATAAAATGTCTCTATTAAAATCGGTTTTCAGAATATTTTTCCCCTGAACTGATAGTGAAATAACACCAGAATGAACAGTGAGAGGTCTGTGGCACCATATAGACTACAGATTTCTTTGGGCGTAAGCTTTCATGGGCTCCAACCCACTTCATCAGATGCATGACAAAGACTAACACAGCTAGCTCTCTGGAAAAATACCAGTATGGGTGATTGATCAATTAAAACAAATAACGAACTGTGGAAACCAGTTCCCAGGCTGGTAAATACAAAATCATCTACTGCAGACACACAAAATAGAACATGCTAGTCCCAGCATTAACTGGACCACACATAATGTCTTACTGGGACACTTGTGTCATGCGTTCTACCCAAATTTAGTATATCTGCAAAAACGTTCATCTGGGTAGGCAGGTCCTACATTTGCACAGCCATCTTTGTGCAGTTGCAGTCTTAGTCAGTGTTCCAGAGACTGAGGCAGGTCCAACCTGAAATGCTTTTGTTAAAATGCAGGCCTTTGCTATTAAAAGCTGCCAGAGAACACAAAACACTAACAAGCAGTGACTACCTCTCCCCATGCTGCTGATCTTGTAGAGCTCAGTATGCCCTATTTATCCCTCCTAACCGTGCCACTGCGCTTTAAGTATATAAAAGCACGAGACAGAGAAGATGATTCATAAGGGTAGAGAAACTAAGGGAGAAAATTCTTAGTTGCCAGTGGGGCTTGGAAGAAGCCTTCCACTGTGTTCTGAACACCCTAGGGAGCCACTACCTGCTGCCCTGAGACAGGCACAAAGGTGGGAGGAAAAGCTGGGAAAGGCCACTCATAGGAAAAGAAGATCTTAGGTGTCTCATGGAAGCTGTAAAGACCAGCACCAAAATTCTGACTTCAAATATTTTGAGGTTCTCCCTAGACATTTGAAAGACATGACAAAATTTATTTATTTAAAAGGCAAGCCAGTCAGTTATTAAGTCACATCAAAAATAAGTTTCACCAGGCCCTCTTCTGGCCCCCTATGGCACCAGCTCATTTGCAAAATAATTCATCCCTGGAAAACTTTATAATGCAGATTTTTGGGAGGAGGGGCACATGCACAACCCTCCCCAAAGATAAAAAGCTTTTGACATCATGAGGTAGCTGAAGGGCAGACATGCAAAGATAGGTACAAAACGAATGAACAATAAATAGCACTGAAGCATATCAGCTTTGAAAATAACAGTAAATTCCTTTTAACAGACTGGTGAGGCCTAAACCATGCAAATCTTTTTCAGTCACTAGTAAAGAAAATTACACATGACAGTTTTCAGATGACAAGAATCTCAAACTACAGAACCTGAGGTGTCCAGCAAAAAATATGCCAAACAATGTAAGCACAGAGCAATTAAAATGAGACATGTAATCTACATTAATTACTGTACACTTTAAAATGCACTTTTTAGATCCGTAATTCCAGATGCTTTTTTAAAGACTGTTTTCCTTAAGAGTTTAATAAAAGGCTCTCTCTGTTGCTAGTGTTATCGTGCCAGTGGGGTCTGCAGCCTACTTGCACATCCTTGGCTGCTCCTTCTGCTGCTCAGTAAAAATGTTTATTCAAATTATTTTCGTCCTACAAACTTCTTTCTGGGAAAGGCCTGATCCTGAGACCACCATTTCTGACTGGATGAGACAAATCAAGGAGCAATACAAATAGTCAGAGAGTAGGTTAACCACAAGGATGTGAGAACTGTCAAAAGCATAAAGAACTGTTCTATTAGTGCAGGAGTATAACAGATGTCAGCAAGAGAGCAACCTGTGAGTGCATGGGCTGCTGCTCCAATAGTCTGGCAACAAACATACTGAACAGTCATCAACAACAGCTCTCCTAGAGAGGCGTGGGGAACAAAGTGAACAGGCAGAATAGACTGGATGTGTCAGTAGGAAATACTTATTAGAATCAAGGAGTCCTGTGGCGCTTAAAGACTTACAGATTTATTTATCACATGAGTTTTCATGGGATCTTCTCCAATGAAAGCTCATGCAATAAATAAATCTGTGAATCTTTAAGTGCCACAGGACTCCTTGCTTCTTTTGCTGAACTAGACTAACACGGCTGCCCCTTTGGAACCTATCATACTGTAATCATCTGCAAAGCTGAAGGTGCCGATTACATATTTTTGATTTTGCCATGGAGGGGGGGGGAGTATTTTTTTTTAAATCAGGCAAAACATAAAATTCTTAAATACCAACCCAGAACAGCACATTCATTCCAGATCAGATCAGCAAGAACTTCATCTACCCCACGCACCAAAATGCTCCCATTTCTTCCTACATCTAAACCAATTCCGTCCACAGATCATGAACAGCTCTTCCATCATTTCATAATCTCTTTAGAGTTGGAATACTTCAGCTTAAATTTATAAAGTGATAAAGGAGAAGGACTCAAATGATTTTCAATACAATAAAGCTCAGATAATTTTCCAACCCAGTCTTGTAAAATCTGACATTCTCTGCTAAGACACATATCCAGATATCCAACTTTATGACTCATGCTCTCAAAGCCTTTTTATTTGTCTTGAGCAAAGCATAGAAACTAAAGGTACAATAAAATTTATTTCAAAGCAGTAAGTTTTAACAATTCTCTATGTAGCACATACCCCAAATAATGAACTTAAACTGAGTGTGAATATTAAAAAGAAAATTGTAATACATTGTGGAATATTTTGTATGTTACTCATTTCAGGTACCCCATCTTCTGTTCATCTCATTTATCTTTGATTAAATACTATCTCAAAGTGAAAAAGGATACAGCATTAGAAATCAATATGTGAAATGTAAATGAAACACACTTTGAATTTGTCCCAGAAAAGTAACAGGGGGCAAGAATTATGAGTATTTTAAAATTACAATTTTATATTGGGCAAACAGTTTGATTTTATCAAAACATCTTTAAAATAAAAGGTGTATTTTATATTAGCCTCAACCACAATTTAAATTCAGTGGATAAGTGCAAAAACATCACAGAATTGTATGACAACCTAATGTTTGTAACAGTTATCTTTTCTCATTTTCTTCTCTTAATTTCCTTTCATGTTTATGTACAAAGTGCCATTTACTTTACAAATTTCCTGTTTATTTTTGTGGTAAAACTATTTTAAGTGCATCAGAGGCTGAGTTTGCCTTTCTAGGTGACTGTCCAAATTCAAGTGAAAATCTTCTGGATGTTTACTTAACAGTTTCTATGAACTATAACAAGTTATTGTTCTTTAAAAAACAATTCTATGACTTGGTTTTCTTTGCCCTCATTGTTAATCCTTACCTAACACTCAGATTACTTCCAACAGACATGCAATTCCTTTTACAAAGATTTTGTAACACCATCTATGAAAAAGATTACTATGAAAAGACAGTCCAAAGCAAAGACCTGTAACAATCAATGAGGTTTTTATGTACTATTCAGTCTGCACTGAACATGTAGCATGTAACATGTAAGAGAGAAGCCATTTTCATGCCACATTTCAGCTATTTAAAATGAGTGAACTAGGGTTACTAGCAGAAACAGTAGCAGACTAGTGACTTCAATACTACTTTATGCCACTGGCCAGCTAAGTTATTTTGAACAGACCACATTTTAGACATATTCCAGCACACTAAAAGTTTCTGCGCTGATCTAAAAATAGCTATTCATTGTTAGCAGGACGCCCAATTAAACACTGTCAGGTTTATCCTGCTTTATCCAAATTCACTTGCACTCCCAAGATTCTTTCCTATAAATTAAATTCTAACTCTTCATTGTCTTTGGTGTTCAGCATATTTCCTATACTTGTCTTGGACCAAAACACTGCAGCACAGTTTTAGTTAAAAAAAAAAAAAAAATACATAAAAAAAATTTACCTCTGTTATTAAACTAGTGGCTGGTATAAAATCTCAGCTTTCAAATCTAACACTTTTCTAATGAGAAATATGTTAAGAGACAGTATACAAGGATCACTTGGAATTCGCATTTACTGAATGCGTTTGCAAAACAAACATTCCTCTCCACACATTTCATTGAATACTTAATGTAAGCTCAATTAAGAATGGGTGGGCAGCTGCAATTTGATACGATAATGAACTGGTATTGCATATTTTCCACCCAAATATGGCAATATAGTAATAGAATTCTAAAAATAACAGTGAATCCCTTGTGATAGCCAGCCTTTTTGCAGGGTTTATTTCCTTTTAGGGTTCAAGTTTCCCACAGGAAAATTATAAAGAGGAGTTTGGCAAAAACGTCATACATCGCAAGCAGATAAAGTATAAACACAAATTGCTTGGTAAAGGTTTTCCTGCCTTTGACCAAGCATACACAAACTAGTCTCTCTGTGAGGCACTAAAGATAGAAGGAAAAATACCCACCACCCAAGAGGAAAGAAACACATATAAGCACAGAGTCACACAGAAAGTCACCAGAGACAAAAGTGAAACCACGTGAAGTGTAATTTATTTTTAAATGTGTTTTATAAGCTATTCAGATCTTTGAAATAAAGTGTGCAAGTGCATTTAAGAATAAAAACTACACTCTTAACAAGGCTCTGTTGGAATACGACATTAAAGAGATCAAGAAATTCTGAAGCAAAAAACTCCCTGTAAAACTACCATACAACCTCTGGCTAAAACATCTCTAATTGACAAACAGGTTAGTGAGTGCTAAACATCCCTTTGAAGAGAAGGAATATCTTGTCACAATGATACCTCCTTCCAAATTACCTTGTACATAGATATATTTTGCATCAAACCTTAGCATCCATTCAAAGAAGAGCAACAGGCAAGTTAGCCAGGTTTCAGACAAACAATAAGGTTATTTCATATTGATAATACAAGATCTGCACATTTAAGAACAGGCAATCTTAGGCCATGTCAGTAGTTTGAAATGCTTCAATAGCCCTTTAAATTTTAATATCTATCATGATTACACTAATCCAAAATAAATAGTTTAAAAAAATTAATCCAGTGGAACAATTATCAAAATTTCTGCAGCTCTCTCAGGAAGAAAAACATTGGTAACGGATTCAGCAAAAGTGTTTTGCGAACTATCTATGAATCTTAAACATGCTTGAAATTACGTCCTACAAAGTACCAAGATAAAGTATGGAGCTGTAGGGTCTCTTTTGTGTTTTGCCCCCCCCCACAACAGCATATACCCACTGATAAGAAAGGTAACAGTCTAAGAGAGGTTTTACACTGCTGCAGCCCAGATCATTTCAAAGTGAAAGATACATTTGTTTGAGTTCTCTGCATAGCCAACAGCAAAATTCACTTTTGGAAATACACAAGGAATTATAATCAAATAATTTATATACTTTAATTTATTCTATTCCCATTTTATATTTGAAAATATTTGTACTGTTTAAAAAACATCAGTAACATTTGTAGCTTTGGCTAAATCTGAAAGTTTCCTATTAATCCCTTAAATTGAAAAGTCAGCTATAGAAATCCCTATTGAAATAATAGGCTAGAAGTACTCCTAATACTTTAAGTAGTTTCAACTTGGCACAAAAATACATGTCTTTTTAGAACCATAACAACAAATCTTCAGCTGCTTTGGATGTCAAACTCTCCTGTTTCAGCAAACAAAATGAGAAAAATTGAGGGACAGATTAAGAATGACAGAAGCCAGGGTTGACACTAATACCTGTAGATTGCATCACAACTGAAACCACATAGAAATGTTTTCAGAACACGGGTATTGGATTGATCCCAAAATACACCTGTGTGATCTTCATCTCCATGCCTGCTTTGATAGGTTTCTTTTTTCTACATCAGGGCTCTCTTTCTCTCCTGTCTCTTATTTTAAATATTTTCCAACACCTAGAAGACTATCTAAAATGCTTTCTGAACACATTTAGTCTATCCTTGGCCTCGCTCTTGACACTTTAGAAAAGAGTGCCAATTGTGACCGCTTTTGTGAACACCTCTTTAATGAGAGCCCAACTTAGACCCAAACAAAATTCATCATGAAGCCATTAAGTTGATTTTGGATGGTAACCCTCCACCGAAGACTAAAAAGTTTGTCTTGCCCACTACTACGCTCAAGAAAGGAGACAGGTAAACCAAGATGCCTTTAAAATAACACACGATCTGCTGTACTTTGATCAGCAAAGCAACCACACACGAGAAGCCATTCATGCTGGTAGCTTACCTGTATGAGAAAAATCCATTTTTAAGTTACTTTTAAAATTTCTGGGCCATGCAGAAAGAAAACCTTCATGTATTAAGAGCTGGGGGGAAGCCCCAAGGTCAGAAACTGCAAACTAGTTTCTATCCTGCTGCATCACTGTCAGAATGAGAAGGGTATATACCCGATGTTCATCCAACAGAAAACAGAATTAAGAGGAAAGCTGAATTATAAAAGTGATGCATGGAGAAAAGCTGATCAGCCCCTCAACTTGCATTTGTTGTGCAGCATTGCTTTTTGAATAGGGAATTCTGGAATGGCAATAAACATATATTTTGCAGATCTTTCCAGGTAGACCAAAACTGAAGCTGAAGATAACATTGCTTCCTGTTACCCAAAGAGACCAACTGTCCCATGCCTTTCAGTGAGCCTGCCTGCCTAAGGTTCTTAAGCAATGCAGCAGGTTATCCTCAAGAAATACCATATCCTACCAAATGGGCAAGATTAGGAGAATAAATGTTTCATACACATTTTCCTTTCTTGACAAATTGCTACAGAAAACATTTCTACAGGTGTATTGACAAACTACTTTTACCCGTATGTAATGAAAATATCTATCACTTTTTCACATTATAGTACTTACACAACCTCATAAAATTAGCAATTTTAAAGCCAGCTAAAGACCAAAGCCTTACACTATATTCAAACAGCCAAAAGATTTCACAAAGAAAATCACTAGCACTATAAATATGCCAGAGCCACTCTAGCAGAATGTTTATTTATACTTCCCTTGACGAATCTCTTCTCGCCAGCACGCTAAAGACTTGCTCTTCCATTAATCTAATATATATGATTTTCATGGACCCAGTTAGAAGCTGACATCCCAAAAGAAAGATTGTTTTCCATTTTAATAAAGTTATTAACTTAATTAAGCATGTGTTTGTTTCCCTTTATATCATGTGAAATTTGCAATATCGAAGCATGAGTGTGTGTATGGATATTTCTGTGCATCTTCATCTCATCTTTACATGAACTTTTCATTATTTGTACTTTCATAGCTCATTCTTTCTAAAGATATCAAATATTCATTTAACTGAAGCCTCATAGGAGCCAACATATGGGGTCAGACCAATGGTCCATCTAGCCCACTATTCCATCTCCCAACGATGTCCAATGCCATGGTTTAAAAGAAATGAATAAAACAGGTCATCTTCAAATGATCCATCCTGTCAGCCATTCCAAGCCTCACATTTTCTCTGAATTGGAATCATCATCTTCATTTCACAAATGGATTAAAAAGGGGGGGGGCATACCCGAAATCAAAGAATCCAAACTCTCTTCCCCAACTTTAACCATTAAACACCATCATGCCAAATCTCATCGCAATGAAAAGGGAAGAGTGAGATGCACTACACCTTAACACAGTTCCAATATATCAAATATTTTGTTGAATCAAAATTGAGGATTTTAAAATGACAGCAATGTGCATCTCTTTGGAATTTCAAGAAGTTACTGAAAAGAGCAAAGGTGATCACACCTAAAAAAAAGTACTGATCAGCACTGAAGATTGAATAAAGCTAATTATGTCAGATCAGGGCAAAACAGTTTCCCATCAGTGTCCCTTTGCAAGTCACAGATCCCCGTTGCAGCTTTCTTGACCAGCTCAGAGTTTGTCATCTGTTCAGTATTCCTGACATTGCTCTTCAAATTCTCCAGTTGAAACAGTGAAAACTCCTATGAATTGTCTGGGCTAAACTGATTCCCCAGATATTTAATTTTTTAGTCACTTATATTAGCTAATAGGGTAATTAAGTGCCCAAGTCTGAGGCTGTGAATGAGATTTCCACCAAGTTAGATCTGGGTTGCAAGTATATAACTGATTATAATTTTAATATTTTCTTTCAATTTTAAAGCTTGAGAGGTTTAATATTTGATTAAATATTTATTTTAGGACCAAATTAACAGATACCTTGAATACACATCTGCAGAAATGTTTTCATGGGTCACTATAATTAATCAACAGAGCAGGTGTGGACCACAATTTGCAGTATATTTAGGTAGTACTTCACTCTCAGCAACATCTCCTTCAACACACAAAATACAGACTCTGTCCTCTGGGAAAGGTGCATGGAGAAAGGAGGGAAAGCATGTATTTTCTTACTGGACAAGATTTCAAAACTGAACTAGGAATTCTTCAAGGCAAAATGAACAAGCTACATTTTGTAAGAGAGATGGCCTCAGGGGATACAGGTGAGAAAACAAGAGTAGAGGTAGGGGGCAGGAGTGTATCACCAATTGAATCAAGTGCTGGTATAAGCTACCACCATCCGGTTAGCTGACAAAGACTTGCTCATAACAGAAAATATAAGATATTAACTGAGAACACAAGTGTTAGATCTAGGTTCTTATACAAACTCTCCTTTAACAGAATGACAATAGTAACTGAACACTTCACAATTGTTAAATAATTTATTATCCTCATTTTACTCTTTCTGGGGCACTGAAAGGTAAAGAGACTTGCCTGAGGTCCCACAGTGCCAGGAAAGGAACCTAGACTTCCTGAGTCCTGCACAGTGTCTTAACTATAAGTCCATCTTTCCAAGTCACAGAGAAGCTGCCACCAGACAGGGTTTCACAGTTTGAAATTTTACAGAATAGCTTTGACACTCCAAAACACCACTAAAAGGCAAAATGAAAACTAACAGAGGAGAAGAAGGATATTCAGAACAACTGCATTGGAGCAGATGGCACTCAGGGAGTGGAGCATACACGGAAAGACTCTGGGGTGGAATAAGGAATCAGCTTGCTACTAAAGATTTGCCTGTGGCTAGATTTGGTTCAGAAGTGAGTTTACCAGGGTCTATATGTTGTGTGTGTGCAGGGCACCTACAGTTTTTGGATGGACATCTTGGTAATGCCACAAATCCAACATAAAAAGGCTAGAAGTCAGCTTACAAGAATGACTGTATAGCATACAAGATGAATTCTACAAAGGAAAGAAGTTTCCTGTCATTCTCCCGACTCCAAATGAGATAGTTTGTGGCACTGATTTAACTATATTTTTTTAATATCTGCTCCTGCATAAGATATTTTTCCAATAATTACTTAATTCTAACATTTTATTTTGCTAGTTGGTCTTTTAACTTTTTTTATTTAAATACATTTGCATACTTACATATATTCAATATGTTTTAAATTCAGATATCTTTTATCTTATAAAATATCACAGACAATTTCAGCATCATTCTCTATTTGCTTGTCTGCAGACATTGATGTGTCCCCGAAATGGTCACTGTGTCTAGCAAAGACGAGGTACAGTAAACAAAAACAACAGCACCATAATATATGCATCCGTATTGTTACTGCAGATGGATTTTTAAAAGGGGATTAAATGAACATTAATATTTGTACTTACGGGCTACGTCTACACCTAAAACCTTAGGTCGGACTTCCTTAGTCCAAACTAAGTGGTTCAAAGTTAGTTCAAACTAAACGTGTTTGTTTGTTTTTTAGTTTCAACTAAAAAAGCTCCATTAGCTCCAACTAAAAAGTTAGTTTGAACTAAAAACCCACACTTAGTTTGAATTTATTTAGTTCAAACTAGTACAACTACACTGTGCTACTTCAAACTAAATTTTGAAAGAAGTTCGAACTAAGCTGTTAGTTCAGACTAATCAGGCGAACTAACTAGTTTGAACTAAGCTTTGCTTAGTTGGAACAAAATGATTTTTTAGTTCAAACTAGGCAAAGCCTAACACAGACAAGGCTCAAATTAGTTTGAATTAATGCTCCTTTATTCAAACTAGTTTGCTAGCGTAGATATACCCATGCAGGCTAAACTCAGGGAAATTAGATCTCAAACTATACTACTGGATGATAGTCTGTAAGAGTCAGGAAATACTCCTCCTCTAAATGTACAGCACTGCACAACTGCCTAGATCCACTCTGAGGGATTTTCACTATCCTCTAAAGGAAGCAGCACTGTTCTTGTTGGAGGCTGCCTCTCACACGTGATGGTACGATAGTCTGATCAGCTATAGCTAAGAATGAGAAACCATAACCTGTGCTCAGTCAAACTTATTTTAAACTGCCTAACAAACCAATATGAAAAATTAGAGAATCTCCAAAGTGAACACCAAACTCTAGCGCACATGAATTAGCTGGTCTGAGGTCATTATGAGTTACAGTAGAGCTTAGAACATAAATACAGCCATGTGATTATTGTTCCCTAGAGATTTGCTGGATTTCTGGAAACACTGTTTATTGATGCATATGGAAAAGCAGCACAGCGTACAAGTTGAAAGCCCCTGGCATACAAAGAGAGTGGGACACGGCACCAGTTCTATCATGAAAACACTAAGGTAGAGTTCCCGCTCTTCTCCTAGTATGTCCCTGGCTCTGACTCTCTGGTAGCCTCAGTAAATCAGTAGTGTGCTGGGGGAAGGGTTTGTAGAAGATCTTAGTTTTGCAAAGATAGCTAAAAAGGAAAGATTCCTACTCACCTCCCTGTTTCTAACATTAGAGACATCAATGGCCTTTACAATTTCATGCATATTTCAACAGAAGTGGGGTTCATAATTTTTAATAGGGCAGGGGGGTGGAGCAATTTAAATCAAGTCACTGTTTTTTTTAAAATTCAATCAGGTTGAGGTTTTAGAAAACTAATCTGAAAATGTGTCATTTCAACTTTACTTAGAAATATATCAAACTAAATTACAGGTGCTGTTTTTTATTTTAAAAAAGCCACTATAGGAGGGTATCATTGAATTTTACAAAAATTTGGAGGAAGTCACCTTTTGTAATGATAAATTCCTCCCAATTACCCTCACAGCTCCTGTGCACAGCTCTGGCTACCCTCTAACACACTGGTTCTCAACCTTTTGCAGGTTGCAACCCTGAGGGACAAACCAACCAACCAGCCCCTAGCTCAATCCAGCCATCTCCCTGACTCTCCACAACAGTATCCAGGCACAATAGTTGAGAACCACTGCTCTAACAGGCTGTTTGAATCAAAATAGCTTGCTCACTTTGCAGAGACTGGCCAGCCGTCTGTTCCTCTGGATTTACTTGAATTAACATTGTCACCGACCCTTCCCTGCATCTATATATTTACACCTAATATGCTTTTTCCCCACTTCCATTTCATGCATCTGATGAACTGGAATTATGCACACGAAAGCCCCTGTGAGAAATAAAAATTAGTCTTTAAAAGTGCCACAGGACTCCTTGTTTGTTTTGCTGAACTAGACTAGCATGGCTCCCTCTCTGCGACATGATGAAGAATTGGATAGCACACAGCTACTGTCCTCTGCTTTTTACCTCATGCAAGAAGGAATAGTCTATGTTAAGAAAATTGTCACTGGATTTTGAATTAGAAAAATAAAAATTTGCACATTTTCTCCCTCCCAATTTTTAAAATAGCATGCACCACCTCAACCTCCAATAATTTTTAAGTCTTTTCTTTTTCAACACAAGACTTCTGGACAAGCTACATAACTTATGTCACTCTCTAAAAAGCTGTGCATGTGAAAATCCTGTCCAATGGGACTCATAAAAATGCCATGTGAATTCCATCCTGTAATTAAACAAGTTACAAACCATCACTCAGCTGAAATCTGAAAATGAGTCAGATAACCTAATAGAAAACATAATATATAATCCCAGATACAAATCTGAAAAAAAAAAAAAAAAAAAAAGAATTGAAGCTCATATACGTTTCTTACCAGACTTAATATTTTAACGAAAATACAAATGAGTTCTATATATGTGCTCCCTTCATTACACAACATTGGCTTGTGCAACGGTTCTATTCAGTAGTTACTATTTCATACAGCATTAAGGGAATTGAAGCAAGTATATCTAAGCATAAGGACTAACTGTCAAATGTGATGAAAACACTCTGACTATAAAATCTGCTGTCTAACAGGGCATAGCATCAATTGAGCTGACAGTCCCTAAACTCAAGCATTGTGCTTCATGTCAGCTACACACCAAACCAAGTTAACTGAACTTGGGACAAAACAAGGTAATAAGGTGTTAAATTATTTTCCTCACTTGGTCCCAAGCAGGGGGGAAGATTCATCCTAGATGTAATTTCATTGAAGTCATTAGTTACATGTGCCATGAATCCTGGTGCACCAGCATTTAAACTATACTCAAATTTCCAACTGTGTCAAAAAATGAAAAGGAATATATCAAAGATATTTAAGAACAAAATTTTACAATGTTAGATGTAACTGAGATCAGAGCTGCCTATTGCAAACTGCAGCCATCTCCAGATGGATCTTTCAGAAGCACCTGGAAAAGACGCTGTATATGAAACTGGGATGCACCTGTTATTTGTTCTGATTTTTAATTCCCTGGAAGCCAACGTTCTGCTTTCTGCGTCTCATGAAAAGCCATTTAGCTGATGAAGATTTTGAGCTAGAATGAAACTAATGGTGTCTTTGTATATGGCAATGGAATGAGAACAAGAACCTAATTTTTAATAAACATGTAACCGAATCTCACAGCTGTAATTCACAGATGCACTACCTTCCTTCTAGCCAGGGTAATGCTGACTTGTTCAGCTGCTCCCAAGCTAATTTTAAAAATATCTGCAGCTGTAAACTGCTGTATTTTGAATACAGCTCTGAGCCAGTTCAGTAAAACTGGCATTTGCTAGAGCATAAGTTAAATATTAATGTCAGGTTTTAGGTTCCCTACTTTTGCTAACCTCAAACATTCCCAATATACACTGTACCCTTAACTCACATTCAGCTGCCTCTTCCTAGCACACAAACTGAAAGATGTAGCAATATTTGCCCTCAGACCTCCACTTACACCTAAAACTCACTGTGATGGATTTTAAGACCCAGCAGATAAGTCTCACATAAATCAGTTTGACATTAAATGCTATTTTAATGCTTAGATTTTATCTTCTCCAATACTTGGAACTTCACCTACAGTATTCCAATAATACTGAGCAGAACGCTAAACATTAGTGACTTAAACCTTTAAATCTCTCCTTAAAACCTACCTATGTTACAATGTTCAGAAAACACTTAAGAGTGATTAGCCAGTTGGCGCAACCCCCCCATTTCTGTCTCATTTTTATCCTGTGCTCCCTACTGCTGTCAGTCACATCCACCTTTTGTCTTAAATTTAGATAGCATGCTCTCTAGAAGGGCCGCCTCAGTGTTGTACGGCACAAGGGGCCCTGGTCTCTAGGTGGTGCCACCACACAAGCAATTATTAATATGGGGCTGTGAAAGCATCAGGATTACAAAAGCCTTTGTTCTTAGGTTTTGGAGGATCTACAAGAGCAAGCTGTTTTTATGAATTCTCACCAGAGACGACATACTATGAGAGAAAACTAAGCTCTGATTTACATATATTCTATAAATGGAAACTGTGATTTTTCCTTTGAGCTGATGAGGTCTTAAAACTATCTTGTAACCCATTTCCTACATGTTTCCTTCAGTCCCACTTTTCCCTGCGAGTACACACTGACTGCAGTTCTTATACACATGGAGAGCTTAAAGAATTCCCTAGAACCCACTCCAGCTGCACACAGAGATTGGATGCAAATAGAAAATAGTGAGTTGTGGAGGTTGTGGTACATATTATGTGAAGGGAAAAAAACCCCACATCTCTGCACTGAGATGGAAAATATTAGAGGCTATAATCCATTACTGTAAGAATTCATACTTTGCATACACTTTAGCTACTAAAACAGCATTCCATGCACCAATAAAGAGTTAACAGCATTTTTAAAGAGAATCAATTTTGGTAGGGACCACACTGAACTCCTGTGTGTTGCAACACTATCAAAAACTTCCATTCTAAACAAGCTCTAAAAAGTTGTAGTCACTGAACTTTATGTCTCAGATACTGTACTTTGTTTGACCACTTTCTGACAGATGCTTACTTAATGGAACTAGCTCCTGCTATATTCAAACCATCTTTAATCCCACGAAGCCTTAAGAAAAATGCCTGATTTAGCTTTGTGTTCAGTTTTCCATAACTCAAATGCTGCAGTTAAATTTAACATAGTTAGCTGCTCAGACAATTTTCTCTCTTTTTTCCCTTAAATTCTAGTATTCAAAATATCAGAAGAATTTAGATTAAAACATGTTGGGTTTTTTTAGTTGTTCTTGAATAACTTCCAAACAGAAGTGGCTTTGCTCCAGTGTTTTGAGAATAATTTTCACAACTTAACATCGTCCTCAAATCACTGCTGCAATTCAGAAGTCATAAAACAGCAACTCTTTCTTCTTACCTCATAAAAAAAAGTGTCTTGTTAAACTGCTAAATTTGGTCTGATCCAAGTTATTCAAGTTACTACACGAACAAAAAAGAAAATGCAAATACTGTACTCCAAACACGTACAAGGATTCTACTGGTAAAATGGGGCACAGAGGCCAGATCAGTTTTCAGAAGTGCCTGACTGTTTTGATCACACTACTGCATTCATGGCTCATTACAAGCTTAAGTGTTCACATTATTCACTATATTCTAGAGCAGTATTTCCCAACCAGTGTGCCACAGCACACAGGTGTGCCATCAGGCCTGAGCAGGTGTGCCACAAAAGTTTTTCAAAAACTACTCAAAGAGCTCTGCATTGGCTCATTGCCTCATGAATATTAATGAGGCCCTTTGGAAACTATATGATGGTGTGCCTCAAATTAATCAAAGGTAGCAAGGTGTGTCACAGAAGAGAAAATGTTGGGAACCACTGTTCTAGAGCGCTGTCTAGGTAGAACTTAAAAATACAACATTTGGCCCCTTCTGTTACAGTGTTAGAACACAGCTAGTCAATATGCTTTGGCAAATACAAAAAATCCCTGTAGAACACCATTATAACTTTTCCACTTGAGAGAAATCATTTAAGTAACACGTGCGTCTTGAAACAGCCTTGTAAAGCTGCAAGAATCTTTTTTTCTTTTTGCTGAAGCTCACCCCCACCCACTACATTCAGTCATGCAAGAAGCAGTGTCAAGGCACAGCTTCATTCTTAAAAATGAATCTGGAGATCACATCCCACAAACCCTAACACCACGATGAAATTTTAAAGTGAGAACACGGCACTACATGCTCCTGATTCTTGCGTCAGCGGCATTTCTCAAAAACCTTTTTGCTAACCTGGACATCATAAAATTGTCTTTAAATTATTATGCAGTTTACATGACTGTGTCTGCATTTCCCAGTCACAGTGATTTGCTCCTTAGGCATGGCATCCATTGGAAGGTCTTTTGCTCTTAGAGGCTGAGGAGTCCTTAGCTACCCTCTGTCTTGAGCAAGAGGTGCAAACAACCCCTGAGAGCCGTTTGAGCCCCTTCTGAAAGACGCTGTTGGAGAGACTGTAAATGACACAGTTGCAGAAACTGTTACTAATAGCAAGCCAAGTGGTCAAGAAGGAGGCAGCTTGGTTTCTATAGACAGCAGAGCTCTCCAGCAGAAAATAGATGATGTAGGGCAACCAGAGGATGTAGAAGACACTGGTGATGCGGAAGAGAACCATCGCATAGCGCTTATCTGGGCAGGGCTGTGCCTCCCCTGCCTCCCCATCCTGGGAGCTAAAGCGCACTCGCCTTTCATTGATCTCCTTGGTGTGCTGCTGGCAGATGCGGAAGATATTGAAGTAGGTGAAGCAGACAACAAAAGCAGCAGGAGCATAGAGCATCATCACAATGAAGAGAGTGAAATAGCGATCGGTGAACCAGGAGTTGGCACACCACTGAAACACATCTCCATGATATCCAGGCTTTCCCCAGTGAAAGAAGGCAGGTAAGAAGACTAGACAGGAGTACAACCAAATGATCAGGATGCAGATGCGGAGCCTCCATGGGGTGACCAGGGTATTGTAGGTCAGTGGCTTGGTGATAGCAATGTATCTATCAATGCTTATGCAAGCCAGAGAGGCCATGGAGACGCTTTTGAGCACCGACACCACATAACCGAAGATCTGGCAGACTAAGGACTCTCTCAAAACAATGGGATAGTGAAGTAAGGACAAAGAAGGCACCAGACAGCTCACACCCACCAGGAGGTCAGCATATGCCATCGTCTGGATGAAGTAGCTGGTGGTGTGGTGGTTCAGCAAAGGAGCGCAGTGAAAGACAAATATCACTATGATATTGCCCGAAATGATCAGCACGGTGAGGAAGACTATTATAATCACTTCCAGGAGGCAAAAATTGACCGTCTCCAAATAGCTAACGGCCAGCAGGCAGAATGGCTGCCCGCTCTGGTTGCCAACCAAGGAGGAGTTCATCTTGAGCACTGCAGTGGTCCTGTCACTTCATGCTCCTGCTGGCTGCCTGCAGCCGCTCCAGGCAGCAGCTGTCCTTGTGGCTGGCTGCATGTGCGCAGCAATGTCAGCGCTGGAGCTCCGGTCCCCAGGGCTGCTCCAGATGCTGCCGCTGAGCACCGTCTGCAGCACAACAGCCCTTTAATCCCTCTCAGCGGACAGCCTCCTCCCCGCTGCCGCCCCGGGGCCGTGCCAGCAAGTCCACACACAGGCGCCGGACACGGGTGACACTACTGCCCGGCTGGCTGCACATCTGGGCAGAGGGAGAAGCTTTGGCAAGAGTCAGAAGGCGCGTCCTCCCAAGAGCTGACAGAAGAAAAGGGGAAAGTGGTTTACAGCCTTTCCCCGGCCCCCCTGCGCCACCAACTCCATCCATCCTTCCTCCCACCACAGCTGCCCCCAGTCCGCACCCCGCAGCCCCAGCTCTCAGCAGGAGGCCGGGGGGGTGCAGGCCTTGCAGGGGCTCCCGGAGCATTTCCACCCGCCGCCCCCCGGGAGAGGGGTTTGCCCAGCTCTTCTCCTGGCTCCATTTTGCAGGATGCTTTGTTCCTTCTCTCGCTGTCCCTGCACGGAGCCAGCCGCCCCCCTGCCCTTTCACACGGGGGGAGCCAGCGCAGCAGCAGCCCCCCGGACCCCCAAACGCGCGCAGACACTCACCTGCCCCGCGCCCCGCGCCCCGCGAACAAAAGCCGCAGCCGCAGCCGCAGGGCCGGCCAGCGCCGCGCCTCCGCCGGGGAGGGAGGCGGCCCCAGCTCCCGGCGAGCCCCCCCCCACGCCCCCAGCCGCAGCAGCCGAGCACGTGGCCGGCAGCAGCCTGCCTGCAATCCAGGGGTGCTGGGCGTGGGGGTTCTCCCCATGGGGGGGGGGGGCGCAGAAGCAAAGGGGCAAGCCAGCAAGGGAGGAAAAACAAAGCAAAAGTCCTGTGGCACTTGGACTAGCAGACTTATTTTTCGCATGAGCTTTCATGGGAGAAAATCCCACCTCGCCAGATGCTTCAAGGATGGGGGAACTCACAGAACGGGAGGAAGATAAATGCAAGGGAGAGTAAAAGGTGGCAGCCGGGCATACAGTAAGGTTTGAACCTTAACAACTGCTCTGACTTGTGACTGTATGACCGGATCCCACGATGTACACTCCCTTGCATTTATTTTCATTCCCTTCTGTGAGTTCCCCCATCCTTGAAGCATCTGGCGAGGTGGGATTTTCTCCCATGAAAGCTCATGCGAAAAATAAGTCTGCTAGTCTTTAAGTGCCACAGGACTTTTGCTTTGTTTTTCCTCCCTTGCTGGCTTGCCCCTTTGCTTCTGCCCCCCCCCCCCAGGAACCCCCCACACCGAGCATCCTGCCCAGCACCCCACCACAGAACCACACAGACCTGGGCAAAGCCCTGATCTCTCCCCAAAAGCTCAAGTGAGCGGCAGGGCGGAACAGAGACAGGTTGGGGGCTTGGTCCCGCTGATGGTGGACAAACCCCCGGATTAGAGATTTCAGTCCCAGCCCTTTTTGACAACTCTGCTGGTGTTAAAATGAGATGGAAAGCAAATCAGAGCCTGAAACTCTGGCTCTCTGTACTATTACTATTGTCTTTAAGGGCCCACAGGACTCCTTGTTTGTTTGTTTTACTGTACTATTACAGTTTGTTTGCCCACAAAACTCATCTGGCGTAAGATAGGGTGCAAATCTAACAGAAATTAACTATTTCTGATTAATTCTCTATACTGATGTCCAGATTCTGGAATAAGAGTGCCTTATTCAGAATTACAAACAAGGAGTCTGGTGGCACTGTTAAAGACAAACAAATTTATCTATTATCCATGGATTAACACGGCTGCCCCTTTGAAACATATTCTGAATTCACACTCCAAGTCCCTAGTAAAACAAACAAGGAATCCTGTGGCACTTTTTTTTGTTTGCTGGTAAGTCAGCCTTTTAAAGAGCCATAGGAGTGCTTGTTCGTTTTGCTGAAACAGACTAACACGGCCACCCCTCTGCAATACCTCCTCAAGTGTGGCAAACAATGCTTTTTAGCAACCCTATACCAGCTGCAGCTTCAGAAACACAGATTTGTATTAAAAACATTAATCTGAAACCTAATTCACTATGTGCTCATGACAAGAAGTGCCTCTCCTCATGATCTCACAGAACAGCGTGTAAAACAGATTGGCTCCCTTTGACTCTGTTACACACACACACTGGATATGCACAGAAAGCTGTGTCCTCACTCAGCAAGTACAAATACACACACACATTCACAAACTGAAGGCTTGACTGCAGCAGGAAGTTGCAGCACTATAAATTAGGGTTTATTTTAATTGAAGTTATACTTGCTCCTACATGACTTCAACTAAACCAAAATAAGCAATTCTTTACCAAAATAACAGCATTCAAACAACCTGTTGAGCTATATGGATGTAAATTCATCCTTCAGTTAAGCCAGTCCTGCTTTCTTGGATACGGCAAGTCAGTTTCCATTGCCCTAAGAAGTGTTATGTCCAGCCCAGTTGAATGACTCACAGCTGAAAAGAATTCAGCCCAAAGTGGTCATAATGCAATGACTACAATTTATACTGACCTTGGAAGAGCTGTTTAACTTAATGCATTTGTTTAGATGGGTTGAATTTGGTTACAATTCCAGGATTGGATGTTTGCCATAATTTAAAACCCTCTGGCTCCTGCTGACTTAGCACACTGAAAAGAACACAAACTGGATTGTTTTCCACCTTCTTCTAGGAAGATTCATTTAATATTATCATTGGTCTGTACAATAATTGATGAAATTACTACTCAAGGAAATTCAGAATACTAAAAACTGTAGCTAAGAAATGCTATAAACCTCCACATTATACAGAACACAGGCTAAAGTTAAATTACAGCAGAGCACTGATTCCAGGACATTGTCGAGTTCTTTTGATTACTACTTTTATCACAAGAACACCCAGTTAGTAGAACACAGGATGCCTGGCAATTTACAATATTAAACATATTTCAAAGACAAAGCCAATAAAATTCTATAAAACCTTTCAAGAATATTTTCAGTTCCGTTCAATACACCCTTCACCCATTGTTTATGCATATTGCGTGTGCGCGCGTGTGCACACACACGCACACACACATTGCTACACAACAATCAGGGAAATACCTGAGTGTTCCACATTCTCATATGCCAGTATTAGCCTCAAATTGAGAAGGTACAATCACCAAAATATTTTCTTTAAAAATTTATAATACTTTTCACAGAAGAATTTTAATTTCCAAACAAACACCAATGCTGTTACTATGTCAGTTTAAGTTAAAAACCCCAGCCTAAAGTCATAAGGATTTGCAACCCCCTTCAAAAAACTCTGAACCCAAATTTATTGTACAGCCAAGTCACCCAGCTGAAAACAAGGCCTGTGACAATGACACCAAAGAACTTGCAGGGAAAATGGAAAGTAACTGAGAAAGTCCTGCATTTAAAGATTTCCAGAAGCAGTTGATACTGATGTATTTGTTTTATTGAGAGTTGCCTTAAGAAATAATGAATGTGGAATTACTCTTGCAGAATGGGCAAGGGACATGTGCAGCTGTGGGACTTTTCCCTCTTGTGCCAAATACTATTTTTGGATAATGCAATTTTCTGGTACACACTCATTCTACAACAGAGGTTCTCTACTTTTCCTTTATGTGGAACACTTCATCATCAGTGAAAGTTTTTGCAGACCTCCATGTAAGCAAGTCCTTTTAAACATTTTCAACATAGCCTATGGCTCATGGGAGTCAAACTTTCATAACAACGGGTATTAAAAACACAGCTATTTCTAACAATGTATTATGTTCACTCACAGATATATTGCACTTGTCACAGTACATTTACCTACAGTATGATATGTAAGAGCACAGAACACCTGCAGTACACTCATGGACCACAGGTTGGGAACCATTGTTCAAAAAGCCACCTCCTGTGCACAGTCCCACATAAACCCATTTCTCCCCTTCCCAATCCTCTACTTCCCCGTTAGCATTGTAAATGTTTGATTCTTCATCTTTTGTTTCATGAACCACTACACCACAAGGCACACTTTGAGACCTACTGACTGATGTCATATATTTGTCCTTTCTAAAAGCGTGGTTGGGAAGTGTCACCTGTGAAAAAGTCTAATTAAAAACAGGCCTTCCCCTTCACTGGCAATATGTCTGTATGTTACTTTCTAGAAGTTCTCAGCTAACAGAGTACTGCAGCAATAGTCATAAATGCACATTAAAAAAAAAACCCAAGTTGTTCCACAGCCTGATATTAAGGTTAGCTGTAATCTCCTACAAAAGAAGGCTTCCAAAAGATAGAAGTATGCATTAGGCAATTCTCAGCCATTAAAATAATCTAAAAAACCCTTTCTTCTTGATGAATGGGAAATGAGGTGAGATCCCATACTGCATTGTTCTGCAGCACAAAAATGGCACTGATCAGAGATATTCCTGTTCCACAATAATGGTGCCTAGGAATAGTTGAGAATCCGTGATCATGCAGAAAGGATCCCTATGAAAGTTCACACAGAAATATTGCTTCATTAATCTAAGATGAAAGCACTTTACCTGTAAAGTTGAGCAGCTCCCACTGAGTTCAAATGGAATTCTAGGCATTCAGCATCTCTGAAATTCACAGCTCTGTTTAAGGGCTATTTCTAGGACAACTAAAAAAATAAGCTTCTTTGAAAAGCGTTTTCACCTGTGCACTGCAAGCAAGGATGATTTTTACCATAAAAGAAAAAAGATCATCTTGCATTACTTTAAAACAAAATCAATGCCTTGATTTACTCAGATCCTGAAGTCACAAACCATTGTCTTGCAACTGTTCATTATTTATTGAATAGAATCAGTGTTTGCAGGAGAGTATAAAAATAAAAGAACAATTCTAAAAGCAAGATAGCAAAAAACAGACAATTTGCTAGTTGGTCATTGTGTCTGTGACATCTGGTCATGACCTTGCTCCAAGAGATGTCATGACATCATTGGATGTGACAAACAGACTTCAGTTTCCTAGTTCCAAATGAGTACCTGTGTTAGCCTAGTTCAGCAAAACAAACAAGGAGCCCTGTGGCACTTAAAGACTAATACATTTATTTATTGCATGAGCTTTCATGGGAGGGAAAAAGAGCTCATGCAATAAATAAATGTATTAGTCTTTAAGTGCCACAGGGCTCCTTGTTTGTTTATTTTCCTATGCACTGAGCCCTTGTTCTATTGGGACCAATACAGATGGCTTACAAACAAAGGCAAAAATTGCATATCAGCTCATCCATTGCTTAGCAATAACTGAAAGATTACTTGTCCCCTGCCACTCACTACCAGTTGCCATGGAAACTATTGCTTTTTCCCCATAAAACTCATCACAATCTAACTTTAACGCTGAAGGCATTTCATTGTTATTAAAATAACTCATGGAATGCTTGATGGGAAATCAACACTAGGTAGGACACCACAAATGTAATGTGCCAATACTTTTAGTTTGCCACTATACAAATAATAATTCATGGCATAATCTATTCATAACTTCCAGAAAGAAAACAAACTTTCCAGTTTTGACTGTTTAGCACCTGACTGAAATGATGAAATAATTGATTACAGGAACCTCATGGAACATTCTCTTGGACTGTTCAAAGAAAAACTTCTGCCTTCACATAAACTGTCTACATTGTGGGCTCTGTCAGTACATCGATCCAGCAAAGCATCTGTAATGAAGACCTGGCCTGAACCTTCTTGGACCTAAACAGCCAACGGGAATGTTCCACTAAGCCCAGGTTCCTGTGATGAATTATTTCATAGTTTAATTAGAGTAGACAGAGTGGGAGTCACAGTTCAACCAAAGTCCCAAACATCTTTCCTTAACAGTTCAGCAGACAGCACACTGTTTTGAAAATTGTTTGCAAAATAAAAAGTTCACTGAAGTCAATGGGAGTCTTTCTAGTTACCTCCATGAGCTTTGGATCATGCACAAGAAGTACAATAATCTCCATTAAAGATAAATTTACTGCAGTATCAAAACCAGAGTTTTTATTTCAAAACTCTCAGTAAAAGTAGTTTTCTTAAAGGCCAACTGTAGCAGTTGTGGAAATACCTGAAAATTTCAGTATTCATTAAAAAAGTTTCTCTTCTCCCCCACCCCACCCCACCCCCATGATAGCCGAGAAAACCCTGTACCCTAAAGGTTGAAAACCAAATGGAAAATGAGAAGAGTCTCCTGATATTTTCAAAATGTCCCAGATTTTAAGCCAATCTCATGGTTTTTTAAAGAAGTCCTTTGTGATTTTTAAACATTTGGGTTGGCAGTACTTGTTCCATACCAGAAAACTTCTATGCCCAAGAGTGGCCCCCAAAAGCATTGAGAATTGTGTCTTCAGGTACCCATCAGTGTCTTCTCTCTTATATTTCAGAATACTTCTGAGAGCAGACTTAAGTTCATGCAGGTGCATCTGTCTTACCCTCCAGGAACTAGAGGCCTATAGAGAAGTTATCAGCCATTACTACTAATGCCCAAGTGATAAGAGATTCCTCTTTAGCCCTAAGACCAGGTTTGTCACATGTGAAACAAGGAACCCCTCTCAAGTTCTGGCAGAGACAGATGCTTCTCAAAGGGACTGTCTGGATCTTTTCTGAGCTAGAGTTCCACCTTTGACCCTGACAGTGATTTGACCTTAATTCTTCTGCCTGGCTCTCTTCCATTTACCCTGTGAGTGTAACCATCTGGGGTTGCTAATGGCTTTGGGGGTTCAGGCAGATGGTACACAAATTCCTGATCAAAAGCAATTTGCACAAGTGGCTGAAATCTAAAGATTACTCACATAATGAAAGCATAGTATACGATGAGATCAGTATTTCCCAAAGGTTGAGCAATGAATTAACATTATAGTAACGGCTCAAAGTATATACTGTCAGGGGTGGTTTTCAATTGTTTCCGATGTCACAATGTGGATGCAAGGAGAGTGAAAATAAAAACAAGCTCTCCATTTAGAAAACAGTGGAGGACATTTTGATTTCACAGCTCAACAGCCACATGAACTCAGGTATGTAGCAGCAGCGAGCCAGGTGCTGCTCTTACAGAAGTTGTTAACAAGTAGAAAAAAGCAAAAGACAGCTTCTGAGAACATGAAAGGTCCGAAGCCCATAGGGAAGTAAACTTGAATATCAAAGATGCAGCCCATGTCCACCACTCTGCTCACAAAGAACAATCCACCGAGAAAGGATAGAGATTTCTGAAGCAGCCGTCAACACGCATCCGTATTAACGCAGAGCCTTGCTGCCATCCGAGGGCAGGAAAAGACTGACTGAAATCAAATGCTGCTACTCAAACAAAGAGGTCGACATCAAGAGAGAAACAGGGGCACGGAGTTACTATGAATACATAAACAGGCTCATCACGTTACCAGCTTTGCACTGGAAAGCTGGGGGATTGCATTAACTCCTTCTGCAGGTCTGTCCTAACAACATGACTCCCCTCCAGGATACACCACCTTCAAAACCCTGCAATGCAATGGAGTTGGCGTTGCCACTAAAGGCACTTCTGGCAAGATGCTTGCTAAAGCAGTACTGATAAGAAAGCTTATAAAATATGACACAGCACCATCCAGAAGGTAAAATCATGAGAGTAAGAGTAGCAGGTCTCCTAGACGATTAGCAGACACTTCTGCATTGGGAGGAGTCACTTCCCAGGAAACCTAGCTGTACAATTTATGGATCTGCTGTGAGATTATGGACTCTCTGGGTACAAACTATTTTGAATATGCAGCTCTGGGCCTTCTCTGTTGTCTTCTTACCTCCAAGTTGAAGTAAAATTCCAAAGGGTGATGCAGGGCAATAAAGGCTCATTAAACTAGGATCTTTGAGTAGAGAACCATCCTAGAAACAAGCTCCTGCCCAGAACAGCTGGTTTGTCAGGGGAGAAGCAATAAAAGAACTTGGTATGGATCTGTGCTCACCTGAAGGGCTGGATTCTAAAAGTCACCTGAGAAGGACCAGAAGGTTATAAAAGAGAGCAGGTCTGTTTGGAATCTATGGCCTTTTTCACCAGCACAAGGTGAGGAAAGCTAATGCAAGAGTCTGATGAGGCCAAGGGAATCCCACTTTCCAAAGAGGGAACCATGTTAGTCTAGTCCAGCCAATACATAAATAAAAACAAGGAGTTGTGTGGCACATAAAGACTAACAGATTTGTTTTTCACATGAGCTTTCATGGGAAAAAATCCCACTTCATCAGATGCTTCAAAGATGGGGGAACTTATAGAATGGAATGAAAATAAATGCAAGGAAATCCCACCTACTTGAACACAGATGGCTCCCCCAGGGACTCAAAGGACGGGTGAGCAAGAGTGAGGGGCACTGCGTCCAAAATGTTTGTTATTTTCCAAATTATCAATATTGTCTTGTGGTAGTAAGTAAAAGAGAACTAGTAATTTACAATCCTGTGCAAAGTGAGAGGGCAAGTGTGACATGTTAGGCTTAGCAAGTTGCCTTGAAGAGTAAAGCTGAGGAGAACATGAGTTGGGAGACAGCCTATGTTTAAGCTACACGGGAAAGGCAGCATTCACCCTAGGCGCACGGCAGCTGAACCATGAGATCTGTTCTCAGGATGGGACATCACCGGATCTGCAATCTGACAGCATGTTTACACACCCCACGTTAGGGGCCGTGCTTGGTCTCCCTTCAGCCTCTGGAGGCTTAAAGCATAAGGGATCACAGCAGTCTGGTGAGCATTAAGGAGGTGGAGCTCAATGAAGTTTGTGACAGAAGGAATCCATGCTATGGTGCTTTCCGCAAGACAACTGACCTGTTCCCTTCAGAACCATTCATACGTCAGAATTCTGTGTAGAATTATCAAAGTTAATCAGGAATCACAAAAAACACAATCCACCTCTGTTACATCTCCTCACTCGTGCCTTCACCCTCAGCAAGCATATGATGAAATTGCAGATACATCTTGTTGGGTCAGTGGAGCAGTCACTCATGTGGAAGAAGCAGCAGAAATGCCAGTTGCTATTTGTGCACGCTGCACCAAACACTCCACTAATGTTATTTTAAAACCTGTCCTCACGAAAGAAGTTGATCAAGTCACCCAACCAAAGCAGTCGATTGAAATGTCAGCAAGAAACCTACCATTGTTCTTTGTCCTAAATCAAATGACTAAACCAAAAGATTAGTGTCCAATGCAGGCTGATGCAGTGTCTAGAAATTACACGTCACTGCTCACAGCTTTCTGGCAGAGAGGAGCGTACCTGAAGGGCTGCAGTGATCTTGATCACAAAGAAAGCATTTAAGCCATTCTTAGGTCTTAAAATGATTTTTGGTAGAAGGCTGAACATCAGCCACTAGTACACACTCCATCATTTTTTGCTCACGCTAAGTGGAACTGACACATCTGCAGATGCACATCTACCACATGAGATGAAGTTATCTGACGTCACATGCTGCTTTACACACAGAGCAGGGCTTGATGCCAACCGGCACAGAACTTGGATTTCTATACAGCTCTTTCCAATTTAGCACAGCTGGCACACGCCTGGGGCGCCAGCGTTCTAGAGGCATCTAAACAGTGGCTGATTATGGGCCAACAGGACCTACACCCATAGGCCCCAAGCAATTTGGGGGCCCTGCATGAGCACTGGAATTCCGGTCCCGCCCTTGCCCCTCCTCCACGATCCCTGGACCCCAATTCCGTTCTCCTCCTCTTCCCCAATGCCCCCACCCCCTGGCTAAACCAGAAAGTCTATTCCCCCGGCCTCCGCATGGAGCTGGCCCAGCCAATTGCCCTCTCCCCAGTCACCTCATCTCTGTCATCTTGGGAACAGAAAGCAAGAAAATCAGCTGTAGGTTTAGATCCTGCCCTGTCTTTGCCAGGAAGCAACACTGCCAAGTATTTGATGGGCAGATCAGTACTGGGAGCTGATTTGAGCAGCCATGATAAACTTGTCTCCTTAGGGTGCTGAAGTCCTCAAACCAGAAGCATGCTGACTTGAGCAAATGGCAAGGAAGCCTGAGACATTTCTTCAACTTGCTATCCAAGTTCCCTCATGTAAAACAAATCTGATGTCATATGCCAGCAGTCAGCTGAGTGGCCTACAGCTAGATACTGCTATGCCAGCACTCCATCAAGAAGGGGCCATCAAACCTATCCAGAGATGTTTAAGTGATCTTGCCAGGCTGGGCTGTTTGAAAGGATAGTCACCGCAGAGCCCTGCACTAGACAATTTTTTAATACTGCCCCAGTCCTACCCACTGTTTCTTGCATTTTTATCTCACTCTCATCCACAAAAATCTTAGATCCCACAAAGCCTGCAAGAGACATTTTCCTATGTTACTAAAAAGACCAAAACAAAACAAAAACTCCACAAACTCTATACCAGGCAGTTAATATACTTTTATGTAGCTATCTAAAAATGGAATTCAGATGATTTTTATCACAAAAAATAATAAAACAAATCTTGCTTAAACTATGTAAAAAATATTTTAACTCCTGTTATAATTGACATCAACTCTCTTTTTTTAGCCCTTGCTTAAATTTAAGTATTAAAACCTTGATTTGAAAAAGTTATTTTATATTGCTGAAATTCTAGTTAAAACAAACTGATGAAAAATTCAGTGTCTTCCTGCAAATTCTGCAGTCTGAGGGTTTTTTGCCCACCCAACCCCATGTGCAGAGAGTCCATTTTACCTGGTTCCCATTATTATGGCATCAAGTCCTGCAGGATATTGGATACCAGCCCCACTGCAGGGTTCTTGGTCACAACCCCTCTCTGCAATGGCTTGTCCTTTGCACCTCACTCAATTCCTTTTAAATCCATCCAACTTCATACCAAAAACCACACATACAAAACCACAAAACCCACCACCTTCTCTCTTTCATTGACCACTTCGCTTCCCTCTTGTAATCATCTTCCCTTCCACTGCAAGATCCTTGTCCTTCTTTAATGCTATACACAATTCCACCCCTCCTTACATGTCTACTCTCATACGCTCCTAAAGGACTCATGAATTGTGCATCCTTCTTCATCTCTGGACCTCTCTCCTTGCAAATCCTTATCCCATTTTCTTGTTCTTCCACTGTTCCTCACTCTATGCAGACTGTGGAAAATTCAGGTGTATGACACACAAGTTGAACCAATTTTTTTTCCCCTCCATCCATCCCCTTTTTCTACTCAAACTATACAAACACTCCTATCCTATTTTCATTTAACTGTCAGTTAGGTCACCACAACCACAACCACAGTAGTTTTCAAACATGACATTTATATTAAAAAGTAGGCCTCCCTTTTGTTTGTCTAAGCCAATTACTCCATAAGCTCACATGTCAAAGACAGTCACTCAATGCAAGTTTTCTTCAAGGAGGTCAATTTTTGTAGTGGCCAGTCCCTTTCACAATGCTGAATCATCCAACCCTCTCTGCCCTGGATTCTAGGAATATATCTAATGTATCAGAGCCAGGTTACTACTTCTGCTTCTGCCAAGAGGTGAAAGAGTAGAAGGATTTCACAGATTTTAAAAGGAAACACCCAAGTGCATTTACTCACTCACGGTCAGGAGGAGTGCATGTCACACACTATACTACATTCCTTCATTCCAGTATTCAAATATTGGAACGGGGAAATAAGTGACTGGTCAGCTCCTCACCTGGCAGTTTAAACAATACAGGAAAAGCACCAATGAGATTTTGCTTAACAGACAGATAACACTGCCTTGTTATTACCTATGGGAGGATGTGCCAAAAATCAAAGTTTTGTTCTCAGTGGAACTTATTTCATATGCTCTTCTCCCCTCAGACTAAATTTTGTAATTATTTCTGGCAATTCTGAGTCAGGTTATCTGTAACTGGATCATCGATATCTAAAACTGATACAGACACTTTGCTGATCATCTTTTGGACGATGAATACATACACTGAAAACTACTGTATGTAGTGAACTCTGACCATAGTCATTTTTCACACAGTCTTTTAATACTTTATCATGTGATGAATATATAAAATGGGACTGCTTATACATAAAATCAGACTGCTGAAATGTCTTTTCTCTGAAATCATTCTTATTTCTTGAGCAACTGTTATTCTCTGATTTTGAGAAGCATTGTTGCATGAAGTCTGATCATACTGGCTTTTCTTGTTCTTTACTATTGCTGTCAACATTGATGTCAGAAAATTCCATTTGCAACTGTTGTTCTTAAGAAACAAGATTTGCAAAGTTAAACAAGTGAACCACCCCGCCACTCCCTTCACACACATATGCACTTGAAAAAAAATACATCAAAGATCAGTGGAAACACCATATCACAGTGACTTGGTTTTGCTACTAAAGAAACAAGTTAAATTCCAACATTTACGTCTGGATTCTTATCTGAGTTGAAAACAGATTTTAATGGCAATATAACAGAAGTTACTTTTTTAATAGGAAATGTGAATAAGCAAATCAATTTAACCAAATAAATTTCTAACAATGACCTAAAAAGCAAATATCTAAATATTCCTAAAAGGCAAACTGAAACTGGTCTCAGTTTTATAAAATGTTAGTAGAAATACTAAAGGAAATTATTCTCTAAATGGAGGTAACATCATAATAAATACTCCAGATGCTAATGAATTCATTTTTCTTTTTTCATTCCTCACACTGCCTAGCCTGTGCGCCTCAACCTTGCCCCAGAAGGTCTACATCTAGAGATGTAGTTAATCATTCCTATTGACTTTTTTCAGATTCTGTATTCAGTTACATTGAGCAACCTTAGAGAAATATGGTATTCTTGCAACTATCCACCTCTCTACCAATAAGATGTTAAATAAAGCACATCACTTTACCTTTGTGATGAGAATTCGGTACTTTTCCACGAGGTGGTCATTGTTATGACATCCCGCTAGCAGCTGCCACACCTCTCCTCTTAGTGCCTCAGGAACACCACTTCTCACCAACGCTGACAAAGTCTTCGGCCTCACACTCAGATTGAGATGCCTGGGTGGAGGAGGGAAGTTATGCCCCATTACCGTGGTCAGGTATAAATGTAAGAATACAATACGGAACAACCAAAATGCAATGTGGAATGCATGTGACACTGGAGGAAGCTTCCAAATAGTGTCTGTGTTGCTGGAGTAACTTTCTGGTCCACAGGAGGCTGTAACGTAATGGTAATGTGGGAACATTCAGGAGCCACAAAGGACACAAAAATTAATGGGATATATTTTCCAAACTACTTTAAAAATTCATACTCCTATGGTGTCTCAAACTGTTCCAGCATGGTAGAGTTGGACATGAGGAGGAAATGCTTATTATAGAAAAATGTATTCTGCTCTCTAGTCCTTTTACAATGGAGCAGTCAGATAGCTTTCCAGAACTAGAGTGGCCACACACCAAGTTTCAAGAATCAAATGTGCAATTCCAACTGTAAGCATACGTTTGAATATTTTCAACTGTTACCACTGTTTCCCCTGCATAGCTAGTTCATGCTTAATTTGCAGATTCTGCTCTAGATGGCAGAGCTTTTCTAAGCAATAACTCCACACTTAATAATTTCCCCCTCATGACAAATAACCACAGAGCCAAACTATCCATGCATATTAAAAACAATTAATTTAATACAAATATTCTGACTTCCTTTTCTGTTCTTGTCCAATCTACAGCAGGATAATTACATCACAATCATCTGGGGCCTTAAAAGTCACTGTGCTGGACATTTAAAACTGCAATTATTCCACAAGACTCTCTATATATTGCAATCTGCTCTTTCACTCTGTATGCAAATTCATTTCCCCTGAATTTAGCATCTTCACAGAAAGCATTTTAAATACCCAAGATTTCTTCTAATAAACCAGAGATACAACAGAGCTTGATTACAAGGGGCTTTAACCAGTTATAACCTATAAAGGAAATAAAATCTGGTCTCAGAGGCCACGTGGGGAGTTAGAACATTTATAATAAATACAAACCATCCAAGGAGACCATGACAACTTACTGTAATTTATTATCAGAATTCATATACTTAGTAGTTTCAATAAAAAAAGGTGTCTCACAGTATTCGTAGTCAACAAAGTACCTGATATTCCCAACAACTATCGGATTTTGAAGTGGGAAAACCATATACAATTCATTTATAATAAAATACAAATCATAAATGGTAAAAAAAAAAAAAATAAAGAGACTACCAAGAAATCCCCAGCAGCTATAAAAAAAAAAAAAAAAAAAGAGTATGAGATCCTACAACCTGGGTAGCTAACCACCTGAATTCTTTTTTCAGATTTTCAGTCCTGCATTAAGCCAAAAGCTCAAGGATCATTACCGGCATTTAAAAAAATTGAGGGAAAGCCCTTACACCACTTTAAAATTGTTATTGCTAGTGTTAGCACAGAAGCACTCCATATCCTCCTAGAGCTGCCAAAACATTTTCAGTGTGAGTGTCAGGTGGCTTAATTACCTTTCAGTGTTGGAAGAGTTATGGAAGAACTGAAGTATTTGAGAAACATCTTTGCAGAGGAAAGATCTGTACAGCTTATCTGATCACGCTGCTTGTAAGAGGATGGGAGAAAAGAGGAAATCACTTTGTTGCAGCCTTTCCACTCTTTTGCTGTACTGATGTGACAATTTCATGTGTCCAGTACTCCCATCAAATTAGCATGATGCGTCTATGTTAAAAAATTGAAAGCAAAAACCCTACCCAATTTGAAATGATATCAAAAATCAACAGAGAAGCACTCCTCATACTAAGCCATGAGTGGCTTAATATCAAGAAAATCTTTGCTAAAATTCTTTATATTAGTAAGTTTCCTACTGCTTAGGTGCTGTACTTACTCTCACCTCTACTGTTCTGTAGCTTTGCTTTTCTCCTTCTTGGATGTAGCATTTCATTTGGCCCTTGGCTTTCTGGGTGTTTCTTGTTTGGCTTTTCAATGATGTTACAACGCTCAGGCAGAGAACCAATGCTAGATGGAGACTAAAGGCAAGTTGGAAATGTAGCACTTTTATACTCCATCTGATATTGTGGTGGTTTGATCTAGTTTTGCATAATCCTAGTACCAATCTTTCTGAGGGAGGCTCATCTTAGAATGCAGAGCTGGTTAGTAGACCTCGGCCCCCAGCCCCCACCCCCACCCCCACCCCAGGAGGGATACAGGTTTCATCAGAATCTGTGCTATTTAGAAATGCTATGCTAGATATATCAGCTCTTCCTAGAAAAAGGGAATAACTTTACACACTCCCCTGCTAGGCTCTGGGTCCATTTCCTTTAATAAGAGATGGATGCAGCCTCACAATTTAAGTTTGATGGAGCTGCATTATGAAGATCCAAAAGTTAAGGATACTCAGTGTGGTAAGTGGCTCAGCTCTGACAGTTTGTGGAGCTGGAAGGAGGGAACCTACCTAGAAAGTGACCTCCAAGGAGCCAAGGTGAAGAAAAAGTTAGATTAGCAAGCATAGAGCAAACTAATACTACTGTTTCCAAAGGACCTGAGGCTAAAGTAAAACTTTTTCACCAGTAGAGCGGAAAACAATGGATTGGGTTACCTTGGGTGCTAATAGAATCTCCACTCTTAGATGCTTTTAAGGCTTGGCTTGACAAAGCCTTGGCTGGGATTATTTAGCTGGGGTTGGTCCTGCTTTGAGCAGGGACTAGATGACATCCTGAGGTCACTTCCAACCCTAATCTTCGATCATCTTCTAACCAAGAAGCTAACATGTTAACTAAATGCTTTTCAATAACACTCAGAGACGTATAAAAAAGTAGAAGTACACAAGATAACAAAGTCTGAAATCTAATCAGAAAACGTAAGGCATTTTTAGAAACACAGGATTTAATCCATTCTAATATCTTCTCAACTCATCTCCAGAAACAATGGCCATGCTGCAAAGAAAGGATGCACTTTTTAGCTGGCAACCTATCATGTTTGAGAAAACGCAGAAGTACCATTTTCAGAATACGTATTCTTGTCTCTTACCATTTGGACAAAAGATCTCCCCATGTTTCTAGAATTTTTTCGGCACACTCTTTGGAAACATCTCCAGAACCACTCAAGAGAGGCTCATCATTATCTATAATGACCAGAATGAGGAGGAGAGAGAAAAAGTGAGACTAGTGAGCACTATCTGACCCGATTAGCATTTAACTCTCTACAAAACGAATCAGCTCTTGGTGTGTCTGTGCAAATTTTAACATGGAGATACACAGCATTTGTAAACTCAATCCTTATATAATTATTACCAGGCACCTCACAACTCAGTCGAGAACAAGCCAGAATATAAAGTAGGCATTAAACTAATATAATTGCCCTGGAAGCAGTATTGGCTGTTATCTTGCAAGAAACGTATGGTCTTGCAATCAGTGAAATTCTGCGCCACCAGTGCTGCCAAAGTCAGTGTTCTAAAGCTGCAAGTAGCTGACAAACAGCTGAAATACTGCCAGGCACAGACAACGAAATATCCTCAACTCTTGATCTTCTAATGAAAGATTAAGGGATCCAGTTTCCTTTATGAAATATGATGAGGTGCCATTAGAATGGCATTGGATTCATTGCAGCCTGAATTGCTTTGCACTAACTGTTTTGCACTTTTGCTTGGAAAGCTATTAGTTTGTTGATAGCTCCCAAGCTTGAATGATGCAGAACATTCCATCAGTAAAATGAAAGTGTGAAACGATAAGCACACTAATAATTCCTTGGTTAAGATCTCGCTATTCAGTCACAGGTATTTTGAAGTGCTTATTACAAGTGTAGATAAAATTTTACTGCCATTTCAGTATTTCATGGATACCACAGAAATTGTCTCACAGTGTTGTTACATTAAATTATTCACACACAAATTCTTTTGAAAGGATCTCAATTATCTTGGTTTGTGTGAAAAATCAAGACCTATACAAGCAAGTATCTCAGAACTGGGCAAACTAAGGCTCATGGGCCAGATACAGCCCACCCAAGTCTTTCATCCAGCCCACCAGTTGAGTCTGGCTGGCAGCCCAGAGCACAGGCGCTGCCCCCCACAGCCTGCTCCTCCCTTCCACGCATGCCCAGCACCACCTTGCCCTTGTCAGAGCACAAAGGCCATTCCTTCCAAAGCCCAGCAGCACCCTGGCTGGAGCATGGCAGCTGCTCCTCCCTTCCAGCTATGCCACTTCCACTCTCAGGTCCAGCAGCACCCTGGCTGGAGAGTGGCCTCCACTCCACTTCATTTTCTCTTTATTTTTTTATAAATAAAATATTTTAATTTATAATTTACTTATTTTTTATAATTGTATACGCCCTACTCCCACCCTTGTGCCCCCCAACCCCCAGCAGATATGACCCCCTGGCCAAAAAGTTTGCTCACCCCTGAGATATCTGAAGTGGAAGATGATGTAATTCAAATGTACTGATTGAACTGTTTCTAACTGTTACTTAGAAACAGTTCAGAGGCCTGTTCGAAAATGAAATGGCTACCCAGCCAGCTGAAAACACACAAGGTCTTAAACCGAACCAAAGCAGTGAAATGGCTCTTGGTCTGGTATTATGCAATACAGAAGCCTATTCTTACTTTTCATTGCAAACATGCCACTTACAAACATCTCAAACAAATGCCAGCTGCATTTCTCACTATCTGCTCAAGGAGGAATAAACTCCACCCTAAGTGCTAGTGCAGCTCAGATACTTTAAAGCAGCCTGTGTATGTTTTTAACTTTTTCAATGCTTCAAATGCTTCACAGTCTGTCTCTGTGTAGAAAGAAGTGAACCCAGGAGAAGCATTTTTAGTTAGTTTACAGCTGCATCCAAGCAAATGGAGCGGTGGTTCCTTGAACTGTTTGAATGATAGTTATCAGATGCTCACGGCTCTAGAGAGAGAGAGAAAGAGACAGGATCCCCTTCCAAAGGTAGTTTGTTCCAAATAGCTTTGGTAGCTACCAGCATCAGCTTCCATTTCCTTCAAAGCACGCAAAGCGAAAACACACTTTACAAGACCCCCTTCTTACCTTCCTCTTCATCATCCTCTGGAGGCGAAGGAATCATTGAGCCCTGTGACCCAGACTGTGGCAGTCGAATAGAGGGGCTTGCTGTAGTTTTTCTTCTCTCTCTTTCTGATTCACTTTCTAGACACACAACTTCATATAATGTGTCTGTATTGTTCTTCCTGTCCTTCTGTTTTATCTGGGTTAGAAAAAATAATTCTCAGTGAAGAGCCACACAGCAGTAAGTGCTTAACACAGTACCTTCTACATCCACTCCTTGTGATAGGGGAGATGGCAAAGGGGATGTTTTCAACACCATCCACATAGGAAGGGTGAAGAACTGGTATTTTGATTATAGTCCTTTCAGTGACCCACAGCAACTCCCAGGGCTGAGATTAATTATGGTATTTGGTGTCTGCCCCTATTTCATTGCACTCTACAGCAAACATAGTACAGAAAGCATCATTCAGAGTTGTGTAGCTCCCACAAATAAGATTTGCCCTTTGGGAAAAGGTCCTATACTTCAGGTTATTACCGAGTTTATCTTTTCCAACAGGAGTGGACTGGGCACATAGGCATTTCAACTATTTAGGATGTGTTTTATTTAGGAAAGGAAGTTTAGTGAATTCTACCTGACAGTCTTCTACTCAGGGAGAAATACCACCAATGACGAAAACCTAGAATTGCCATTAACTTCTCACCAGAGAAACAGCACCACTGTATGTCAATTCTTTCTCTGATCTTTCAGTGATAAAACTGTTTGCTCTTGTTTAGTTTTCCAGCATGGCCACTGACTGTATTTGCTGCTTCAAAGTAAGATGTATATGTATTCTTGCCGGGAACACAGGTAGCCATTTTGACCTTCAAGGCCCATTATCCAAAGGGGTAGCCATGTTAGTCTAGTTCAGCAGAACAAGCAACGAGTCCTGTGGCACTTGTAAAGACTAACACATTTATTTATCACATGAGCTTTCATGGAAGACAATCCTACCCTGTCAGATGCCTGAAGATGTGGATTTTCTCCCAAGAAAGCTCATGTGATAAATGTGTTAGTCTTCAAAACTGTCCCAGGACCCCTTGTTTGCAAGGCCCATTATGTGGCCTTATTTCCTCCATTAAGTTTTAGTGCTTCTGTACTGGTAAAGGGACATTAAAGCAAAGACTTCCCACGTAAATACTTCACAAAATTCTAACAATTTAAGTTTTCTATAGTATTCTTATCTTCCACTCGGTCACAGTAAAAAATATGGAAAGTAGTAACTAGTCTTACAGAATTCCACCATAAAAAATCCCCAAAGCTCAATTTCAACATTTTAGCATTTTAAAATAATGAGAATTCTTTCAGACTACAGACCACTAAGTCACTGAATGTTATCTAAGAAAATAAAATCCCTCTGCTTCCCCCTCTTCTGAAAGGGGGAACACTGGCAAACTAAGATAAGCTAATTCTCCATAGTTGTGTCCTACATAGGCTAATCATGCCTCTGTAGAAACAAGTTTCCCTTCCATGCTTATCAGGCATGACTTCTGCTATCAGTCACTTCAACTATGAATTGTACTAACTTCTCCTTCTGTAAACACTGGAAGTTGGATAACCTGTTGGTGCCTGTGAACAAGGCAGAAATAAGCGAGATAAAGGTCACAATGCATGCAAGTTTGTTAAGACAAAAGGTACAAAATTAGCTAAGAAAAATAAGTTTCCTTACATTAGCCAGGCTGAAAAATAGTCTGAGTTTTAAGATTCATGAAATATTTATAGCTAACTGCATCAATTGCTCAGCATCTCCACAATCCACCTCAAAAAGGTCAATCCGAATAGGAAGAAGATGCAACTAATTTCCTATTGGATTTTTTTTTCCTGCTTATAGTTTTGAAAATTTCCATAATATCTCTTCATATCAGCATGCTTCTGGAATAAGCTGTGTAGCAATATAATAGGTTACACATGGAATTAACTCAAAGTAAAAAAGTTGAATGAATTCAGCAAAGAAACCTCCTTACTGAACCTGCCATTTGTTGCCTCAGAGAAAACTGTGATTTGCTATTACTTTAAAATGAAAACAAGTATGAAAGAGAACAGCAGGGAGAACAACCTGTTTCAGCTGAGCCTCTTAATGAGATGACAAAATAATTCATCAACAATGAGATCCGAAAGCCCCTGTCCTCACTATTCTTGGCCCAGTCAGTGCTATTCAACTGTGTGAGTTAACTCACAGGATGGATTGTTTTCATATGCTTTCCCTTTCTTCTAAAGAGTGGTTTTGTTGATCAGAGTGACCATTTATAAAGAACTTTATTATGGGATAAGGGAAGATGCCACTCTCTAACTATTTGGTAAGTTTTGCAATCCATTTTCAAGCTTTTGATTGTTTCCAGCATGAATTATTGCTATGCATTAGTCACGTGTACATCTCAGACAGAATTCACCCTTTTCTTTCCAGGGAGGTAGAGTCAAAAAGCTAAGCTGTTCACTTTTTTGACACTGCTCCCCAGTTCTGTTCTGAACAGGAAAAGCTGGGGTATTTGATTTGTGAAACCTCTGCTCCAACCATCTAACAGGGGAAAAGAGAACAGTGCAGGGACACCCCTACAATTCTTAGAAATTAAACAGCATTATTGAAGAAAAATAGGCTTTATAGGTTAATTGCCAAGTTTTCCCGGGAGTTCTGTTCATCTTTGCAAAAAGTAACCATAGGTATTGTTTTGCTGTGACATATCAAGTAAAAGAAAAGCAAGATATCTCTATTCGAGAAACAACTGCACCACCTCAACTAGCAGGTTTTGAAGTACTGAAATTAAATTAAAATATGCAGTCTGACCCTGCAGCCTTTATGCCCATGATTCATTCCACTGGCGACAACATAGGTAACAGGGCTTAAGGCCTGTGCCTTTAAACTGCGCTGACAGCTCACCCTTGTCCCCAGTGTTTACATTTAACCTCCAGTATATCATCCTACAGATACCTCTAAAGGCTCAGAAGAATTTCATGACAGGAAGGTTACAGTCAGATATGCTTTCAAACCAACCTTGCCAAGACCCGAACGTAACTGTAGATTTAAAAAAGGGCACGTTACCTGTTTTAGTTTAAGGAAGAAGTTTTCAGTAGAGCTACGTTTGCTGAAAGGCCAGAACAATCTCTCATTAGGTGAACAAACTCGGACTTTGGTCTCCAGAAGGAACCGGACTGGTTCCTGAACCTCAGTTATCACCAAATCAACTGCTGTGGTCATGAACAGCACTTTATCTAGAAAGAAAAAATCAAGCCAATAGTACAACTATCTTCTAACAAATCTAGTGGAAATTCTCTCTAAATCATTTACCTTGTAAAGTTACTGTAAACACTAATTCTGCAGAAGAGGCTCTTCTAGCTGACTTAAAACCCCAACTATGAAGCTATCTGAGTAAAGGTTTCAGTGACTGCCACAGGACAATAAGATGGACTATTTGCTATAGAGACAAGAGGCTCTATCAGAATCTTCTCCAAGTAAAGGATGCTAGTGAGCTACAGAAGATAAAAAACCTTTGTTGGATTCTTTGAATCCCTACTGAGAATTGACAAACATGTTCCTTAAAACAATTACAGATACTTAATTAAAGGTCTGATTTGTATGGCAACCTCTACTTTGCAAGTATGTTCCAACCAATTTTTTTATGAGTCATTTTGGATGAACAAATCTTACCACATTAAAAAAGATTCCAGAACATGATTTTAAGACCACCTTAGTTATGGGAAATTCTCTCCATGACATAGTAAACAACCAATGTCAGCAACAAGACTTGGAAGATCTTGGATGTAATTACCTGAGCAATACGCTTCCTGTGTTTAAACGACAGTTTAGAATCTGCAGAACCTGAATCAGTTATTATGGGGTTTGATGCAGCCTGTGGACTGACTGTTTTAAAAAAGGCATGTGCTATGACAGATCAAAAGCCCCATTGACCTTGATTATTGCTGCACACCTAAGGACTGGAAGAAACAACACTAGAGCATCTCATGACCAAAAACTGAAGTGGAGAGAATAAGAAAGTGCTAAAGCCTCACAAATCTGCCAGTTTAGTAGATTTTTCTCAGTCACATGTAAAGCTTTCTTGCACTGTTCCCGCACTGCTCCCCCCGCCAATAACGCCTGTATAGTAGGAATTAAGCATAGGCCAAAGGGAAACCCTGTGGTAGATGATCTAATGTAATTCATATGAGATTCTGCAGTAGCTAAAGAAGAGCAGCTAGGATGAAGTACGCAGCCTCCTCATCCTCTCCCACACCCCGTACAGCCATTCCTATTAAGGTATCTGGTTACACTTACGGTATGCTAAGACTAGAAAATGGATTATTCTCTCAATCCACTATTCTATTTAGATATACACTTTCCATGTGAATCAAATTCAGAGCCACAATACAACTTTTCCTACACTGTACTGTTAAGAGAAAAAGCAAAGGAAGCCGTTCTGACCTATCTAAGCAGAAGGCCATTTAAAGAAAAAGAAAAAACCCTCAATGCCTGTGAAATCAGTCACACATTCCTGCTGATAATACAGTTTAGTCTGGTAGAGATGGTACCTTTAGGAGTTTCCTCATTTACAATTTGGAAATGTGGAGATTTTGGATTCCAGCTTCCAGTGATTACATATGATTTCCCATCAGAGCTTTTGCCCATGGACTCCTAGAAACAAACAGAAGCCCAAACATCTTAACATTAAAATACTTTTTAAAAACTTAAAATGAACTGTGTGCTAGTAAAAGACATTAGAGTCCCGGCCCTAAAAACAGACTCCAGATACTTGTTCACAAAACAACTACTACACCGGCATCAGCAGTGCAAACGCCCCACGTCCAGGTCACTCAGCAGTAACCAGGAGAGTCTGTCTCTGAGGGTAAGAGGAGAACTCAGTTGCTATGGTCTCTGGAACCTTTCCCCATCTGAGACTGTCAAGGAGAGGGCAGTCAATTCCAAGTGCAATGATATTTTGTAAAGTGAACAGTGTCCAACAGAAACTGTGAAAAGAACAATGATTGATTTCAGAGAAGCCAAACAGTCATATGCACTTGGTCACTACTAATGCGGATCAGACTGAAACCCACTATCTACAGAGCGAGGGGTCCATATTGCAAAGCTATCCAGCTCCACTTAGATTTCTTCCTTAACACTGCCCTAGACAATTCAAGACTATTAACACATTCTGGCCTCACTTCAAACCATGCAGTCTCTAAATGACAGCTGCTTGAGTGGTACCTTCATTCCATTAAAGTATGTGTATGTATAAGGCCCACAAATTGAATTGCTTTAGGGATGCATTTTATTGCTTCTACTCCATTCAAACAATTAGACAAGACAACCTTACGAACACACGGCTTATCCTTTCCAGCTGAGTCACGTAATTTATGTTCCGAAACACTGCAGTGTTGTCATCAAAATGTGTGACATTGTGAAACCATTGTATCCTCACTGTCCTTGATATAAAAGAGTCCCTATTTTAATGTCCTTTAGATACTGCTCTTTTTTTAAAATTTATACCGATTGTTCACAAAACACAATATTAGAAGTTAGGAAATGCCAGAAGTAAGGTTTCACAGGCAACCTTAATTAACCCCCTTTGTCTGCATGCTTGATAATATGATCTTTATTTACATGATCGCATACTATTCTTTCCAAAGGATCCCTGCCTCATTCAGTGCACAGAATGGATGATACTCACTTAACCACCAGCTAATTTAATATTTTGCTTTCTCCTCAATATTCAGTGTGTGTTCCTTGCTCTGAAGACAAAGGGAATTTACCCTAATGAATTTTTTCTATAGTGCTCACTGCAGAAGATTCTGGATGTTCCACAAACATATCTTCGGAACATCCTTTCTGAGGTCAGGAAATGGTATTACACCCATTTTACAGACAGGGAAACAAGGCACAGATGAAAGTCAGAAGTCTTCACTATTCTGCATGCCAAATTTGAGATATTTATAGCCCTTTATATATTCAAATAACAGCCCCCACTGACTTGCACATATCAAATGGCATGTCTCATGTTTGTCATCCGAAAAATGAGAACACAACTACTGGCAAGCTGTATAAAGCTAGCAAGAAGATTGGATGCTGTCCGTTACAGATGATAGAGGAAGATATTATCATGGATAGATAAAAAACGTGAAGACTAAGAGAGCCAACTGAACAGTACATTTTCAAAACAAAAGAAAGCACTTCTTCACATAATGCACAGGCAGCTGCTAGAACTCACTGTCACAGGATGCTTTGAAAGCCAAAACTATAACTGGGTGCAAAAAGAATTAAATAAACTCATGGAGGACAGGTCCATCAGTGGCTACTGGCCAAGATGTCCAGGAATACAACCCCACGGTATGGGTGTCCATAAGCCTCCGATTGCCATATGCAGGGAACAGACAAGGGAATCACTTGATTGCATTGTTTTGTTCATTCCCTTTAAAGCAGGGGCCTCAAACTCAAATTGCCATGAGGACCATATGAGGACTGGTACATTAGCCTGAGGGCCACATCACTAAAACCTTTTCATACAACAACATTGCAAATGTCAATAATGCTAGTGTCATTACAGGCTGCAGGAAATATCTTTAGGGGCCGCATGCAGCCCATGGGCTGCGAGTTTGAGACCTCTCTTTTAAGGCATCCCATGCTGGCTTTTTGAAGAAGACAGAATAGCTGGAGCATTGGCCTGATCCAGTATGGCCATTCTTATGTTCTAAATACCATTTAGGAATGAAGGCTCAGGTGACTGAGATGAGTACACTATCAGGAAGATGGGATACAAGCAACGCAAGCACTGACTTGGGTACCCTAAAGAGGAAACAGAAGGGCTGAGGATAACCCAATGAATGGTGACAGAGGATACCGAATGTGCCAGCACCCTCTGGGGAAAGTACCACATCTACTGCACATCCACAGTCAGTGGAGTGACTGCATTGCCCCGTGTGTCAGCAGCGGCACAGGAGGAGAAATGGTCTAAGAGCACAGCTGTGTAACGAATGGTGACTTGCTCAGCATTCCACAGCAACTCGATGTCAGACAGGGAGAGCTTCCAGTTTTCCAGGACAACACTCAGGTGCGTAATGCACAAGATCACTCTCTCTCTTCCTACATTCAGAACACACCTTCCAGCTTCTGCAATAAACGAGGCAGAGGTCCCACAGAAAACCACCTGCTCTAGCCAGTACCACAGTGGCTGACAGCAGGTCAGAGCAACAACTGCAGGGGAGTCCTGCTCAGTCCTTAACGGTCCTGAACGGAAGCCTGCCCAGTACAAACAATTTTTAGTACAATTTGGCTGCTAACTCTCCAAATCTCCACCAACTATGTGTAAGCTGGACTTTTTCAGAGGCTTATAACTTAGCCTAATTCAGAAACATCAAAAGGCATATTGCTGACACATAGGCAATCCTCCGCCCCTTCCTCCTCACAAGTTCTAAGCCCTGCATGTGCTTCAGTCTCTCAAGAAAACATGGGTACATTTTTTTTAAATATGAAAGGAACATTCCTCCTGCCCCATCTCTTTTTTTTAGAAACAGCTGAACTATTTTAATCAAAATTATCCAGGAAAATTCCTTAAGAAAATTGTATACACAGCAAATTTCAGCTTGAATGGTTACAGTTTGGCAGAGTCATAAGCAACTGAAAACAGGGTCTGGTCTCACCGGAAATGTTAAGCAACTTTAACTATAGGTCGCACTACCAGCTCTGCTATGGTAAAGAAAGAACAACCTTGCTTTAAACAGATAATTCACTATACATGGAAACACAACTTACACACTGTGATGCAATAAAACAATGTGGAGCTTTCATTCTACTTCCCTTTAAAAAGTTTCTCTATGACCAAATTATCTCTGTGGGTCTCTGTTTTGGAGAGAATATTAGCCACAATCACAAGCATTTTAGACTCATGACTGAATTTAGTGACAGACATTTGCAGAGCTCAGAAGAAGCCCAAAAACCCCAAACCCTCCACTAAAAAGACACAATGATGCCTCCAAATGAAAAGGAGAAAGCTAATAAATGCATACTGACACTTCAAATTTGAGGAAGAGCTTGTGTCCTTCTAACAAGCTGGGGACAGGACTGCATTCTCAAGCAATTAAGAATTGACTTTTGTGTGTATAAAGCACACTGGAAAAACAGAGAGGTTTAGAAATACTTTGTTCTCAATCCCCATTTTATCTTAAAATTTAATTTGTACTTTAGAGTCTAGTTACCTCACACTACCCTTTCACATGAATCAGAATAGAGACGCTACTCTCATAAAGATGTTCACAGAACTCTGCTTTAATCCAAATACTGTTCAGGTAGAAAACAAATGATATCTGTGACCCCTATAAACTTAGTTACTGCTACATCATTACCATGCAAATATCTGTTCTAAAATGCAACAAGCCAACTGGCAAACACCTATATGCTGACTAATCCTGAAACGTTATCTTTGTGGTGAAACAATTATCTACATACTCTCTAAAAATGCTATGTTCTGGCTAGTTCCAAAGGGGTCGACATGTTAGTCTAACTCAGCAAAACAAACAGGGAGTCCTGTGGCACTTTTAAAGAATAATAAATTTATTTATCATGAGCTTTTGTGGGAGAATTTTCTCTCATGAAAGCTCATGCAATAGATAAATAAATTTTTTGGTCTTTAAAAGTGTCACAGGCCTCCTTGCTTATGTTCTGGTTGTAGAGAATATTGAGACATTTAAGGCAAGATGGGCTGCTCACCTGAAACAGCAACATATATTAAACCCTTTAAAAATCTAAGTAGTAAACATTTTCCCTTTGCTGTAAGACTTGATCTTTCAGAATAATGTAACATTACACTGAGCTGAATCCATCTTAAAACATGGTGCCATACAGGTGAGAGGGGCTAGGACCTTCGCTGGTATGCACAGCGTGTGTCGAAGAACTGGATGTGGGTGGCCGCACAGCCAGATCTTTCCAGCTTGTTCCCTGATAACAGACACCATCGCTACTAAGAAATATTTTGGTCTCTGTTAATAAAAATCCATTTTACCAAATCTAAAAGGTGCATGTCACCACTCCGAACGTCCTTCCCAGGGCTCAGGAGGAGGCCAAAACATCTACAAACACACAAAAACAATGAATCCATAAAAATAATATGACAATTCAGAAACAAGCTGCAAAACACCCCACTCAATATGCATCTCTGCCTGGGTATCACACTAGGCCTTTGGAGGTTCCAAATGTGGTGCATGTAGAACAGAGTTTTGTGAACTGGTTTATCACAAGGTTCGCTCCCATCCACAGGGATCCAGGAAGTTATTTAAGAATCTTCTCTGAAGGAACAGGCAAATGTATCTGTGATTAACGAGGTTAGCTTGTTGCCCTGGGCCGGACTGACTGGCTTTCTCTACCTTATTTTCTATTACTAGGAATATCTGCATAAGGAATTTTCTATATCCTTCCATGACACAGACTACCACAAAATCCAAAATTAACTGCAAGCGTATTTTATGCTTTTATTTCACAGCAACACTATTTAGGGCTGGAGAGCCAGACTTTGCTTTAATTTCCTGTTTGCATCACACTCTCAATTTGTTGCATTTCACTTCAGATTGCAAACTCCATGGGGCAGAAGGCCTGCCCTTCTCTGTATTAAGAAGTGCTGAATAACCCGTCAGTGCTTAGATCAAAAATAAATTTCCTTCTGGTCAGCGGAAGCTTGCAAGATTTCTTCTGCCCCTTCCACTTTACATTCTAGACCATGGCAGATTGAAGATATATGTAGTGTAGTAAATAAGGTGCTCAGATACAGCAGGGATTGCAGCAAGATAAGTACTTAAGTTATGCAACCACTGATGTTTGTGTAAACCCAGATTTACATATTTTGAAATAACTCCAGAACAGACAGTCATGCACATTCAGATCGAAGGATGTTGCCATCCATAACCTGAAGAGACTGACTATTTATGGAGGAATATAAGGGACTGTAGAATGGTCCACATAACAGACAACGGGGTCCAAAATTATTTGAAAACAAAGTATTTTGCAGTTCCATTCAAACTCAAAGAACATTTAAGACCCCCCCCTCCACCCCCCAAAAAAATTTAAACACAGACTTTGGCAACATAAAATAGGAGAAATACTTTCCATGCAAACCTGAAGAAATAACTCATATCAAAGAGTGTTCGCTGGAGAGGTAGGCCCCAATCCAACAACTGGATTTGTGCGGGTGGATCCTTGAACCTCCGTCCACCCACATAGATCCGATTGCAGGATTGGGGCCTTGGAGAGCTGCAGCCCAGAAGACGTTTCCATAGTCAAATTTGCATACTCACGCTCATAGAAACAGATGATGATAGAGAGATTACTGATTTGCTATCTTGGAACTAGGAACAACGTAACTAAATAGGACATGGTTACAAAATTAAAAACACTGGGTTACCTCTCAATGGCAAGTTCTTTATTAGTTGTTTGTTGGACATAAATCACAATCTTCTTATCAATTCCTTGGCGGAGTTTAAAGCATTGTCTGTCCTTGTCTTTGGGAACGGCACTGTTATTTACCAGAGGAGAGAAAAACTCTGATCGTTATTTATATGTATTCCTTTCAATAATTAAAACAAAATCAGACATTTGATGGAGTCAGCTTCTTATACAAATGCACTCAGACCTTTCTTCCTTGCCCAGTAGAGTCAGTAACAGGATGGACATGGCAACATAATCAGGAGATGGTACTCACTGGGGGCTTTGAAAATAACTAATGTAACTCATTGTGGTATGTAGCTTTTATTTGGATGCTTTCAGCAGCACTTAGATTAGACAGAGGGTTTTAAAACACAGAGTTTTAAAGCAATTTCATGACATCCCAGAAACGGTGACTCACCTGCGTGCACAGTGTGACAGTAGGGCCTATGGAAGTGTGTAATAAGCACTCAAGCAAAGAAAAGGTGCACTTAATGCCCTTATCATGCTATTTTTGATGAATATTGTTCCAGCCAGTTTGACTCCAGCTAGATATTGAGAAGGGCTTCTCCTAACAGCTCATCAAAGCATGGGACAACCTGCTGACACGTGAGCAAAACACAGCACTTAAAGGCCAGCCAACAAGGATACCAGGTGATGTAACTGGGGCTGTCTACTTAACAGTGAAGTGCAGCTGCAAGGGTTGGATGGAACTGATGAACTGTTGGTTTCTGCCATCCAAAAGTCCATGTTCCTCTGAATGTAGCATTAATCCCTCACTTCCTTTTATTTTATTTAAGTCTTTAGATTAAAGACTGAGAAAAGAAACACAAAAGGAGGATAGTTCAGTGTCTGTCTAAGACTGAGTGGTCCTACAAGGACCAGCAAGGAGCTGTTAACACCAACTGTTCGAAATTCAACAATGGCTTCCACAGTCATGTCTCTAAGGAAACTGCATACGGAAGAGTCAAAACATCATGTACTTTGAAGCTTTCAGACCTTGCAAGTTAAATAAGGCTGGACAACAGCCAAGCAGGAAGCCACCAAGAAATACCTATGAGTTAGTGATTAAGCAACAGAAACTTCCTTCAGAGGCTAGCATGGCATTCACTCTAGACGTAAAACTGACATTCTAACTGTGCGTGATCATCACGCCTCTCACTAGCTTTCTTCAAGCAAAAAAACTATTATTATGCCAAGTATCCTGGCTGGATTTTAGTTGGACTAATTGCATTCTGCTCCCACCATTCTACCCCAAGCGGCACAGTTGCCAAAGATTTTCTCTTTCACTTCCATTTCCTACAAATAAGGTTGCTATGCAGTTTTAAAACAGCTGCTGTATCCCCACCCAAGGAGAAACTGCGTTTCTGTAAGTGAAAAGATCTTTTTCTAGTGCCTGACCCTTACAGGGGTTCAGGCCCAGAACCTGTGTTACATTTGAACAGTGCTTTTGGTGCTCCCAGGTGAAGGTGCCACAATAAAAGGAGAAGGAAAATGAATTTGTTTTTAAATAATACTTCCCCTGGACAAAATCCACGAAGAGAAACATCACTGTGTCTGTGGCCAGCAGCCATCATGCTCTACAAGTCCAAGAGCATATGAAAGTTGCGCTATTCTAAGATAAAGGCAACTCTCAAGAATCACAAAATACTACCTAAGAATACATAAAACATTTGGGGGTACTACTTATGGGTTAAACAAACTGAAAACTAAAAAAAGGCCTTTGAAGAACCAGGATTATCTGGTGACAGACACAGAGGCACTCTTTAGGACTGCTACATTGTTTGCAGATAGTGAAGCCTCAGGACACATACTATTCAGTAGCACTTGTGTTAGAAGACAGAACAAATTAGCTACCTTGGAGAACCCGGATGCAGAGGAAAAGTATTTAGAAATAGTTGCAAGTTCCATCTACAAAATTATATTTAACTATTTGCAGCTGAGAGGGAAATTTAGCTTCATAAATCACAAGCGGAGGTTTGAATTTCAATTAAATGGATCACATGACAAGGTAAGTTGTGAACATTTAAGTCCTCTGTTAATGAATTTTAATTCAGCCTCCTTCCCTCCTGCTCTCCCCTAAAAAATGCAGAGACCAATCCTGAAGTTCCAGAGAAGTAAACAAGAGTGTAAGCCCTTTGCGTGCCTCGTGATTTGGCCCTGCCATTTCTCGGAACAAACCATTTACCAAGGAGAACCAGGCATCTATGGTGGCAATGAGGAGCAACTGTCACTGTAGTGCAACCACAGGGAAATCTGCCAAGAAGTCCCAGTTTCATGAGAAGCACAGCAACTTGCAAAAGCTGCTGGGCTCCTCGGGTACATCTACGCAGCAGTTGAATACCAGTGGCTCGCCTGGGCCAGCTGATCAGGGTCTGGGCTGTAAAACTGCTGTGTAGGTGTTTGAGATCAGACTGCAGCCCACACTCTGAGACCCAGGGCTGGATTATCAAAGGGGCTTTAGGGGCTTACGCCCTGGGCCCTAGCCAAAAAGGGGTCCCTGGGCTCCAGCCCCTAAACCCCCAATAATCCGGCCCCTCACACAGCTCAGCAGTGATGTGGTGGGGAAGGGGTGGAGCCCTGGGCCAGAGGCCAGGATCTGTGCTCCACCCCGCCCCTGGGCCAGCAGAGGTGCTCCTAGCCACAGAATTAAGGCAGCAATTACAGCTACTGGTACACAAGGCACAGGGAGAGACAGCATGTGCTCTTAAGACTCCAATTTGGACAACACAAAGTATACCTTTACCAAAAAGCTCCCATCTTTCAAAGAAAGCTTTTGTTGTATTTTACTCGGCTCAGTGTTTCCCAGAAGAGCTATTTCTGCTGAAAAGATCCCAACATGTTTGAGCACAGAGTTTCATTTCCATTTAACATACTCCAAATCATTTAATGACAAATGTTAGAAGCAGGAAATAAGCTTCCGAATACACTTCTAGAGATGGCTGAAGGGTCAAAAGTACAGTAACATACTAATTCCTTTTAAAGTGCAAAATCCATAAGAACCTGGACAGAAATACAGTCACTCTTGAGTGGCTGGTTTTTTGACTCTCTGTGGTGCTACAGCCCTAGCTCTCCAAAACAGTGCTTCTCAACCTTCTGCAGGCTGCAACACACTCAGCAGTGTACTGTGACCCTTCAAGACACACCAGCCCACGCCCTGGCACATCCAGTCATCTCCCCAGCTCTCCAACACACGTCATTACTGTGTAGCGACACAGTAATGTATCCTGACACAGTGACTAAGAAGCACTGCTTCAGAATAAAAGGGGCAGATGTTACCCAATGAGAATGGGGAAGGGAACACATTTTTGTGCCAAAACGTACTGACTCCCAGAGGGGGGTCTCGCCTCCTGGGCGAGATCCTCTAGCCTCACCACCCTGCCACAGAGGAGAAGCTCCGAGCTCTCAACCCCAGGCTGATAGGCAGAAAAAGGAGGGGTGCACTTTAACTCCTGTAAAGGAGCCACATGTGGTTAATAAGCCATGGTTTGGGCAGGGGCTTGAAGTCTCGGTCAAGACATTGCTGGTTGCTGAATCAGCAGCAAAGCCACTCTCTGCAGTGAATAGTTTGGGTATCTTTGTGACAGGGAACTTTATCAGGATAATCTCAGCATCACAGAGAGAACAATTTCCATCTTTTCTGCTCCGTTTTACACCGCTGACAACTCGGCTGTTTTCTGGGGCAGTACACAAGTGTGTGGTGTACTAAAATCATGAAATTCACAAACAAGTAGAAGGGATATCTGGGTATCAGAGAATATACCTTCTAAATACTGCCATTCTCACCTCTGGCCTCTGATGAATTTAGACAACCGAAACCCTTGTTTGCTGCAAACCCTTTCCAACATGTCTTGCAAAGTTTTAAGTCCTGCTACTTTTCTGATTTAACCAGAACCCAGGTTTCACATCAGGTAGTCAGAGTGAATTCAGAACTTTAGTATATCACACAGATCGCAGCTGGTGTGTCATGCCCTCTCCATTTTCTGAGGGGATTCTATTCTAAGTACATGCCTGGATTTTCAAAAAGTTTTTAGTATCTAATGCTCCCACTGACTTTAGCACCATCTGTGATGCTCAGAACCTCTGAAAATCTGACCATTAATCTCTGGTACTAGAATCCAAGTGTTGCATGTTCAGTTGCAGCCATGACACCGCTAAGCGGAATTTAGCTGCTTCACCTACAGCGTTTTAAGGACAAAACAGGTATATAAAAATTCAGAAAGCACATGGCAGGTGGCCTCAGACTCAATGCCATGAAAACTGACAAGAAAAAGAAAAAAAATAAAATGAGGCTCCTGAGCAAGGTAAGAGAATCCAGAAATAAGTCACTACTTCACTTATCAAAAATGCTCATCTGGGCTGGTTTATTACACAATTTGAACTCTTCAAAGGGAGAATTTAGAGGTAACCTTTCATTACTTTTGCTCACCTCCAGCCACCACCCTTCAACACTAGACCCCACTAATAGATAAGTAGAAATCAGGAAGCAATACCTGAAATAACCTTTCCCATCATCTTCCTTGATTTCCAGGGATACAGAGAATGTGAAAATATCGCTGTCTGGAGTCTGTGGGGGTACAGGAGCTGAGAGAGGAGTCTGTTTGGCAGAACGCCGGAAGGCAGTGGCAAAACTGTACAATATTCGACTCACCTGCATTCATAAAGAACCAGAGAAATTAGAAAAGGTTCACGCAGGATTGCAACCTCTGTCTTCAGTTACCAGTAGGGTGGAAAAATACCGTGCAAGGATATACAGATATATTGTGCTCTACATAATACACTACAATTATACAAGTTCCAAAGGGGTAGCCATGTCAGTCTAGTTCAGCAAAACAAGCAAGGAGTTCTGTGGCACTTAAAGACTAACAAATTTATTTCATGAGCTTTCTGATGAAGTGGGATTTTCTCCCACAAAAGCTAATGCAATAAATAAATTTATTAGTCTTTAAGTGCCACAGGACTCTTTGCTTGTTTTACGATTCTACAATAGCAAATGAACATGTTCTGTTACCTCCTGGTTAGAATTTCTGCTGTCCTCTGGACTTCCCAGTTTTCCTAGAGTGTAGGGCCCAGAACCAGATATTGCAGCAGTTCCCACCCTTTTCTCTGCCATGGCACACCTTGACACCTTTAATTATTTTGAGGCACACCACCATATAGTGTCCAAATGAACTCATGTATATTCATTAGCCAATTCAGAACTCTAGCAGTAGTTTTTCAAAGAATTCCATGACACACCTGCTCAGGCCTGAAGGCACACATATGTGCCATGGCACACTGGTTGGAAAACACAGATATTGTATTCCAGCTGAGGCCTCCCCAGTACTGGTTAGAGCCGAACAATTACCTCCCATGTTGTACATACACCACTTCTGTCAACACACTCCGTGACATCAGCCTTTTCTGCAACTCCATCACTTTAAGTCAGTCAGTTAGTTTGTGAGCCAGCATAACCCCTATGTGAGCCGTATAACATGAGATCCTGAATACAGTCACATCTCAATATGACTTAAAAGCAAGATCAATTTTGACTGAAGAATAGGTTTCATTTGTTGCTATTAGGACCAGTTCTGAAATCAGATGTTCAGTCTCACAGATGTTAGCGACTATTATGAATATTTAGAGTGTAGCTGGTCTGAAGGAGACTTACACAGCATTGTTGGGACATGATCTAAATCCCAGTAACATCAAGAAAAGATTCAACTTACAGCTTCTTGGATTTCACATCGGAAGACGTGAATCCTGAACAGTTCTGCATTGTAGTGGCTTTCGGTAAAAGCAAAGCAGTCACTCTCGGGGGTCCCATCGTGCCCTCGCACACAGAAGAGGATTTTATAGATTGGATAATTTGCTATTTCTGTGTGGGTCTGAGGATCTAAGAGCCTGTTTAAAAACAAAAGAAAACAAAAATGTACAGTAAGATTTTGGCCTTCATAAGGATTACTTTTGGCCAACCACTTATTTGTGAGATTGCAGGATTCCACTGATATTTAGAGAAAGCACGACACACAGACCCCAGGGTACATATGAAGTATTGGCCCATCCCCAAGGCCTGTGTAAATCAATCAATCAATCAATCAAACAGTCAGTCAGCATTAAAATGGAATCCTATTAATTGGGCCAGGTATTGCCATGCTGATTGAACCATGTTACTCTGCCGTGAGGGGAGAGGAAAGAAAAGAAGTGCCGGAAGTGAATTCAAGTTTATTTGTGTGACTATTTTTCCTTATACCTATGAAAAAAAGCACAGGACTGTAAGATGCAAGATGCTTACATCTATAATTTCCCTGCAATGCTCAGAACTTCCCATTCAGAAAACTGACCTAACATAGAGCAGTTCACACACATTTCAGGTCACAAAATTCTTCCATGCCCACAATAGCCCTTGCCTGCCCTTCTGTGGATTTATTTGGGGAAGAAGACTGCAGCCTGCTCCCTCCATGAGACTTTTCACATCAACAGCTTCAAGAGTCCTGGCTCTACATTCCCTGGGATTAGAATTCAGTGTCTGTTTCCAAGTCACCCGTAACTGCCCCACCTAGATTTCCAAGACAATTCAGATGTTAAAGAAGATTCCAGGCTGCCCCTTGAGTATGAGATGTCCTTTGCAAACTGATCTGTATGGGCACTTGACCCTCTCTTCTTTAAAATCCTTCAAAGCCCCACCTCTGCCACATTTAAAAGAAATCCCAGGTTGTTTATAACTCCTCCTAATTGCGATAGGCAGCTTGTGCTCCTTTGACAGATGGGACTCATCCAACTGACTGCAGAGTGCTGCAGAATGCCGCTCAACAAGCATCATACCTCACAGTTCCTTCAGACACATTAGGCACCGACAGGGTCACATTTAAAGAAATCTGGCACTGGCTTCGTAAGATAGACATCATTCGCAGGGCCTCCACTTCACTTCTGGGAGCATTCACCGAGGCACAGCCCAAGTAGGTAAGTTTGCTGAACACAACACTGTCCTCATCCGTGACTGGCGTAAAAGGGCTCGACTCCTCACAATCTGCAATAAGGCACAAAGTTACAAATGAAGAGGCGACCACATGGTATGTGTTAGTAAACTTCAAGGCAGGCCTCCCAATAACCAAGGCTCTGAAACCAGGCATTGACATTCATAGAAACATAGGAAGGGACCTTCAGAATCATCAAGTCCAGGCTGTCGCACTGTGGCAGGACCAAGTTTGTCCCACCAGTTTTTAAAAGCTTCCAAGTTGAGGATTTTGCAACCTTCCTTAAAAGCCTGCTCCAGAGTTTAACCACCATAAATTAGTATATTTTCCTAATCTTTAATTTAAATTTTCCTTGTTTCAGATGAACCTCATTACTTCTCGTTCTACCTTCAGCAGCCATGGAGAACAATTGATCACTATCCTCTTTGTAACAGCCCTTAACATCTGATGACTAATCAGGTCCCCCCCCTTAGTCTTGTTTTTTCAAGACTAAACATGCCCAGGGTTCAGGTTTTTTGTGTGTTTGTTTCTTTAAACCCTTCCTCAGAGGTCAGGTTTTCTAAAACTTCTATCATTTTTGTTACTCCCTTTTGGAGGCGCTCCAGTTTCTCCATATTCTTCCTGAAGCGTGGTGCCAAGAACTGGACACAAGACTTCAGCTGAAGCCTCCCCAGCACAGGGTGGAGCGGGACAATTACATCCGGTGTCTTACACATGACTCTCTTGTTAATGTACCCCAGGATGAGATTAGCCTTTTTTGCAGCTGTGTTGCATTGCTGATTTTTATTCTGTTTGTGATGCACTTTTTTCACCCCAGAGTCTTTTGACTACACAATGATTTAGCCAGTTATCTCCCATTCTGTAGCTGTGATTTTGATTTTTAATGCCTAAGTGAAATACCTAGCACTTATTGTTACTGAATTTTGTCTGGTTGAATTCAGACCTGTTTTTCAATTTGATAAGATGGTTTCAAATTCTATTCCTGTCCTTGGAAATGCTTGCCAGGTTGGTGTCACCTGCAGTTTTATAAGTATACTCTCCACTCCATTATCCAAGATACTAATGAAAATACTAACAGCATTGGATCCAGGACTAATTGCTGCAGGCCCCCACTATATTCACCCTTTCAGTCCAACAGCCAGCCACTGATATCTACTCTAACCATGATTTTTCAATCATTTGTGTACCACCTTACAGAAATTTCATCTAGCCATTACTAAAAGCCAAAACAGACTAAAGCCCTTGCTTACAAAAGGACACAGAGAAAGCAACAGGGCTACCCAGACCCTTAAGATGAGTTCTCTTCATAGGGGTGGTCCTTTAATATACTCTTAGAATGCACTGATTTTCACCATGGCAATAAAAGTCACACACATTCTAAATGGACCAATTTAATAGACAGTATTGTTTTAAAACACTCAAAGTTGTAACACTATGAGCTAGCCACCATTTTCCTCCACTACAGGGGCTCCCAAACTTTATCCATACTCTGAACAATTTGGGTCACCTTCCCTCCCAATAGCAATCACATGACATCCCACTTGCAATTACAACCATTACTCAGACAGAAAAGTGATATCAGGAGTGTACTTTTAAATTGTTGTAATGCTATTTAGCAGCTAAACACAATGAGGAACCTTGAGTTGGGAAGGCATTTTATTGGGGATCATTTAAAAGTGTGTGTGAGAGAGAGTCTCTCAGTGACATCAAAACAACTGATTTAACAAATTCTGTGCAAGCACATTTTATAAGCCTAAAACCCTAGCAATCAATGCACATGGGATGAGGCATCTTCCCCCTTTATTCTCAGTAGACAACTAAGTTAAGCGTCAAACACTTTTCAACATGCACATGGGTTTTTCAGAAGAGATCTTAAAAAGATGATCCCGGCTAAAATTTTTAAAAGCACCCAAGTCACTTAAGCATTTTTTAAAAATTTCACCCCATCTGCTCTGCCAAGCCTTTTATGATCACATGCCAATTTTGTAAGAATAGGAGTGCTAATCCAGTACCTTCAGAGAAAGTTTTTCTTTCCTCTCATTATGCCCCAATTATCTACTGCCCTCCACCTCAGAAGCAGCTGCATTTCTGTCATAACTTATGTATGATGGTCATCCCTCTGGGCAAAAGCAGCCAGAGGAATAGGAAACATTCACCCTGTTCCAGTGAATTATAGCACATTGTTCTAAATCGCTAACTTACTTCCAAGGTTGTATGTTTGACTGAACTACTGATGCCATCCTGCTGCATGAGCAGACATGACAAGCACTTCATACAGCATACACAGATGTACTTAGACAATCCAATAAAAGAGAGAAACCAGAATATCTGATGGCTGCTAGAAAGCACTACCAAGTATCTCTGACCTCCCTGTGTTTCACCTAGTAGGTACTTTCTTGTGTTTTTCTAACCTCCCTGTGTTGGTTTCACTGGCAGGCTCATTTCAGGTTTCTGGGGTCCTGCCATCAACACCGGGTTAACGGTAGAGGATGCCAAAGCCTCAAGAAGGATGGGATCGTCCCCTTCTCCATCAGTCCGGCCTTCTTCCCCATGTTCCCGATCACTGGACTGATCTTCCATGGGTGGATCCATCAGCACATCTTCAAGTTCTTTCTGCAGCTGCTGCTCACTCCCATTCCCTACAATCTAAGGGTCAGAAACACATAATCAGGAAGGAAAAAGGACTGCTCAGTTGAAGAAAAGCTTACATACAAAGAATTAAAAATAACTGGTATAAATCCAGACTTACCACCAGCTACTACTGAAATCTAAACACACAACTCAGATGCATGGCAACCAATTTCCCTAGATTTAGTGTATGAGCGTGCCTCTTCAGAAACAAAGCTGGCCTGCTGTAACACTTCAGTATATCTGACACAGATCTAGGCATAAGGTGAGTGTCCCCCAGAGTTAGTCAGACACCATATAAAGTAAAGTATTAACAGAAGTCAAAGCTATTCTGGCTTTTATGGAAGCCTCTGGTGGCAACAGTAAGCGCCTAACAGTCAATAAAAGCCCTGAGCTATTCATGAAGAGGCAATGGCCTCTCTTGTCAAAAGCAGCAAGGAGTCCTGTGGCACTTGAAGACTAACAAATCTATCGCATGAGCTTTCGTGGGGAAAAATCCCACTTCATCTGATGCTTTAAAGCTGGCAGGAAGAAAGCTCAGAAGAGGGGAGTCAAATGGATTTATACTCATGGCATCAGAAACAGAAGCCATTTGGCAAAGCATTAAATTCACACAGTTACGTTGCTTCCTGACACTCACCTAGGACCTGGTCCTGCACTAATGGAGGCCAGAGACAAACCTTCCATCCACGTACATGATAAAATATCAGACCCTTTATTGGTAAGAGGATGGAATCAGTATTTAATAGTCTGCTCTGGCTAAAAAGACTGAAAATTTAGCCAAGGAGGTGGAATTCTGCTGGCTCTAATGTTTATGGGACCCAAAGAAGTCAGAGGGAATGAGGGAGTAGAACAGAGGTGCGTTATGAGGCACATGTTGTAAGTGTTAGTGTCCTGTACAGCTGTGCTTCCAAAGTGTTTAAAACACCACAGTTTAGGAACCCATTATGTAATTTATCAATCAGAGTCTCTACCTATCACAATGACATTCTGATGCATCTACTGTCTTTATATCTCAAATCCAACAGCACAGACAAAGGAGATGCAGAAAGCCTCTTGAAAGCATTTGCCATGTGGCAGCCACTGAAATTTACTGAAGTTCAACTTGTTGATGGCTATACCTCTTCCTGCTGGCACTTACCCCACTTCTTGTTATCCGACTCCCATTTCCACATCCCACCCATCTTTTGTAGGCTTACTGATTTAAGAAGCTGCACATAAGGTAAAAAGTGGTAGCCAGTTCAATTATCACAGATCCCTAACACCTTTTATTAGCCCTTTTTGTTAGAATTCCTTTAAAACCTCATCCTGAAAAATGGATCTGGAATTAGCTCCTGTTCTCCTCCTCCTCTCCATTTTGCTTGCAAACTAGACAATAGAGCCTGGGGAAAGCTCCAGTGCACACAGAATTCTGCCCAAAACATCACTTACATAACAAAGTAAATAATTCTACCTGCATTCTAATGTATCCTAGTGGAATATTAATTCATCCCAAAATCAGAGAGAGCTATGGCCTAGGTCCTCATATTTAAACAATAACAAAGTCAGCCTATAGTCTAGGTAAGTTTGTTGAATCAGACACTGGGAGATCTTCATATACTACAGTTAGAGCCTTGCCATGAAATCTGCTATGAGAGTAAGAAGATCTGGACTGAGGATTTATATGAACATCCATGTAACAATGTGTCCACACCAATGGTTCTCAACCTACAGTCCGCAGGCCACTTGTGGCCCAATCAGCACACAGCTGTGGCCCACGGGACATCCTCAGAGTCTCTTTCTCTCTCTCAGACACTCACATACAGGATGCAGCCCACATAACACAGAAAAGCTGCATGTGTGGTCCACAACAGTTAACAGGTTAAGAACCACAGGTTTATACTGTACCCTCTTCTAAAGCATGTAACAGTAAAATTTCCAGCATGAGATATTCACCCTGTCACTGGTTTTCTTGTAACACTCAGATGAAATCACTCCTGTTGAGCCATTATTCTGACACAGAGCAAGCCACCAGCTGCAGGCCTTAAATGATCAATCCGTCTCCCCAATCCATCTCCAAATCTCAAACACTTAAATTCAGTAGGGAAAAATGGAGAAATCTAAATGTGTTTAACATCTTCCCCAGACCCACCCCACCTTCACTCCACTATTTTTGTGAAACACAAATAAATATTCCATCTATGACTGAAAACCCCAAACTGTAAAGAGACAGGATGTTTAGGGTTTGAACAGTTTATTGATTTCCTAGCCATGTGTCACATGTGAGCAGCAAAAATGAAAATCACCTGCTTTTCCCCCTCTGCATGGTTGTGAAGTGAATTGAGTTCCAATCATAGGCCTCACTGTGACAATGCTGCACTGAGGTTATTTATCAATAGGGCAGAGGCAGCACAGAGTGGCAAGCCAAGGTTTGCACGACTGCCTCATTCTTGACCTGACCCACTCTTCACATCTCTTTCAAACCTTTACCTCAAAGCTGACCCTGCCAAAGAGGCCTACTTAGTGACAACTGAGGTGGTGTTGGCTGCTTTTGTGACATGAATGAATACCTGTTTGCTGGTTACCAAACAAAGACACACGCACAGCATTTTGCATGCACCATTGAATACACCTTCCAGTGACAATGTCAGTTGCCAGTGACCTGGGAGGGGGGAAGCTCCAGCATCCATTTCCCTAGCACAGTGGCTTTCAGCCTTTTTCATTTGTAGACCCTTAAAACATTTTGAATGAAGATGCAGACCCCCTTTGGAAATTCAACCCCTACCACAGAAGTCTTAAGCTGAAAACTGATGGAAAAGAATGCAATTCTAAATTTCAAAGGGGCACCCATGTTAGTCTGGTTCAGCTCAACAAACAAGGAGTCCTGTGACACTTAAAGACTAGCAAATTTATTTATCGCATGAAGCTTTCATGGGAGAAAATCCCACTTCCTCAGACACTTTGAAGATGCAGATTTTCTCCCATGAAAGCCCATGCAATAAATAAATTTGTTAGTCTTTAAATGCCACAGGACTCATCGTTTCTTCAACTATAAATGTTACACATGTTCAGCACAGTATCTGATGCAATGAGAAAGGTTGTTAAACAGTGGACTTCTTTGGTAACGACAACACTTCTGGGCTTTGACTTATAGGAGGGGTATTCGCATACTTTGAATTGATCAGGAAAACAGAACACCTCTTTCACTGTCACTTTTCACAGAACCTGTTGAAAGTCTGCCAACCCAAAGGGCTCCATGGACCACAGGTTAAAGACTACTGCCCTAGTAGCAGACGGCACATGGGGAGTGAAACAAATTGGTAATACAAGCAGCATAGAGCATGTGACACTAAAAGCAGGAAGAACTCTAATGAGTATTATTAATGTAGAGTCCACACCAGAACACAAATCCCCATGAGGCTCTGGGGGTTTTCATCTTCCTCTATAGCATGGACACAGTTCACTTGCTGGTGGATTTTCTGCACCTTAACATCTTTAAACTATGATTTGAGAACTTCAATAACTCAGTCATAGGTTAGAGGTTTATTATAAGAGTGGGTATGTGAGGTTTGGTGGCCTGCATTGTGCAGGAGGTCAGAACAGATGATCATAGTGGTCCCTTCTGATCTTAGAGTCTATGACTTCCCAGTCAGGCAGCTAATACTGTCAGACAGACAATAGCTTTTTATACAGTTGCAAGTTTTCTTGCATTTTATCCCAGCTCACTTGCCTGCCACAAAGGAAAGAAATCACCTCACCCACGTATATGTGTTTAAACACCTTAGCAACTTGCATCTAGCTATGAATGGTCACAGAAGACCAGTCAAACAAAAGCAAGTAGATGCATGTGCTCCTCATTCCAAACAACAACAAAAATGAACAAAGAAACATCAATATACTTGAAACCAGGACACAGGATAGGACTTGACTCTTACAGCTGCTTTCAAAAGTCCCAATATAGTAAATCAGAGCTGGTCAAATCTGTTTCTGGTCTCCATAGCAACCAGTTTTAGTAGCCTGTGACCTAGCTTCACTGCAGAAATGGAATGGATGAGCATCCTCTTGTGACCAAAAGTAAAATTAATTGCACCTAGCTGTGAGCCAATGTTGTCCACCCCAGTGGTAAATACAATAAATATGCTGTGCCGGGGCCAAGATTAAACAAACAAACCAACCGACCGACAGCTTGCGGGCACACTGGATGCCAAGACTTAGTAGTGTTACTTGTGAGCCATGTTTTAAGAATGGTGGGGTCATTAAAGATACCACAGTTCTCTAGATTTGTTGGTAACATATTGAAATGACTAGTAAGAAGCAAACTAATGATTTTTAAACGATAACACACAACAACAGCATAAAACCCATTTGTGTGGACAACCATTACTTGGATCTCAAAACAAGTCAGGGACCATTTTGGTATTTTATCTACCTCATGCCATCCTCAGGTGTGTGCACACGCATGCACAGTGCCAGCCTTCTCTGCTTTCTGAGATCTCAGTCTACTGTGCTATTACAAGACACGCATTCTACAGCAGGCTACAGGAATGAGATTTTTGTAACTTTGACTCACTGCAACTGCCGGTTCACGAAAGTATAATGATAAAAGGTGGAAATGTTAACAGCAGAACCACCTATTGACGGCATCTCCGGCACATACTCAGTGAAAGTCCCCTCTTTAAATTATGTAAATCAGCATATACAAAAAAAAAATATTAAGAGTTATGAACAGCTACAAAAAGATACATATAGGCCATGACTAGGTTTTATAAAAAATTGTAACAAGAAACAAAAATGGCTATTAGCTAAGAGATAAGAAGTCTGTACCAAAGGAATATACCATTAAGAGTGCCTCAGATTCACCATTCATCTTACACAGTTCACTAAAGAGCTAGCAAACAAGCTCAAAACTCAGTAGTATGAATGAGGAAGTACAGGAAATAAGATCCATTAATTGCATTTCTAGAGTTAGAGACAAAACAACTATACCAAACAATCCCATTCACTTTTTTTGCCCAAAAGACATTTTTGCCTCTTTTGGTGGCAACATGATGGGTGCTAGATCTTGAACAGATCCAAACAAATGAAATGAAACTCCTGCATCCCAAAACAATCCTTCATTCCTCAAGAATGTCTTCTCCCCATTTCTATCTCTGATACATACACTCTGGGACAATCCCTACTCAGGATCTTTCCAGAGAAGTCAGTATCAATGTGTTGCTATGCCTAGATAACACTGTGAGGGGCGCTCTGCATCTTTTTTAACAGTCACCTTCCAAACTTCGCTCTCCAGTTCCACTGACAGTCAACTGATACAATGGAACTGGTTTCTGGATAACAAAGTCAATTTTATGGAAGCAGCAGATTAGACTGTTCCCCATCAAAGCCCTGGAGTTATCCTTCTAGTCTTCATTTCTCTCTAGTCTACTGACAGCAAGCAATTGACTCCCATTCATAAGTCGGCTACAGTACCCTCCGTTCCTAGTGTTTACGATTTGTCGTCTCTTCACACAGAAGGGATGAGGTTAACAAGAGGAATTCCTGCAGAAACTACTTTAGACTGGGCACCTACTTCTTATAGAAAGTATAATGTTAGCATTAATCATTCAGACTGCAGTTATAAAGAAACAGCATGCACTCACACAAGACAAAGTACAAAACGAAAGGCTCAGGGTGATTCACTTTGTTCAATGATAGTATCCAACTTTTGCACAGAATTCATGCTGAAGTTTACTCTTGAAGCCCAGCAAAACAAATTGTGATGTTTAGTTCCAGATCATGGAACAGCATAATTTTGTTTGATAATTACTCTTCACCTAGAATTAAAAACAAAACAAAACCACAACAGCTATACAGTAGTGCCAAAGTTCCTGTTTTCTGAGTGAGAAATATGGAACACAAAAGATTCTGGAAGAATTTTCATTATTTGGCCTCTACTTCTGAAGTGAATATATCTGCAAAACAAGTCTAGATTGTTACACTGGGCTGGCTAGCTGAAGAGGAGTACTATCATTACTGCATTGGATATCTGCAAACTTTGTGAGCTGCTGTATTGCCTTTCAGGTCACTTCATTTATTTTAGGCTACAAACCCAAATGCTATAGCACTATATGGTAGAGCATGACTGTCCAGCAGCATAGAGCTCTCACAGCTGGGTATTCATTACACCTGCATTAGAAATCCAAACATCTTAGCCTTCAAGTGGCACTTGCTCAAGAGTGAGTATTTCACCTCTCTGAACATTATTTGGCACTAACAGAGTAGAATGGATTCTGGTAGTCTTCTCTTTTCTGTAGACTCAAACTACTCTCAGTAGCTTAAGAAACTAATCATTTGTCTCCTGCATTACCGTACTTAAAACAAGAAATTCTTTTGTGGAGTGCACTGAAATTATAAGGCTCAGTAGTTTATCCATGCATGCATTCTAAGGAAGACACACAAGGCCTCTGTCTCCTCTTTCAGAGCTGAATTTCTGGACAGAACTCTATCTTTCAAAGAAGTTTCACTTGTTGATATCATTCTGCAGACTATCCCTTTGCAAGGATAATGGTCGCTGAATCTTCTGCAGCTGCAATACAACTACATAAATCAAATTTTTCACCAGATGAAGAAGTTGGATCTTGAGGAAAAAGAACTGTTTCTCCACTGAAGACTATTTATTGAGTTATCTATAACGATGCATCCATTAAATACCTAGTCCAGAGATCAGAAAGGAACGCAAGAATGCCAAGAAGAGCAAGTGGTGAAACAGGAAAGCTGTGGAAAGGCATCAGGAAACCTGTAGTGAAGTCTTTATTCTGCCTCCCACCACACAGCAGCAAAGAAGAAAACAATCCCACGAAGAGTTCAAGATCTGTCACTCCCTTTGAGATATGGATTAGATAGTCTTTGCATGACAGACATCTAGCTGACCAGAGATCTCAACATCTCTTACAGAGGTGAGATGATTTTTCCATCAACTCCCACCCAGAACATTCCAATTTAAATCAGCACTGAGGACAATCTACAACATAATGTATGAAAACACAACTATAGGTGCAAGAGATTAAAAGAGTGACCATCGCGTTGTTTTAAAGACACTGAAATTCAGAGAGGACTGAAAGGCTGTCTAGTGTAAAGGAAACCTATGTGCATAACTCAAGAAAACAACTCTGAAAAATCCTTGAGGGATTTTTTCAGGGATAAGCAATTCCAGAAGCAAAAAGGTCAATGCTTACAGAGTTCACGTAACCTGCTCATGGGCCTGTGTTCTGAGGTCAAAGCTATGTCTTGCATGTTAGGTTTCTGCCTACTTTCCAATTTCTTAAAGAGAAACTTGCATGTTGGGGAACTTCAGTACATAGCAGAACCACACAGCAAACTGACAACATCTGTTCATTTACAAGGGCTTTCGCCCCCGCCAGCTGTAGTAAAATAGTAATTCAAAGTGTCTGAAAATCAGTTCATGATTGTTTCATCCTAAATGCAGGATGAGAACTCCGGTGAAAGACTCAGCAAAATGAAAAACCAGGTAGTGATGCTGAGAGTACTCACTCCAAACATAAATAGCATCTACACTGATAGCAAAAATAATTCAAAAAACACCAGCAGAGGACAATGGTTCTTGAATAAGTTCGCTCTTCTTTCACGTTTTCCACAACACTGAAGACCCTCTTTAAGCTCTTCTATGGTTAGTTTGGGTTAGAAGAAAGAATGAACTCAGGTTATGGATTCTTACCTTCAATCCTGGTTTTTCATCATCACTACCATTATTTGTAGATGGTGTTTCATCTCCTTGCCTGGAAACCAAGACAAAATCTTCACTGTTAAGAGTGGATACCGAGTCTGAAGACACACTGATTTTTCCAACAGAGGCCTTGTCATCCATGACTTAAAAAGGAAGTTCGACTCATGAATGAGATTAAATATCTTATATACTCCTGTAAAACAAAAATCATAAAAATACTTATGTAGAAGTTTGCGCTTCAAGCTCAGATGTTTCTTTTCAGAGACTTGATGACTATTAAAGACCAACACATCTGACAGCTCTCAGTACATCAATGTGCATTCAGGGTACCAATTTCCAATTTGCTATGAAATTCCATTCTGAAAGCATTGCGCTGGTTTCTACAGATCACAAAACAAAGTCATATTTTTGAAGTGTTTTCTTTATCACCTTTCCCAGTGAAGGCCCATCTACACTATAAATAGATTCACAGCTGAGGACCTGGTTATAAATCTTCCATTGGATAGTGTAGATGGGACTTGAAACTCCCAAACAGTGCTGAAGTCCAGGGCTTCAAGGAGCAGGGTTAATATTTTGTCTACACTGCCAAGCAAAGTGTTGTCACTAAATCTCAGAAACACTTCAGTCTGTAGAGTAGTACAAGCTCCTGAACTAAGCGCCATGCCTGTTATTTTATGCCCAGGATACTTCCAAATATAAAAAACACAGTCCTAATCTGTCCTTCCTTTCACCTATATTCATGAAAATAGCATGGTAACATTTTATAAATACCAGAAAAAGCCAGTCATCAAATTCCACTCACAAATAATCCTAATGTTACAGGATTTAACTCAATGGGCTGTATTGGAATACGAACGGTCTCTGAGTTGTGCAATGTTTTATACTTCTACACTGAAGCTTATGTATTATAAGAATCAGCATTGTATACCCTCCCACAAAACCACAAAAAACAGCAAAAGCTGGATCCGTGTTGCAAGCTGGAGGCAACAGATAGCATAAAAAAGTCAGAAGAACAGGCACAAGCACTCAAATGTACATTATATAACAAGAACAAAAGGTGGAGTTCAACCACACTCCTCCAACATCTAAGGTTTTTAGAACCCATGGCTCAAAACAGAATGGCATGGTACACCGGCCCAGTTTAATTCCCTAGTGAGCACCATTACCACAAGAGTCCTGGTCTTTTGCTGGCTCCAAACGATGACCAAACCTGAATATGTTTCCATTGGAATTGTGCCATCTGTCCTGTGTGGAACTGACCTCACTTGGCTGCCAAAACAGCAGTCACACAATAAGAAAGCTTGGCACAGATACAAGTTTTAAATGCAGACTGGATACACCAAAGATGTACTCCATCTAAGATGTCTTTGACACAGTGCCTACAAAATCCATGAGCCATGGACAGGAGGTACTCTGGAATTAATGTTGGATGGATTTTCATCATAACCCTAGGCATGAATTTTTAACAGTGAGGGTAACTAACCATTGGAACAATAAAACAAGGGTGATAGTATCACAAGCAATTTAAAATTAAGACTTATTTTTTTAAAAGATGTGCTTTAGTTCAAAAGGAATTATTTTGGGCAAAATCTAAAGTCTGTTATACAAGAGATAAAATGAGATGATCACAATGATCCCCTCTGACCTTGGAATCCAAGAATCTTCCCACTTGATGAATGGGAATTTTATTACTAGCAATACAGTCTTAGCTCACTCCACTTACAGGCTGGCTGCAGACCAGGATTCAATACAATCCTTATTACAAGACTGAGTCTGTCCTCCAATGCAAGGAGCATTTGAGATTAGAGTAAGACAACCTCCCCATAAACATAAATTATTCCACTTTCCACAAATATATTGCTTTATCTTTTTCCACAAACAGACAGTACAATTGCTCCGAACCTCCTATGAAAGGTTCCCTCTAAGTGCCAAGTATTATTGTCGCAATATGTTCTTCCAAGTATCATTATAGCAATATGCCAATAGAAACCTAGTTGTGAAAGCTGCTGAAGGAGGGAGCGTTGTGTGATTCTCCTTTGGGAGCCACAGATTTTGTACAAAATGCAACTATGTTCTACTCATCATATGCAGGGAATTTCACATTAACGAATAAAAAGACGGTAAATAGATGCCGAGAAGCAGGCTCCTTTTCAGTACATACAACAGCCTTTCATTTCCTTACAAAGGCTTCTAGGTTTAATTTCTCTTAAATCAAGTTAGAATTTCTTGAGCGCCATCCAAATTACTGCTGCCAAGTTTTGCCAATATTGTAACAGTTAGACATGAAAGATCAACAGGAACATCATATCCATCCTCATGACTAAGGCCATGTCTACAATGGAAAATTGTTCCACAATAAGTCTGCGCTACAATAAACATTTTGTATTTATAGCACAATTGCACACTCACACTGCGCTCCATAACACAATGTAGTGTCCACACTGTTCTCTGCATTTCTGCAAGAAAGAGCGCTGAATTTTGGGCACCTACCCCATTGTGCCACTTGGCAGCTTTCAGCACCAAGAACCCTGGGTAGGAAGAGAGGTGCACTGAGCATTGTAGGTAAATTTACAAGTCCCTCCGCCAGATGCTGTGTTCACTTGTTGTCATTCACTGTAGCTACTAGCAACTTGCGCCCTTTTTCAACATTCTCCCAGGAAAAAAAGAAAAAATTCATAAGTTCCTGGGATTCAGAGGAGGGAGTGACTACTCATGCCAGAGCAGCTGAGTCCAAGCAGAAGACCAGAGTGGTCAGGCTTGGAATTCGGGGCATTTCTGAAGGCCACATTCCGTCAGCGTTCACACACACTTTAGCACAAGAGCTGTTCAGCAACAGGCATTACAACTCTCACATAGGTGGTATTATTGTTCTGGTATAACAGAGCACTTGTAATGCAACAAGGAGCATTCAGCTGTGTACGGTGGACTTGTTTCTCTGTAATAAGACAGCTTACTCTGCAGTAATTCTCTAGCGTCTACAAAGCTGAGAAGGCTTGAGAATATAGTTTATCAAGCAATCCCTTTTCTTAGAAGCCACACTTTGGGGAGTACACTACTTTTAGACTACACCGTAAAAACTTATTCATGAACCTCCTCACTTACAACCCACATTGGCTTTATTGCCCTTAATCTTACTTCCACGTGGGCACAGTTTTTCTGCTACTCTGCCTAACGGTAGGCCAGAGAAAGTACTCGAGAAAGCTCTCAAACCGAAATGACCCTCAAACTTCACCCAACTAGGGGGCTGCAATGACCATCCTCCACAGGCCCAACTAGTGCAATTTATTTACATGTAGCAGACTGTAGCCACCTGTCTTTAAGATGGGCTGTGACTCACAGGAATACCTAGTCCAGTTCAGATCTTCTACCATGATATAAGCAGTCTTGCTTCAGGCTCAGACTTGCAGACTTTGCAAAGGACATCTGCAAATGAAGCTGAGGACAGTGCACATCACCCTGTTCCAACGGCAGTAGGCATGCAGAGAGCTGTGCAACACTGAAAATTTGACCTGTAGAAAGCCCGTTATGAGTGATAAACAGAGAGAAGCAATGAAAGGCATAAAAGTTTCATTTTAACTATTATCTAAGAATACTTATCAGCAAATAGCAATAAGCTGATACTGTAGGATTACTGCACAGGGCTTTCTGATAAGCCATCTCAATACTATCCTCACCTATGCCCAGGAAGGCATTTAAAAGCCTTTCCACCTCTGTCTAAGTAATATATTTTGCCTTATTTCTAAGTTCTCTCTGATATGGTATGATTGGCCACATGGTAAAAAAGCCCATTTTTGGATTTTGTTTCTTATATCAAAAGCTCCCGGGTAAGCTCCAAATGGAGACTATAAACTTAAAAAGTTCAAAGAGCAACATTTTCTTCATTGTCTACCCAGTTACTAATTCTAGATATAAAAAACAGTAATATTGCTAATCACTGGCTACTAAATTAATTTGTGGATTTCAAGTTCAAACTCGTCTGTTACAAGAGACTCATTACTATACCAGCTACAGAATTTGCAGTTCAACTGAAAATAACTAAATTATTAATACCAAACGCAAAACAAAAGTAAGCCCCCAAATCCTTATTTTAAAAATGGTTTTGCTGATACTATTTTCACTCAAAATTAAGTGTGAACGCATTTCTATAGTCCTGTAAGACAACAGAAGAAACAGAGCTGCCTTCATCATTAACAGTTGTTATGATCCCCTAGGGAAGGAGCAGTTCAACAATTTATTTTGGTACAACGTGTCTAACTTGAAGCGTTAAATTTAATACATTTCCAAAGCCTGATAATCTGACACCCTTCACCAGCCCCATTTCACTTTTAGAAAGAAAGCATGAACTGGTTTGATGTACTGTCTACTCTTCATGGTGTATAACAAATATAAACAGACATCAAGCATAATAATCATGGACCATACGTGATTGGCTAAATTTATTCCCTACCCAAGTGCACCAATACAACACTTACAGTGGAACAGAATACCTGAATTAGCCTGATTTTCCCACTCCTCTGCTGAGTGATACCTTGCCCTCCAGTCTCCCTGAAATCAATGGGACCAAATATGAGAAAGTTACTATACAGCACAAGAAAGAGTGGCAGGGTCTGGCCCCCAATAGCGGGTTTAACATGTAATATCAATGCTAGATTACTGGCCTCACAAATAATCTGAGGAGCAAAAATCTGTGTTCTGTATATAAAAATTACCAGATTTTCAATTCAGAGAATTCCATGAAGGGATTTTATCAGTTATTAAAAAGTATCAGTATTCTTATCTGCCCCCTGCTTCAGAGAAAAGAATAGCTACCATAACTAAACGAAGAGCGATAATTCCAGCTCCCCATCCTTCTTGGTTGAAACATTGCCATGATTTAACACACCTGAATTTCCACAGTTCCTTATTTTGTCCTGCATCTTTCAGCACCTAGAGCACAGGTTCACACCCCAAGCTCACCCTACTCATTTTCTGTTGACCACAGCACGTGGTAGCCTAGTCCCGCTGAAGCCCCACCGCCTGAGGCTGAAGTCTACCCCCTGAGACACTGGATGAAGCCCATCCCTAGGGTCCTGCGGCTGAAGATGGGGCCACATTTGAGATATGCTGTTCCAGTTATTTTAGATCAGAAGCCTCTCTGTAGCACACTCGTCGGGCACTTTACCTGAAGCACAGGATGCCTGATGGCTGCAGAACAGGAAGCCTATGAGCTGACTAAAATAGGTGTCAGTCTATTTTTAGAACACTAGGTTCAACACAGTGCAATTTAAACATGCAAGATTCCAGTCGTTCAAATTTTCATCACCACCCTGGTACAGGACAGCAAATTCTGTGCCCATCAGGATATTTTAATCATAGCTTTGCAAGGCTGCTTTAAAATATTCAGGCTGTATAGCAGATGCGCCAGCATTGCTTTGTAGCTTTGGCTCTTGATTTATCTACCTTCTGTGGTTTTTACCTTTACAATCTTAATGTTGCAAAAACATTGTTTTATATTTAAGAAACAAACTGCCTTGACAAAACAATTCTACTTAGAGCAATGCTGTAGTGAAAGGCAACAGCAATGGATAGTTGGATTTGGTCTGAGCAGACAGATGCAACAAGCTGAAGAGCAAAAAGCAATACTAGACTCAAGAGAAAATAGCTTATAGCCTGAACCCTCGGGGAATCAGTGAATCAGCATGGCTTCTGGACACCAAATTTGTTAATAAGACCGGACAACACTAGCAACCTGTATCTGCTGCTATAGCAAACATGAGCATAAACATCTTACACTGGGACCGTACACAGCTTTGTTTAGGGAAAGAGCTACTTACTCTTCTTCCCCAAGCAGAACATGCTCTAAGAGAAATAAGAAAGGTTCTTGTGCACAAGAGATTCACTGATGAAGACAGATAAATAAATGGAATCCTGCCTGTGGAAATGAAGCATTTAAACTCCTCTTGCTTAAAAGGAACAAAGAATAATTGTGCTCCTAATCGTTCAGTTCATTGTAAAGTATTGTTCAAAAGAGTACCATAGCCACAGGATGGTGTCTTTTTCCCTTGGACCCCTCCTCTCAGTCAATTTGACTTCAAGTGCCAAATGAAAACAGAAGTTTCCTTTCACGATTAAGTTCCCTCACCTTCATCTGTCCCTCTGATTCTCATGAAAGAAAGAAGCATGACAAGTAGAGATCTCAGGAAGGTGGCTGAATTACCCATTATAGACAAAGGCAGGTTACCAGAAAAAAACACGAGAGTTCAAGCCGCTGTAACTTTAAATCTGTTAAGCTGATTCCATAAGGATTTTATTTTTAAATCTAGAAAATGTGCTCAGAGGACAAAATGCTCATGTCAGGTTCCAGAACTAAGCAAGTGCCCCAAGCTCAGAGATGGACTGGAAGTCCTGGGAAACAGCGGTTTATAAAAGAAACACTGATAACTGCCTTATCCAGAGCAGCAAAAGAATGTCACTGAAATGAGTTCACCGCAAAGAGTCTGTTCTCACAAAACAGGCGGCCATAGACTCGTACATACAGATAAGTGGTTAGCATAGAAGCTAAGGTACTCCAGCCAGAGGTTAGAGACCCATATAAGGGTGCAGTGTGTATTTATACAGCCTACTTCATTCATTGGGAATTCAAACAAACGTATAGTTACACCTCTTGGACTAGTATGGCTCTTTAAAAATGCTACCCTTAAGCAGCAGCAATGACCTCAAGAATCTCACGTGATACATGCTACTAAAACTTGTCTGCAGCTAGATTTGGAAAGCAGAAGAAATTCTCAAGCCTAACCCCATCAGCTAAGCTGCAGGTTTGGTCAGGGCCTTGACCTACTAATAAAGCAGCAATCCAAGGATCATTATGGAAAATATAACATACACAAATGGAAACAATTATGCAGAATTCCATGAACAGAGTCTTTTTTGCCACAGTGTAGCTCAGAAGTCTTACAGAATTACTGAGTCCAAACAAGTGTATTATTTTTCTGTGTCAGGATTTTATAGAAAAAAAATTGGGAATACAGACTAACGCAAGCATTTTTCCAGCATCGGATACTTGGATAGAATCTGATCTCCACTTTGTATTTCTGTAGCACAATGCAGCAATCACTTACAGGTTTAAATTAGTGAGCTGCTGGATATCTGTAACTTGAAGCCATTAAATCACAAATTGAGGACTTCAGTAACTCAGGCCAAATGCTATGGCCTATTACAGGAGTGGGTTTCTATGCCCTGCAACACACAGGTCACACTAGAATGATCACAAAAGTCCCTTCCAGACTCAAAAGCCTATGAGAAAGTTGTAACTGTTGCCTCGCCCTCTTCTCCCCATCTCCTGCATTTTAATTTTCCACTTTTTTTTTTTATTACCTTTATTTACATCTGACAAGTAATGACTGACACAATCCCAGAATGTGAAGATCTGAAAACGGACATAGACTGACACCCAAGAAAAATAAGCTCAGCTCTGTCTAGCAACACAAAAGGAAAAATAGTCTTATGCTTAAGTAAACAATATCAATTTGAAATCAGGTCATTGTCAGCTGAATCACAATTGCATCTCAAGTCTCTTGCAAATTTCTGTAATTTTATGAACGCATTCTATTTAAAAACATGTTCCCTTCCCTTCTTGCTAGGGTGAGTCTATTGCAGAAGAGGAGAAAATAACAAAGGTCACTATTCTGCGAACATACAGCATGTGAATAACTGTATACACAAATAGCGCCACTGAACACGACAGCATTATTCATTTGCAGAAAGTTACACACATACATGTTTGGATGATTGGAGCATAACTGAACAAAGCAAAGAGCGAAGGAATCTATCACCTTGGTATCTGAGCACCATTATCTTGGTGCATAACTAGGTTCAGCTAGTTACTATCAGACTCTTTTACAAGTGCTACCTGCAATATTGCAAAGACAGTCAGAATACCATTAATACAAATCATATTTTCTAGCAAAGGCCATCTTATGCCTCCACTCCCCACGCCAAATAACACTCGTGGGCAACAACTGCCCCACGCATACTGGATACCTAAGCACACTGATAGCGTCTACTCATACCTCCAAAGAAAGCAAAGAGTCGTGTGGCACTCAAAGACTAACAGATTTATTTATCGTGTGAGCTTTTGTGGGAGAAAACCCCACTTTGCCAGACGCTTTGAAAAGGGGGAACTTGCAAAATGGGATGAAAACAAACACAGGGGAGTGTCAGACTTGGGATCAGGTCGCACCCCGCACAGCATCCAGCCCACTGGCCACAAAAGCAGCACCCTAGGTGTGGCTGCCTCATAACAGAGGGTCTCACGGGTCTCTCCCCATTTCCAGGCAACACCGCCCCACCGCTGTGCCCATGCAGGTCCCTCCCTTCCCGGCTGCTCCCCCCTTCACCTGCTCGGCCGCAGGACGCCCCAGGGGTAGGGTCACCAGATACCAAAGGAGAACAGGGAAGTGTGAAAAGGACATTGGAGGACACACAGAGAAAACGCAGCATTAATATCATAGTCGACTGTTTTTAGGGAGCCCTGGCACGCACCCCTCTAAAAACAGGGTGTTTCGGGTTGTTCCAGCTTACTTTAACCCCTGTAAGTAAAAAGCCCGACAAAACCACTCATTTTTAAAACGCCTGCCAGGAGGAGGAGGACGCCAAGATAAAAAGCAGGACCTCTCCTCCTTTTCCCTGACAGCTGCTAACGCTAGCCAGAGGAGGGCCCGGGACAGCTGTAACCAGGCCTGCACCGGCCTTTCCCTCACAAACGGCCCCGCCGCCGAGCCAAACTTCCCGCGAGTTTGCTGCCCCCGCCCCGGGGATCCAGCGAGACAAAGGGGGAGAAAACGACGCTGCCAGCCGGGAGGCTTCACGCCCCGAGGCCTGAGGGGCGCCGCGCGAGGGAAGACCGGGGGCGGGGTTCAAACCGGAGCCGCCCGGGCCCGACTTACCTCAGCCTCAGCCGCCGCCGCCGCCTCCCTCGGCCGCCGCTGCCGCCCCACCACGTGACCCAGGCTCAGCGAGCTCCTTCCGGGTCGCGGGACGTGCACTTCCGGGGCGCGCGGCCGGCGCGGAGGCGCAGCCCCGGAAGGAGATTTCTGCAGCCGCTTCCGCTTCCGGTGCGCTCCGGCCAACGCCTCCGCCCGGGGCTGGATGCGCTGGGCGGCCCCGGCCCCGCGGGCTGAGTAAGAGGCGGGCGGGTGGCCGCGCTCGCCCTCGGGGCCGCGACTGGCTGCGGGGCGGAGGGAGAGGGACCGGGCGCCTCCCCCCGGCAGATAATCCCTCAGTTCCCCCGTGTGACCGAGCCCTGCGCCGCTCGCCTGACGTTAGGCTTAGAAATAGCGGGATAGGCCGCGGGGGGAGTGACTTGACGAGCGAGGACGGGGTGCGTGGGCGGGGGGTAAAATGACGCCCCCCCCGGTCGGGGCCGCGCACCCCCAAGAAGGAGGGAGCCAAACGCAGCCCGCCGCCGGTGGTTCCCGCCCTTTCCGCCGGCCTGGGGCTTCAGGCGGTGTCAGGAGCCCGCAGCGGCTCCTTCTCGGTGCCGGGAAAATGGGTTTTAAAACGCACGTGTAGTGTGGATGTAAGCGTCGCTGATTATTTTTTTAAAAAGAAAGTTATTTGGAGGCGTTATAAAGCTGTAAGGTAGACAAGCCGTTTGCTAACCGTGGCCTTTCTTCTCTTTTCTTAGGTTATTCATCCAGATTGTTTTAAACTGGTAACACACAGGAATTTATAGAAGCCTTCGGTGTGATGCTCGATCTAGAAAACTAAGGTAGATAGCTAGTTAATTTTGAAATGTGTCTGTTGGACTAAATTGAAAAGTATGACTTCTCGGTTAGATATGACCTATTTTGAATAGGAATCAAACTGTATCTGCCTGTCAGCTGGAAGGACGGTGGCTGTGATGGTTGCATGGTATTGAGTGAAAAGAGTATTTAGGTGGAGAGCTTTCTGTCTCCTGCTTCATTCGTTGTAGTAGTTATAATGAGCAATCAGTGAGATGGCTTTTCAATAAGTTAGGCTACTCTGCATCATGACCTTTGGGGAGACTTGAAAAAGGTATGCATAATGTAGCTTCATTTTTCTGTTGGAAAGGCAAGATAAACAAAAGCCGTTTAAATGCATTTGAAGTTACTGGTATGTGTTGCTGATGTTTATTTCTCCAAAGGTTATTACCTCATAAAATTGATATTTCCCCCTTGGAATCAGACACAGTGTTAGAAAACAAAAGGTTACAATCCTGCTGTATACAGCACTTCTTTCTCTTTATCTTCAGGAGCACCAAGTTGTAATGTGAGATGATTCCTCTTTCTGGTTCTGAATTTTCAGGGGCTCCATAGTTCTGGAACCTTTCAAAATGCAAACTGGTAAATATGGCTGATAATACAAGAGAGCTAAGTGTAGGATCTCCTTGTTGCTGAGAATTTGGGACTAAATGTCACTTGACCAGTGAACACCAAAATCTTTGATTTATCAGTATCTATGTGGTTCTAAGTTCTAAAAAATTCTTTGCATTGAAGTCTTGCTTTGCATTCTCACTGATCTAATCTCCAACACATGGCTCCATTTCCCAGAGATGATAGGGATAGTAGATGCACAACCAAACGGATAGTCTTTCCAGTTTTTTCTTTCAAGGCCTGTGTAATCTTTCAATAATAGGTGAAGGTGGTGTGGATTGGCATGGGGTTGTGTTTGTTTTTGTTGTTCTGTCAAGCCATCTGGTATCTTAAATCTCCTGAACAACCTCTTTTGAAAAGTCATGATTGTCTTAGACAGCATCTTCATTAGAAGCACTTCACTGGTATAGGGAACCAGTGTGCTATACCAGCAAAGTGTTCCTATTATGGACTTCCACTGTGGACACCTATCACTGTTGATGTAGCTATTCCGGCAAAGCTGCTGGTACAGCAAAACCACTTGCATGAGCAAAACAAGCTATTCTTGTAAAAGTACAGCATGAACAGTATGGTTGCGTCTCTAGTAGGGACTTCAGTGGGCACAGCTCTCCTTATCAGTTATCACATGCCTAACTGAGGTAACATAGCTCTGGTCTCATCCTTATGAGGACAACTTCCTGGTACAAATGCTGGAGCAACCAACGAGGGGCCTTGCGCCTCTCGATCTGCTGCTCACAAATAGAGAAGAATTTATCAGGGAAGTAGAGGTCAATGGCAGCCTGGGTAGCAGTGACCATGAAATGATTGAGTTCAAGTTGATGATTAAAGGAAAGAAGGAAAGAAGCAAAACACAGACCCTGGACTTCAGAAAAGCAGATTTTGTCTCCCTCAGGGAACTGATGGGCAGGATCCCTTGGGAGGCTGATCTGAAGGGGAAAGGTGTCCAAGAGAGTTGGGTGCATTTTAAAGAAACCCTGCTAAGGGCACAGCAAGATACAATTCCGATAAGGAGAAAGCACAGCAAATGTGGAAGGCGCCCACTGTGGCTTAACAGAGAGCTCTGCACTGAGCTGAAGCATAAAAAGGACGCTCACAGGAAGTGGAAGCTAGGACAGATGACTAAGGAGGCATATAAAGACATTGCTCGGGACTGCAGGGATAAAATCAGAAAGGCCAAAGGACAAATGGAGTTGCGACTAGCAAGGGATGTGAAGGATAACAGGAAGGGGTTCTACAAGTATATCAATAACAAGAAGAGGATCAGGGATGGTGTAGGTCCCTTACTGAATGGGGCAGGCATCCTCGTGACAGAGGATGAGGAAAAAGCTGAAGTGCTCAATGCTTTTTTTACTTCAGTTTTCACAAGCAAGGTCAGCTCCCAGCCCACTACACTAGGTACGGGGGACTGGGGAGAAGAAGAGAGGCCCTTGGTGACAGTAGGTCAGGTTACGGACTGCTTAAAGAAACTAGATGTGCACAAGTCCATGGGGCCGGATGAACTGCATCCGAGGGTGCTGAGGGAGCTGGCTGATGAGATAGCAGTACCGTTGGCCATTATCTTTGAAAACTCGTGGCGAACGGGGGAGGTGCCAGAGGACTGGAAAAAAGCAAATATAGTACCTATCTTCAAGAAAGGCAAAAAGGACGATCCAGGGAATTACAGACCTGTCAGCCTCACCTCAATCCCTGGAAAAATCATGGAGCAGCTTCTCAAAGAATCCATCCTGAAACACTTGGAGGAAAATAGAGTAATCAGGAATAGTCAGCATGGATTTACCAAGGGTAAATCATGCCTGACCAACCTCATCGCCTTCTATGATGAGATGACTGGATTTGTGGATGCGGGAAGAGCCGTTGATGTGATATACCTTGACTTTAGCAAGGCTTTTGATACGGTTTCCCACAGCATTCTCATTGGCAAATTAAGGAAGTATGGGTTAGATGCATGGACTGTAAGGTGGATAGAAAACTGGCTAGAACAACGGTTTCAGCGTGTAGGAATCAATGGCTCCATGTCAAGTTGGCAGGCAGTAACGAGTGGTGTGCCCCAGGGGTCGGTCCTGGGGCCGGTTCTGTTCAATGTTTTCATTAATGATCTGGATGATGGGATAGATTGCACACTTAGTAAGTTTGCAGATGATACCAAACTGGGGGGAACGGTAGACACCCTAGAGGGCAGAGACAGGATTCAGGGAGACCTAGACAAACTGGAGCAGTGGGCCAAGAGGAATCTCATGAGGTTCAACAAGGATAAGTGTAAAATCCTGCACTTGGGACGAAAAAACCCCATGTACTGCTACAGGCTGGGGAGTGATCAGCTAAATAGCAGCACTGGAGAAAAGGACCTGGGAGTCATGGTGGATGGGAAGCTGGATATGAGTCAGCAGTGTGCTCTTGCTGCCAAAAAGGCCAATGGCATACTGGGCTGCATCAGAAGAAGTGTTACCAGCAGATCGAGGGATGTGATCATTCCCCTCTATTCTGCACTAGTGAGGCCACATCTGGAATACTGTGTCCAGTTTTGGGCTCCCCACTACAAAAAGGACATGGACAAATTAGAGAGAGTCCAGAGGAGGGCAACCAAAATGATCAAAGGGCTGGAGCACAAGCCCTATGAAGAAAGACTGAAGGAACTAGGCTTATTTAGCCTGCAGAAGAGAAGACTGAGGGGGGATTTGATAGCAACCTTCAACTACTTGAAGGGTTGCTCCAAGGAGGAGGGAGCTCGACTGTTCTCGGTAGTAACAGAGGGCAGAACGAGAAGCAATGGCTTCAAGTTACAGCTGGGGCGGTCCAGGCTGGATATTAGGAAAAACTTCCTTACTAGGCGAGTGGTGAAGCATTGGAATAAGCTGCCTAGGGAGGTGGTGGAATCTCCATCTCTGGAGGTGTTCAAGTCCCAGCTGGACAAAACACTGACTGGGATGATCTAATGGGAGTGGTCCTGCTTTTTTTGGCAGGGGGTTGGACTAGATGACCTTGTGGGGTCCCTTCCAACCCTATGATTCTATGATTCTATGATTCTATGATTATGAGAAGTGTTCAAAACAAAAAGGATTGTATTTAGGGTGGAAGAGAATGCTCCAGAGACCAAATCTTAAACTAGAGAACAAGCTTCTTAGACAAGTGATGTTCCAAAGGAGCAGACCAGAAGCAGTCTTCCAGTCCCTGAGTATCTAGGGCAGAGGTCCTAGAATGAATTTAACTTGGTATCTAGAAAGAGACAGTGTGGAAGGTAGTTGTTTGCTCAAAGTAAAAGGAACCTTGACCACTGTTTTATGTTTGGAATTGGACTTGGGGATCAGTTAAATCCAAAGTTGCAGGTATCTGAAAGTGTGTCTTTCAGAATCTTCTCATTGTAAATGACAGATGGATAGTACCTTGACCTCTTCCATGTGACTACCTCTGGTCTAAAAAATAAACTCAATATTAGAGTTCTGTGCATTTTAAATGTAACACAGGCTGTTTTTTATTTAGAAATACCATCAAGTGACCATGAGGTTTTTGAGGGTGGTGGAATGTTAACTGTTGCTTTTAGTTTGATTCATAACCTATTATTTCCTCTATTAAGTTCATGAATGTGAAGAGACTCTTTAAAGTATTGTACTCTCTTCTATGATCAGTGTAAAATTGAGAGATCAGTTACTTAAGGAAATTGGTCATGCATTAAAGCAAAACTGCTAGAAACTAAAGGGTCAAATGGAGCCAAAAACTTAGTTTTTGTTTATTTAAAAGAAAGCTTTTACAAAAGTTTAAGCTAAGTAAAAATGTCTGATTTGATTTTAAATTCCAGAGAACTAGAGTGTGTGCATGTGTGTATAAAACTATATATTTTAAACAAACTTTTTTCTGTGGTGTTGAGGATATGACATTATACTGTAAATCTTTGTGTCCTTCCAAAGGACCAGGTAATATTGAAGAGGTTTTATTTAAGGTACCAAGAAGGAAGGCTGACTGATACAGCTTCGATTAGATGATGATACAGTGATCAGTTATATAGACTGTTTATCTATTACGCAATTCATTTGAAATCCTTTCTGTATACAATTACAGACATTGGTTTTACCCAGAGAGAGCAGAAGTGATAATGGCCTGTGTGGAACATAGGTGAAAAAACACTCTACTTGCTCTGCTTACATCAAAACGTTTATGACTACACTTGGGGTGGGGAGGAGTGTGGGCTGGAGAAGAGTCCTTACGGATAGGAAGATGGGATGCCAGAAAATCTGGGGAATGTGCCGTTCTCATCGGAGTGAGAATCATTCAAGGAACATCTGACCACTGTGTTATTGGGTTATTTACAGCATCATTGTCACTGGAGCCTGGTGTACTAGTCTGTTGTTCTGTATGAGCTTCATATTGCAGTTTGCTGGCTGGAAAAATACCTAAGGTCTGGCAGAGGAGTGCCTAGAACCTAACAATACTAATGCATGAGAATTGTGAAATAGACTAGAAATTGATTGGGCTACTTTCACTGTCCAAGTTTTGTGAGGTATGAAAAAACTACACGTTAAAAGATTAAAAGTAAAGTTAATTAAAAAATTCTTTCACTTTTAATAGTCTTGGATGTTTTTACTAATGTAAACGTACACATTTTACAGAACACTTTTCTTAACCTGTACCGCTGGGTCCTTTTTAATTTGCCTGATTACATCCATTAGTCTTCTTGTTTATTGTTTGTTTGTTTTTGTTGGCTTTTGTTCTTTAGGTCTGCCAAAATGTCCGAAAGATCTGACATCCTTCATTTCAAGTTTGACAATTATGGAGATTCGATGTTACAAAAAATGAACAAACTGAGAGAAGAAAACAAGTTTTGTGATGTTGTAGTTCACATAGACAATGTTGAGGTTCAGGGACATAAAATTGTGTTTGCTGCAGGCTCCCCCTTTTTAAGAGATCAGTTTTTGTTGAATGACTCCAGAGAGGTTAAAATCTCCATTCTGCAGAGCTCAGAAGTGGGGAAGCAGTTGCTTTTGTCCTGTTACAGCGGCATTCTGGAGTTTCCTGAAATGGAGCTGGTAAATTACTTGACTGCTGCAAGCTTTCTTCAGATGAGCCACATTGTAGAACGATGTACACAGGCTCTCTGGAAGTTTATAAAACCTAAAAAGCCATTGGAGAACAAGGATGATTGTGAACAGCAAAGCGATTCTTCTGAGTTGAAAGAACACCAAGGAGATGAGGACTCTCTGCAACAGGGTTCATTGTGTATTCAGACTTCAGAAGACAGCATGGACATGGAGGACAGTGACATTCAGATTGTCAAGGTGGAATCTATCGGGGAGGTGTCTGAGGTTAGAAATAAAAAAGACCAAAACCAGTTTATTTCTTCTGAACAAACTGCTTTGCATTCATCAGAGCCTCAGCACTTCTTAATCAATTCCACTGTGGAAAACAGAACGAGTGAAATAGAACAAAATCATCTCCACAATTATGCCCTGTCTTATGCTGGCAATGACAATTTCATCGTGGCCTCTAAAGATGTGTTTGGCTCTAACAACAGAGGTATAGACAAAGGTCTCCAATGGCATCACCAGTGTCCCAAGTGTACCAGAGTATTCCGGCACCTGGAAAATTATGCTAATCATTTAAAAATGCATAAACTGTTCATGTGTCTGCTGTGTGGCAAAACATTCACTCAGAAGGGCAATCTCCACCGACACATGAGGGTGCATGCAGGAATCAAACCTTTCCAGTGTAAAATCTGTGGGAAAACCTTCTCTCAGAAATGTTCTTTACAGGACCATCTCAATTTGCACAGTGGAGACAAGCCTCATAAATGTAACTATTGTGACATGGTCTTTGCACATAAACCTGTTCTGAGGAAACACCTTAAACAGCTGCATGGAAAAAATAGTTTTGACAATGCCAATGAAAGAAATGTTCAGGATATAACAGTGGACTTTGATTCTTTCACCTGTAGCACTGCTACAGAGAGTAAGGTCTGTCAACAAGCTGATGCAAGCCAGATACTGGATGCAGGGAAATTGGCTCAGGCTGTGCTCAATTTAAGGGGTGATAGCACCTGTGTCAATTAAGCATTCATATAAGCAGCCCGTTGTTGGCCTGAGGAAGGGAAGAAAAGGTTGGACGTGGGCTTTAACCAGAGCAGATGGCATGCCCTGGAAGGTTGTGTACAGAGGGAGGGTTGAATTACTAAACCTAGCAGGTTGTCAGCCTTCATTCTAGTCATGTTATTTTCTGTGACTAGCAGTCTTCATGCAGGTTTCTATCTGTGTCCCGACTGATGAGCATAGGGGGTAAATTTTGGATTTGCTACAATTTGGATAATTTAATCTGATATGGAGACTTGAGACTGTTGCCTTTTGAAGGACTCTTTGCTGTGGGCAGTCACCAATTAAACTCTGTGCTGTGCAGTTAAGGGCCTCAGTATGTCTGGGCAGATGGACGGAACAGCAGAGAGGATGACTCTGTGAGATAAAAGCTGAATTTTTCAAAAAGCAGTGGATAATTGAAAGTTATGTAGTTCAACATAGTTTGCCCATTAAAACTTCAGTTATTTGGCTTCCAATTTTACCCAAATCCGTAAAGCTAAATTAAATACTTTCTTCCATGTGTCACATTTTTGTCCCTTCTAACCTATGTAATGAAATTTCCTCTGCTAATCAGCCCTACCCATCATGACTTTCAGTAATATTAACATGAATGTGTTATAAAGAGTTAAAGGCCTGAATGATCTAGGCAGGCCAGGTAGTGATAATATGGTACTATTTGTAATGAAGATAAATAGCAGATCTTTAGAAGGTGAGGCTGATTGCTTAGAGTCAGAGTGGGGCTTATTGGATGATGTAGGGCTATGGAGGGTGTAATTGGCTCTGGTGATACCTTGGATGCTACCCTAATTCAGCTTCCATTTACATATGAAATTTTCTAGCTCAGGTTAAGTGGTGTTTCAATCTAACTAGCTAAGCCTTTGGGGCTGAGGAAGGAGGGGTTGAAGCTCAAGTGATGTTGATGCTAAAGCTAGCAGCTCTCTGGGGATACAACAGTTTGAGTTACAACACTCACTTAAAGGATAACAAGAATAAATAATACCCAGCATGGACTTGTCAGAAATAAATCATGCCAAACAACCCTAATTTCCTTTTTAGACATGTTTACTGGCCTCGTGGGTAGGGGGGAAGGTAATAGCTGCATCTTCCTCCACCCCCTCCCCAGCAGCATCTTGATGTTTAGTAAGGCTTTTGGTTTATTCTCCCATGATTTTTCTCTTAAGTAACTCAGAAGAAGTCTAGATGAAGTTACTAGAAGGCGGGTGCGTAACTGTTGAAAGACACTATTCAAAGAGTAGTTATCGACGGTTCACTGTCCAGTTGGGAGGAAGTATCTAGTAGGGTCCTGCAGGAGTCAGTCCTGTGTCCACTGCTAGTCATTATTTTCATTAATGACTTGAAGTGGGGAGTGCTTTTTTTAAACTTGTGACTTACCACGAAACTGGATGGGGTCATTAGCACTTCTGAGAATAGGATTAGAAATCCACATGATCTTGCTGAATTGATCTGAAACCAACAAACTGAAATCTAGTAAAGACCAGTACAAAGTACTTGGAATAAAAAAATCAAATGCACAAATATAAAATTAGGAATAACTAGCTAGGTGTTAGTACTATTGAAAAGGATCCAGTAGTTATAGAGGGTCACAAATGTAATGAATCAACAAAGTGGTGTAGTTCTGAAAAAAGAAATTCTGAGGTGTTTTAACAGAAATGCCATGTGTAAGGTGCAGGAGGTAATTGTCCCACTCTACTTGGCAAGGGCAAGGCCTCTACTGGAGCACTGAATCCAGTTCAGGGTGTCTCACTTTAGGAAAGATGAGAACAAATGGGAGAGTTCGGGGTGGGGGGCAAAAAAAGAGTTTAAAAAGGTTAGAAAACCTGACTTTGGAAGAGAAGTTTTTTTGTGAAGACAGAGAGGGCTTAATAATTTTTTAAATATGTTGAGCACTGTTACAAAGAGGACATTGTTCTTCATCTCCACTGAAGGTAGAACAAGAAATAATCTGCTAAATCTGCAGCACAGGAGATTTTTCTAATATAAAATACACTTCTAAGGAAGGTTGTGGAAGCCTTGTCATTGGAGATTTTTAAGAACAGGTTAGTTAGACCAACACGTGTCACCAATAGTCCAGGTTTACTTGGTCCTGTCTCAGCACATAGGGATGATTTAAGTGATCTTTTAAGGTCCCTTTTTGGCCTAGAGTTCTAGGATTCTAACTCATTAGCTACTAATCAATCACTGCTAATCTGTGCTGCTAATCAAATCAGACTGTAGACACCAATGTTGCTTTGGAGTGTGGTTGCTCTCTCTCACACTAGCCTAGCATGAGTCTAGTGACTCTGGCACACTAGCTTGCTGTGAAGGCAAGTACTAAAGGACCACCTACCACTGAATGTACAGAGATGTGGTAGAAACTTTAAAATAAAACTACTGTTCTGTCTCCTGCAAACATTGCTTCATGTAAACTACAGCAATTATGACTTTCATATTTGGTTTGAAAGCAGAGCTGGAGTGGGGAATGTTGCTTTATGGCACTGTGAAATGAATCTGTTCGGCAGACCAGTGTTTCAGTTCTCTTCCTAGATATCTCATAGGAGCCACGTATATCAGTTATTAGAAGACAACTGCCATACTGATGAAAGTATCACGGTTTCTGCTGGTTACTAAACGTATGCACTTCATCTTGAAAAGTAGACTAGAATTTAGCTACTGCACTACATAGTTCAGGAATCTTTGTGCTTTAAAAGAAAGAGTATAGAGAAAGGTACAGATATCACTAGTTGTGGATCAAAGCATCAGTTTGACTGTGCTCAGCAATGGCTCTTTCACACAGCCTTGAACATCAGCCTAGAGAGAATGAAATGTTAATTTGGGACAGAGATCATACTGTACTTGTTTTGAAAAGTATCATGGAAATATTCATCTAGGTGACTGCCATCCTAGTTGAACTGAAGGGACCTTACCTTAATATCTTACCTGAAGAATATCATTTACAATTGAGCATCACTCAGACTGAACTGAAAAGCTGTGTGGGTCTAATAACCTACAGCTTGATGCTTCTTAAAGAAATGCTGCTCATATTTGGAGCAAATATTACTTATAATGCAGCTGTTTGTCCAGTACTGTAAAAATGCTAAACTAAAAGTATGACCAAAGCATTTTACTGCAGAAAATAATTTATTTTTAATTATCAGAATGTAGCCTGGGTCTTTAAAAAAGGGATGTACAGAAGTCAGAAGTTCCAAAAAAAGCATTGCAGTGAAAAGTGCTAAAATTGCAAATTCTTTTGAAAGGGCAGACTCGCCTGTTCAAGTGAATGGTTTTAAACAGCTACATTTGACTGTTGTGTACTTTTTTTTTTTTTAGATAAGTAATGAAAATGGGGAGGGGTAACAAATTCTCTTGTAGCAGATTAATTTTGTTCTGAAATGTAACTGTTTTAGGACAGTATTTCTTTCAGAATCTTGGAAGAGAGACTAGGACTGCATGGGAAAATAAACTTTTTTATTTAAGAAAAAATAAAGCAAACTCTGGTCACAGAATCTTCTTGAGCTATCTAAGTTACCCCATGGTGGTTATGTCTGAAATCTTTGCATGTGATTTCTGGAAGAGTGTTCTATTTTATTTGCACATTTTGGCATGATGATATTCATAGTATGAAAATGGATTTTCATAGCATGAATGTAAACTAGAGAGAGGAGGAAAAATCTGGTCAGTGCTTTTTGCTTGAATTATGAATTAAAATGAAGATGGGGGATATTATTATTAAAATCTATTTATAGACAGTATCCAAAGACAGTTTTCTTACAGAATTAGAGGACCATATTGTTGTCAATCATGTATGTATAACTTCATTCTAAATCAAATTTTATTGCAAAGTTCTAATCAGTGAAAGACTAGACCCACTTGAAGTTGATGTTGCTCTTGCACAGTAAGATAAGTACAGTGCCAACTATCATAAGCTGTATGTTTGTATCAAATACCAGTTAATGATAAATGGATAATCTCAGCTGAATGTACTATACAACTTTCTGCCTATCCAGAATGTTAGCAATCATTGGGATAGATAAGACAGAAAATATTTTTGCAGCTTTTATGAGCCATAGTACGCCCACATCTTGGATATTGCATGCAGATTTGATTAGCCCATCTCAAAAAAAAAAAAAAAAACCAAAAACTATGGGAACTGGAAAGGGTACAGAAGAGGGCAAATAACATTATTAGGAGTACGGAAAAGCTTCGGTATGATGAGAAATTAGTAAAATCAGGACCTTACAATGGGGGGGGGAAGATAACTAAGGAGGGGGACATGATAGAGGTCTATAAAATAAAGACTGGTGTGGAGTAATTAAAGGAAGAACTTGTTACACATTGTAAGACAAAAACTAGGGTTATCAAACTATCAGATTAGTAGGCAGGAAGTTTAAAATGAACAAAAGGAAGTATTTCTTCACACAGCTCACAGTCACTCTGTGCAACTCCCTGGAAGAAGAAGATGTGAAGGACAAGACTATAACAGGGTTCAAAAAAAGAACTAAGTAAGTTTCTGGAGAATAAGTCTATCAATGGCTATTGGCCATGAGAGGGAGGGATTGCTGTTTGTCAGAGGCTGGAAATGGGCAACAGGATCGATCACTTAATGATTGCCTGTTCTTTTCATTCCCTCTGAAGCACCTGACCAGTGTTGGAAGACAGGACACTTGGTTAGATTGACCATAGGTTTGACATAGCAGGAATATTCCTGTGTCCTAAACTTAATAGGGGAAGAATCTATGATTACTGAAATATTTTGAAGACCCTTCATATTTCTAAGGATTATTTTCAGAATCTATGGAATGAGAATATAGGTCACAGAACTACAGTAGGCTTTTTCTTATCTTTCTGTAGCAGAATTTTACAAGTTAGTTAGGGGTTAGGTGTGAGGGGGTTTTTTGTGGGTTTTTTCCCCTTCCTCTGTGGCAAAACTTTAGAGTTTGTCATGGCAGCAGTCTTGTTTAATTGAATGCTAATATACTAGCAAATAAAAGTACTGATGGTGAATGCTAGAGTCAGTCTGAGATGAGTGGGAAAGCAGGGAAAGAGACTTTAAAAATATGATATAAAGCTAAACTGCATTAAAATTCTGGCATCCTGCAGCCCTGTTATCTTTCTTTTTAAGTTATAAAAAAAAAAACATAATAGTTCAGATGAAATAAGTGAATGTGGAGAACTTTAATTGACACCACTGATCTGAGTAGAAACACATTCTTTATGGGGAAGGGATATATTTCCTCTAGCCAAGGGTACACTCCACAAATTAATTACCTTTTCACTGATTAGAAGGAAATCGAATACAAATGCTTATTACCAAACCTGACACTATCTTTTTAGACTGTTCTAGACTCCTTTCCCTCTAGTATTCCCTGAAGTTTGAGTACTAGTTATGCGGGAGCTAGATTTTGTATCAATGCTACGAGGCTTTTTTGTGATACATTCTAGATAACTCACAAGGATTTCTAATGACTATTATAGTCTGAGCTAAAAGGAAAATCAAACTCCTTGTAAATATTTTTTTTTCAGCGTGTAGCCATTCTGAGCTTTCATGGGAGAGAATCCCACTTTGACAGGTGCTTTGAAGATGGCGAACTTGCAGAATGAGACAAAATAAATGCAAGGAAGGGTAAGTCATGGGAACAGGTTACATTGTAACAACACATCAAAACAGTTGTAACAAATGCTGGGGAACAACATACAGAGGAAGATGAGGTCAAATCACCTGTTGAGAGAAACTTCCCATGTCCTTCAAGTCATAACTAGGGTTACCAGATGTCAGGCAAAAGGAGGACGTCTCCTTTGTACCTTCATCTCCTCTATCTGGCAGGCATTTTAAACATACATGATTTTGTCTGGCTTTATAGTTACAGGGGTTAAAGTATGCTGGAACGCTCCAAACACCCTAATTTAAGGGAGAAGCGTTCCAGGGCCCCCTAAAAACAGAAGAATGTTATATTAATACCACATTTTCTCCACGTGTCTTCCAATTTCCTCCTTTCTCTGCTTTGGTATCTGGTAACCCCAGTCATGAGGCAAGGCAAATAAATTCAATCTCAGCAGCTTCTCTTTGAAGCCTTGATCTGGTATTCATCTGCCTGAACACAGCAATTAGCCAATCATAAATGGAGTGATCAAGAAGATTGAAATGGTGACCTACTGGTTTTAGAACGTTATTCTGATGTCAGGTTTGTGCCCGTTTATTTTTTCCCACAGAGACTGTCCTGTTTGTCCGATCTATAAGGCAGAGGAGCACTTTTGACACACAATGTCATAAATCACATTGGTGGATGAGCAGATGAATAGGTCCTTGATGTAGTTGTTGGTTTGATTAGGTTCTGTGATGGTGTCTTTTGTGCAGATGTGTAGGCAAAGAGGATGAGCTGCTCTTCACCCACTCAGCTGCATCCACTATTCATAGGGTTACCAGATCTCAAAGCCTGGAAAGGAGGACAGTGGAGGGCACATGGAGAAAAAATGTAGTATTAATGGAATGTTCTGTTTTTAGGGGGCCCTGGAACACTTTCCCCTAAAAACAGCGTGTTCCAGCATACTTTAACCCCTGTAAGTAAAAAGCCAGCCGAAATCATGTTTTTTTTGGTTTTTTTAATACCTGCAGGACGGAGGAGGTGAAGGTACAAAGGAGGACATGTCCTTTTGCCTCACAGCAGGTAACCCTAACTAGTGTGGATCGGGCTTTGGCTCCCTCCACCTTACGGTGGCTCTGGCACGCTCCAGGCCCATGGCTAACTCCCTGGCGCTCTTCCAGCCTCCTCCTCCTCCGCCCTGCCGGGGAGGCGGCTAATCCGCGGGAAATTCCGCGCCCAGACACGCCCGTCCCCGCCCTCTGAACCTGCGCCCACGCCGGAACACGGAAGCCGCCCGCTTCCGGCTCCCTCCAATCACTTCCGGGGCTCCCGGAAGTCGCCTCGCTGCGGCCTCTCCCTATTGGGTGGGTAGGGAGGGCGGGCAGCTGGGGTCAGGGCCGGACTCCTCGTTGGTTCTACGAAGAGCGTCTCTTCCGGCGGAAGGGGCGGGACCGACGGGCGAGCCGGGAATGTGTTTCCGGGTCGTCTGTTGCGGTGGGTGCTGCCAGCTCTCGGCCGGGGCCGGCGCAGCCTAGGCGGGCGTGGGCTCCTGGGCCTGCGGGGTAGGAGGGGAGCTGGGGGGCTGGTTGTCATGGGCGCGTCATGGGCGCTCGTCCTTAGTGGGGAGAAGTATGGGGGGCCTGATTGGTGAGGGGAGGGGGGACCTTGTGGTTGGGGGGAGATGAGGGGGTTGGTTGCTATGGGGAGGTGTCACCGGCCGGCCTTGACTGGCTTGGGGAAGTATGGGGGGCCTGGCTGGTGAGGAGAGGTGGTGTTGGGTGGGGGTGGGGGGCCTGGTCGGTGAGGGGAGATGGGGGGGGCAGGTTGTTCTGGGAAAAAGTCATGAGGCGGTCTGGGTTGGTGAGGGGGGCTGGCTGGTGAGGGACGGTGTCGTGGGGCTGGGGAATAATATGACTTTTGTGACTAGGAGAGTGGCACTGGGAGGTAGTGTTTGTGATTGTTTAAAATTGCGTTTTGGAGCAGGTTGTGGCCAGGCCTACAAAACATAACCTGTGTCCACAGGCTCTTGTGGCTTCTGTGCTGAGAGGAAGGGCTAGGTAGTAGGGATGGTTCTTGCAGACATGTGGGTCTATGATATAGGCCTGTCTAGACCAACCCAGTTTCAAACACTCAAGCTGCTTTCTGGCCATGCTCTGAGGTACACGTGTACATAGCAGTTCAGAGGCTTGGTGTGCAGCTTTAATCTCTGCAGGTGAAATGGTGTTCAGAGATTGTCAAATCAGAAAACTGAGACGACAAAAGTCGCATCCAAACTGCTGTCCTTGAATTGTACAATTTCTGTTGTTTTTTTCCAACAGGTTGTCAACATGGCTTCTGATTCAGATGTGCTGCATTTCCAGTTTGAACAGCAAGGGGATGCTGTTTTGCAAAAAATGAACCTTTTGAGACAGCAGAATTTATTTTGTGATGTATCAATTTACATCAATGACACTGAGTTTCATGGCCACAAGGTGATTTTTGCTGCCTGTTCTACTTTTATGAGGGATCAGTTTTTGCTCAATCAGTCAAAACAAATGCGAATCACCATACTGCAAAGCGCTGAGGTTGGCAGAAAGTTGCTACTATCTTGTTACACTGGTGCTCTGGAGGTTAAAAAAAAAGAGCTTCTGAAATATCTTACTGCTGCAAGTTATCTTCAGATGGTCCATATTGTAGAGAAATGTACTGAAGCACTGTCTAAATATCTGGAAATAGATGCTTCCGTGGAGAACGGTGACCAGAACATAGAGAAATGTCATTCCTCCGACATTGAGCTGAGAAATAAAGATGACAGTTTAGATAAAGACTGTGAAATAATAGACATTTCTGATGATAGCCCTATTAATTTAGAATATAATGTAAAACAGGAGAAAGGAGATGCTTTACAACCTGCAGTGCAAAGCTTAATATTGGAAAGAAAGGATGTGAAAACTCCAGAGATTTCCACTGTTGAAATAGGATATAAAGACGATGAAATTTGTATCTTCAGGATGGATTCCATGAGCACAGCCAATGTGGAAAATGATCATTTTCCCCAGCCTTGCACCTCCTCTAAAACAACCTTATATTTTCCAGAAACCCAGCATTCCCTGATAAATTCTACTGTTGAGAGCAGAATTACAGAAGTGCCTGGGAGTCACTTTCAGGGCTTTGTCAGTGACAATACAGAAGGAACCTCCAGTGTAGTGAGTGGGTTTCCAGCTCTGGAGGATTCTGGTTATTCATGGCGACACCAATGTCCTAAGTGTCCCCGAGGATTTGTCCATCTTGAAAACTATCTCAGACACCTAAAAATGCACAAACTTTTCTTATGCTTACAATGTGGGAAAACATTTACCCAAAAGAAGAATCTCAACAGGCATATCCGAGGGCACATGGGCATTCGCCCATTCCAGTGCGTGGTTTGTCTGAAAACATTTACGGCTAAAAGCACGCTTCAAGACCACTTGAATATTCACAGTGGAGACAGACCCTATAAATGCCATTGTTGTGACATGGACTTTAAACACAAATCTGCCCTAAAAAAGCACTTGACTTCAGTTCACGGAAGGAGTGGCGGTGACAAACCGAATCTTGACACTATTACAGAAATCAAAATAGACTATGATTAGTGGATCTCAGGATAGATGGAAAGACAGGCTCTGCTTAACCCTGTTGTGGTGAAATGCCATGTGTTCACCAAATCTCTGTGTGACAGAGACAAGTGCAAATAAATATCTAATCTTGCTCGCTGTGTTGAAACATTCTATCAGTGCAATTGTTCAGATGGTGTGGGGAAGGTAAATGGCAGAACAAAATTTGTTCTGCTCTACTGGTACTCATGGTATGGATAAAAGACAGTTTCACAAAACTTTTTCAACTCAGAACTCTTTCAGCTTGTCTTTCAGACTTCTGCCTTCCATTAGGGGACACAGTCAGTACTTGGAGAACCATTGATATCACAAGGAGCCAAAACCTGAACTGTGGCTTTTCCAGTCTGTAGTAGAGTGGGGAAGGGGATGTTGATACCTATTCAGAGAGCCAGTCATTCCCACTCCATAGAGTATTCTAAGAGCAATAGTTCACCATAAACTGAAACATGAAGTCATCTTCCCAGTTCACTAACATCTTGGATCTTTTAGCAAAAAGAAGTCAAGGCCTCTCTTATTTTGTATCTTTTTCTACTACACATCTCATAATATCTGATTCTCGAGTGTGTATTTTTAAAAAAACAAAACCAGAAAAACTCTGGGGAAGTTTTGAAGCAATCTTTATAAATAGAGGAGCAGTAAAAGGCACAAACAAACAATATTCAGTTTACATTTAACTGAATTTTATTCATGTCCTAAATCTTTCTAACAACTGGTTTCTGACAGCTTTGTTCTCATTGATTATAAATTGGTTGTCTACTTGTTTTAGTAATCAAATACTGAATTAGTCCTTTGTCTTTTGATTGTATTTGTTTGTCTTGGTTTTGTAAATCTCAGATGTGTGAAACCTCAGTTGTATGAAAATCTGAGCTACAAGCTGTCACATGCTAGGAATCTATATCTGTTTAAAAGACATCCTTTCTGTATAAGGAACAGTTTGGATACTGAGAACTCTTCAGTCTCTAATTTGTATGATATTGTAAAACACTATTGTATGTGTCTGGGTAGATGTTACACTTCATGGTTTTACCTGCAAGCATCAAACTGCCCTATAACTCAATGTCTATATCTTGCAGCTGTCCTTGAGTGGCATACTTGTTTGTTTCATTTAATGTGATATAAATAAAGAATATGTACATTTATTGAAGCAGAATAATGCTATTTAATTTAGATACTCTTGAATTAACAAAAACAGCAGTACACTTTCTTGTGTATAAGAACATACTTCTAAGTAGATCATCTTCCAGTTGCAAAGGGGTAGTGTTAGTTAATCTGTATGTCTCAGTACAAAAGGGACTCTTTTGAGGTTTGCTTACCAGTCAATTAGCGGGGTTTATGTGCACAATATGTAGTGTGTAACTTATTAATCATCTATAATAGCAATGCTCAACTATCTGTGGAAATCTAGTTTTGGCAGGTTTAATATATTTGTTTCCTTTTTTGCTGGACACTGATGCTTGATAGATTTTGCAAGTTTTAGGTTTTAAACATGGTTGTTTCACAATTGTAATAGTTGCTTTTCCTGTCAATTTGTTTGGTTTTGTATTCCCTTATTATAGCTGTGCACACTTAATTGCTGTATTTACAAATGTTAACTTGGTATGTGTACAGGTCTGTATCTAACTGTTTATTTGTACTCACAGATTGGCACCCTTTTCTTAAATTCAGATCCTTAATTCTTAGGAGATGTCAGAAAACATTGGAGAACTATTTCCTTAACAAATCAAGGAAAGCTTGATGCTTCTTTAAATTGGAGCCTTTACTATATTGCACTACAGTAATTAAATGTATTGTGCTGGCTTGGGGCAGACAGGGCCTTAGTTTGGCTGTCTTTGGGTTTGTTCAACTAAAAATGCCTTTCTGGGAAGTGCATGAGTCTCAGCAATACGAATTCAAGCAATCATTGCCAAATATCTGGCTGTGTGATGCATGATGTTTCTTTAACTGATGAAGTGGAAATAGAGACTATGATCTTGATATGCCCCTTCTGTGTGAGAAGGATTGGTAACTTTTGTTTAGCTGAGAAGAAGTCATGTTTATCTCTTCAGTGGCTAGAATTTCTTACTTAATGAATTATGAACTCAGGCTCAAGTACATGTATGCATATAAGCTCCCTTGTGCTATTTTTTAAGTGTAACCTTTTGCGTTCTTTATAACAAAGACAATGGAACGGAAATGAGAGGTTCTTCCGCTATCCCTTATCATGTGGATGTGTGCATAAATGGTTTGTTGGTAGATGTTTTAAATGATTAAATACCTAAATCTGTGCTGTGCGGATTTTCCCACAGAGGTGTTATCTTGGAAGAGACGTATTTGTTGACCAGAGCATTCTCTTTTCTTTCCTCCTTTGTCATTTCTCTTTCTGATGAGCACATCTGTTCTCAAAATGGACTATATCTGGGTGTATGGTGTTTTGCCATTATATAGTTTGTTGAATTAATACCACTCTTTTTAAGGTGTATTTTCAGTATGTCTTTGAAGCTCTTCTGCGCTCTCCATAAGTCCTTCTTCCCTCAGTTAACTGCGAGGACTTACTTCAGGAGGTGAGAGTCATATGTATACAGTGGCCAGCCCAACAGAGTTGGTATTTTATGACCTATCCTGCTGATGTTGGCTGCAGAGAGAATGCTGACATTGCATCGGCCTTCCCAACAGATCCTGAGGATCTTATTAGGGCAGCAGTGCTGGATTCAATCCAGGTGCTTGATATATCATCTAGTGGTCACCCAAATTTCATACCCATAGAGGAGGGTGGGGATGACAACTGCCTTATAGCACAAGCTCTAGGTGCCTGTTTGCAGAGCTTGGTCATTGAAGACTTATTTAAATGGTCTTGCATAGGATGTGGTGTGGTATAGCAGATCCTGAATTTGATTTCTGTGTCAGTGCTGGCTATTTGGCAGAGTTGGCTGTCTAGGTATGTAAAACAATCTACATTTTCCAGGGGTTCTCTGGTAATGCTGATTTGTGGAGTATAAATAGTTTGTGTAGGTGAGGGTTGGTAGCATACCTTGGTTTTCCCGATGTTGAGAGAGACCCCAGAGATTTAGCGTGGCTTGCAGGACAGCCTGTGTGTGAGGATGATACTATCATCTGCATATTAAAAGTCTGTGATGCTAATTCTCCTGATTTTAGAATTTGTTTGGGATACGTTGGAGATTGAAGAGTTGTCTGTCCATATGATATGCAGTTCCCTATACAGTCAGGAAGGTGGCCAGAATTTCAGAGATCTTCTCTTGCAACCACTTGGCTTTGATGTCATGTAACCACCTTTGGACTTCAGCTTTAAGTAGGTGATGGGCCTCATGTTTTTATTGGTTAGAGAAATCATCTTGCCATTTACAGAAAGCATTTCTTTCCTGTTGAATTAATGTTTTCATCAAACCACAAACTCAATTGCTAATGATGTTAGGAGGTATAGTATATATGTATGTATATAATGATCAGATGTGGCAGTCTTCAAACTAAATGATTTTTCCTAAGCAAAGGATGCAGAACTGACACCAAATTGTCAGCCTGAATTGTAGATCTTTGCAGCTGGAAAGGCCTACTTAATTTTTGCAGGTTTACTGATGATGTAGATGCAGAAATGTAGCAAACAAAAGTGAGGCTGGCCCATCTTCCTCCAAAAAAACAAGCAAGGAGTCCTGTGGCACTTGTTTTGCTGAACTAGACTAGCATGGCTACCCCTTTGAAACTTGGCAATATCTTTCTTGGATGCCAGCCTAGGCTGGCATCTAAAACCAGTGGGTGAGCATTTCATTCTTCCTGAACAGTCCATTGATTTACTAATTGTGTTGCTCAGACAGATGAATTACTAAATCAAGGCTTCAAAGAGCAACTTCAGAGCTCAAAGTTATTTGGAAATTTGAGTGCGTTGCTTCAGGGCTTAATAGGGACTTTGGTCGCCCCCCCTCCCCCATTACAACAGGTGATTTGACCTCATATTCCTCTATATGCTGTTTCCCAGTGTTTGAATCTTAACCACCACTTCAGTTTGCTGTTGTAGGGTGACCTGATCCCATGACTTACACTTCCCTGTACCTATCTTCCTCTAATTCTGTAAGTTCCCCCATCTTCAAAGCATCTGCTGAAGTGGGATTTTCTCCCACAAAAGCTCAAGCAGTAAATGAATTTCTTAGTCTTGAAGTCCCCCCGGACTCCTTGTTTGTTTTACTGACCTAGACAAAGATGACTGCTCCTTTGGACCTTGACCTATAGAGGGAGAGTGAAAGCAGGCCTGGACTCCGTTTCTTTTGTTTTTCTGTACCAAGTTGTTAAGGAGGACCCTTGATTGCTGAACATGAATGCAACATGTGTACCTACAGTTTGTGTGATTCTCTAACTGGAACCTTCATTACTGCTCCTGAGTTGCATTATATATTATAGTATAGGCCAGGGGCATCCCTGGTACCAGGCTGCTGATGCTCAAGCCTGAAGTCCCAGCGCCGGAGCCCTGGCTCTTTTCTCAGGCCAGCAGTGCTGCTGCACAGGATTGCAACAACTCCAGTGCCCTGACTGTGGCCATTCTTCTCTAAAGGTAGGGTTACCAGATGTCAGGCGAAAGGACTGGTCCTTTTTACCTTCACGTCCTTCATCTGGCAGGCATTTTAAAAAGACATGATTTTGTCTTGCTTGTTAGCGACCGGTTAAAGTAAGCTGGAACATCCCACACACCCCTGGTTGTAGGGGGAAGCGTTCCAGGGGCCCCCTAAAACCAGAAGATTATTACATTCGTACTCTATTTTCTCCATGTGTCCTCTAATGTCCTTTTCTTACTTCCCTGTCCTCCTTGCCATGCTTTGGGATCTGGTAAAAGGCCAGATACTGCAGCCTGTGAGGGAGGGGGATTTTCTCCTCCCCACGCTCCTGCTATAAATAAATAGTTTAGTCTTTAAATGCTGGTTTGTTGCGCCGGCCCGTGCGCCCCACACGCCCTCGTTTCCCAGGCGCTGCCCGCAGGCCCACCCCCTCCTATGGGGGCAACCCCAGCCCGCTCCGCCAGCCTGTAGGGCGCTCCACGCCGGAAGTGCAGACGAGCCGGTGCTTGTCTAGCCCCCGTGTCTATGGTCTTCCTGCCGCCCGCCAACCGGAGCGGGGCTGGCGGTCATGTGACAGGAAGGCGGGGGCGGGGCGCCGCGGCTCCTCTCGCGAGAGCGCGGGGCGGAGGGGCGGGGCTCCCGGCTGTCACCGCGATGAGGAGGCGCCGCCGAGGCCCGCGCCGCTGCCACCGCCGGGCCGCTCCGGGCGGGCCGCCCCATGGCGCGTGAGAGGCCGGCGCCGCCGCCGCCCCTCGCAGGTAGGCC
>ML682087.1:3437066-3476853 GCA_007922195.1 Podocnemis expansa
CGGGCCACGGGCCAGCTCCGGCCCGCCGGCTCCGCGCGCTGCCCCGGGCCGGGCCGTGAGGAAACGGGCCCCGGAGGGAGGAGGCGGCGCCCAGGCGGCGGCGGCGGGGGGGGGCGTGATCCCTAGAAAGCGGCAGGCCCGAGGCCGAGGGTCAGGAAGGATTTCGAGAGCTGGATGCGACTGTCCTGTCGGGGAAATGGGGGCCAACCCGACTTCGGGCGGTTTTGTAGCCTTCCCAGTTGTTCTTTTCCTCTGGGGTAGGGAAAGAAAGGCGTTCTGGTCAGTAGGAGTCCTCCACAGGAAGTGGGAAGGTGCTAGTGAAATTGTAAGTGAGCTATTGAACCAAATCAGGCCTCTCTTTGATCCTCAATCTTTTTTTTTTTTTTTGTAAAAAAAGAAAAAACTGGAAATGCCACAGGTTAAAACTTAGACTGCGGGAGTGCTGTACTCTGCCATCAAACGTCGCATTCTTGGTAGCGAACTGTGCTTCCTTTACATCTCCATGCTTTGCATGGCTCTGTGAACAAGAGTTTTCAATATGTGGTAGTATTTCTTATGAAATAGCCGTTTTTGTCTTGTGCTATAGCTATATACAAATGCTATAGCTTTATACAAAAAAAAATTAAATAAAATGCCATGATCTTAATGACAAGACTAGAGATTGCTCAAAGCTTAATCCTGTATGTTCTTGAGTATTAATCTTTTCTCCCTTGGTTGATTTACAGCATGTAAAATTAACTATGTGTATCTTGTCATCTCTGGAAAATCAGCTATTAGATATAAATAAAATGTTGCTTGTTGCATAAAATCTTATAATTGTTAATGGCCTGGATATTAATAGTACCTCTATTTTTGCCTTCCCTGTTGGATGGAGGATGCAACTGACCATAACTTAGATCCTCGTACAAGTTATACCATTCAGGCTCAGCTATTAAAAGCGTCTTCGTGCTACACCCAAAAGCCATCTGCTTTCACAAAGTCAGTCTTTAGGAAATTAATAACTCTTGTTTGAAAAGTTATTTGTGAAATTTATTAGTGTGTAAACTGTTTTCTTGTAAAAGTGATCTCTTAAAAGTTGCAGTTGGAGTGAATTGCAAAAGATTCAAGATAAATGCAAAGGGAACTGCCCCATGTGATCCTTTGTCCTCTGTTTAATGTTTTCATAATAGATAACTCCCGTTACATGCAGACTTACTCTGAAAAGTATTTAAAAAAGAACCTTCTTAGTCAACAACTACACTTCCTTGGTATCAAAGTAAGCTGCGCTGATTTTAGTGTACAGCATGTTCCCCGTTTTGTTCTGTTAGTCCTGAAAAGTCAGCACAGCTATGGGAGATGGATTTGCATCTTGCTTGTGGGAAGGCTAAATTGTGTGTTTAGTTGCACCTCTGCAGTCCTCCAGAAAACAGATGTATGACACTCAAGGAGCATCTTCACATGCAGAAGCCCTATTGAAGATGGTGATATTTGAACAGGAAATAGCAAATCTTGACTGAGCTCTTGGGGTGACTATAGTTCTCGTGTTTACCCAAAACTCCGAGAACCTTAATTAAAAAAAAAAAAAGGGCACTTAAACTTGTGACTGGTGATGTTGGTCAGTGACTACTGAATAAACAATAAAGTTGTGCTCGTGATGCCATTTTTATGTTAGTGCATTACGTAGTATAACCATGTTTTAGCAGCTAATCTTAGAAAAATGATGTTTCTTATTTTTGAAACAGGTGGACAAAATTGACTCACAGCTAGGCTCAGCAGTTTCTCTCTTTTGGTCACCAGAGTGTGCTCCTTTGCTAGGCAACAGGCTACTAAAACTGGTCACCATGGCAACCGAAAACATTGGTTTGTCGAGGCCTGTTTTAAAAGCCTAGTTAATGGGAAAATAGTAAAAGTGTTCCAGTTTCCAGATCTTGTAATTAATGTTTGTCAAAGGCTAAAGTCTAAGTCAGTGGTCTCAACCTATTCAGCGTGGAAGCATAGGCTGCATCCATTACTATTTATATGGCCCCCAGGATGTCACGTGGGCCACAGCTGTGTGCTAATTAGGCTGCGGGTTGAGAACCACTGGTCTAAGATTGCAGATTTATAATAAGCTGTTTTAGTTACCACCACAGAAATGTGCATAAATAAATCCAGGGAAAGCATTAAATTGGGCAGAGTCCAAGACTACACCTGGTTTTTAAACATTATTAGCTCAAGTCCATTAGATGAGTTGCAGTGGGGGCGGGGGGGCTTGTTTTACTCTGTTTCAAGTTGCAGTTACAATGATGTAATGTTTCTTGACTAAAACAAGCATTCCTTCCTATAATGTGATTTTTTCTGCTTTCCGCAAGGGTAAATTCAGGTTTTCAGTAAAAAGTCAGATCAGAACAATATCTCTCAGTCTTGTTCTGTGGTAATCATTGAACATCTCCCTTTACACTGAGACTGGTTTCTCAGAAGATTTAAATGTTATGGACATTATGCGATACGCAGAAACAAACTAGTCTGTTTCATCTAAAGAGGATTTATTTTCGCTTCAAGTCATCAGGGGTAAAAGATGCAAAGCTTGGTACAGCCCGCTTCCTTGGACTTCAATAGGAAGAAAGTTTTTTAGATCTGTACATGATGGATGGTAAAAGAATAATAAATGGAAGACCGAAGTCCTTTCAGGAAGTAATTTATTATTAATAATTTGATAACTTGAACAATAAGTTACTGAGCTATATGAGGTACTTTCAACTTTAAATAACTTCAGAAGGAAGGCTTGGCAAATCTACTCACTGTAGTCTAAACAAGTGATTAATCTGCTTGCACAGATGGGAAATTGCAATAGATGCCTTGGAATTTGCCCATTTTAAAATCCCATGTTGGCTGCAACTATGTACTATGTGAAGAACACCTCAGTCTCAATGTCATGCGTAGAATCATAATTAAGATTGTTTTTTATTAGAATTAAATCCATATTGTAATTTTCAATGCCAGATGCATCCAGTTCTTAAGAGTTCAGAATCCTTAATGGTAAAACTAGATGTTGGGCAGAGTTGAAAACTTACTGAAGTCACTGGACTTTACTAAGGAAGGTTACAGAATCCAGTAAGCATGCCAGAATTAAAATATGATCCCCAATGTACTGTATCACTCCATTGTTAAATGGTTTCACAAATTATAAATTGTAACAAAAAAAAAAAAAAAAGAAATCCTGTTTAATGGACTTTCATCAAGTAGTTAGAGGCACATTTTTCATGACTCAAAAAAGAGTCAAGTACACTTACTGTGGTTGATAAGTAAATGTAAACATTCCCCTGTAAGATTGTAAACTCAAACTCAGCAGTGTTTTGATACTGCCACAGAAGCAGAAAGTGAAACTTGATTATCAGGACTAATCTGGCTCTGTCCTAAATGCAGCAGTTATACAATAAACAGTGTATTTAGACTTCTAAACTTTTCAGGTTTAGTAAATCTAAACTGGTGCTCTTGATAAGACATTATCAGCTGAAAATATTTTTACCTATTGTTAAAAGAAAAAAAAAACCAAAAAAAACCCCTCTTGTTTGTTTACTTTGTGTATTTGATGGAGGTTGTGTTGTGCTGGTGAGTTTTTCACACAGAAGAGAGCAATTCCATGGCAATAGTATCACCTGAAAACTTGTATCACAATTTTTGGTAGGTACTTTCTTTTTTATTTTGTTCAGTTTTCATAGTGTCAGAGCAAGTGTTTTGCCACCACAGCATCCCAAACTGTATTCCTTGTGAGAAAAAGCAGGTGCCCATTCAAAACCGTTGTTGATACTCCTCTTACAAAAGTGACTTGAGAATTAGGAGACGTAAGTTAGAATCCTTTTGGAGCATGATGTAGAAGAAAAATATCGGAGTAGTTGACATGCATGAAACAAAGTACTGAAGGCTTCCTTTAAATATGACTGCTTGAAGTTTTAAGAGTTGAGAATTTTCCTCAGATGTTGCTGATTTAATGTCTCCCTGTCAAGAGACACAAAGGTCAACTCTTACTTAGTAGGTTCCTTATCTTTTATGATGATTAACTATTCAAAGAAAGATCTTAAAAGCTGCTGGTATACTCTTGAAGAGATTCATGTTTTGTTTTGTTTGCCTTATGTTCCTGCGCAGATCAGGGAAATGCCTCTTAGAGGACCATAACATTGTTTTAAAAGCCTGGAAAAAGAACTCCTACTGTTTCCAGCAAGTCTCTGAACTGTGAAAGCTAAGCATATGAATCTGAAAAAGATTACTACTCTTCAAGTCCATTAATGAAGGATCTGCAAATGGAGACTTATCATGTCATACTGATAACTAGGTTGTATGTGTTGCCTAGACCAGTGTTTCTTAACAAGTGGTTCATGAACTGGCACTGGTCCCTGATACCAAAAAGGTTGAGCAGCACTCCTCTAGTCATTTTAGTCTTTCACACTTGCTTTTCATGACAGCAACAGTGGAAACGTAGAATAGTCCAGCTGCTATGCTACCTGTGTTTGTAACAGCAACAACAGAAGCTACTGCAACAGAATCTGTGGTAGTGATAATGGGAAGTCTTAAGGAAAACATCTAGTGTAGATCAGTCCTTACTCTACAATTGCATGTTTGCCTGCATTGGATGCTCAAGGGTTGAGGGGATTAACTGATATTACACATTTAAATTCACAGGGAAATCAGGATGCATTTGGTGCTTTGTTCCAAAGGGATAACCATGTTAGCCTAGTTCAGCAAAACAAAGGAGGAGTTCTGTGGCACTTTTAAAGACTAACACATTTATTTATTGCATGAGCTTTCATGGAAGAAATCCCACTTAGACTCTTAGAATATGGGGCCCCTGATGAAATTGGATTTTCTCCCATGAAAGCTCATGCAATAAATAAATGTGTTAGTCTTTAAGTGCCACAGGACTCCTTGGATTTTTTAGTACTTTGTTCATTCTTGCTGAATTTGCTTTTGAATATTCATGTCTGAAGATGCACGTAGCAGTAATAACGCTTATGGATATGCAAATGTTTTTCCTAAGAAGGCTGTTCACGTCCCTCTCTCCTAAAGTTTGTGCTTTATAATAGGGTTAAAAACTTGCCTCACTGTGCATGACTATGATGACTTAATGTTGAAGGTATTAGATCCATATTTCGGGTCAGTGGACTGCGTGCAGCGTATAATTTCTACATTGTCTTGTGTTTAATACAAAAATGAGAGAAAAGTAGTTCCTGAATGACGTTGAAAAGCTCGTGAAGATAAGAACATCTTGTACAAGTATCCTGTTGCTTAAAGGGCATTGGGTACTCACTGCTAAATAGAATTTCTAAACAGATGGTCATAATTAAAATAAAATACAACTAAATTTCAAGTCATTTGCAGTGTTCTAGTAAGTTTTTTTTTAATTGTCCAACATAAAATAACTAACTAACCTGTAGAACAGCCAACAATTGATTCAAAATGAAAAGTTGTTGAATTGTGATGGGACGGGGAAGAGTAGGCTTCCTCAAAATAACATTTTATTTCCATTGTGTGTGGGGTGGGGAGTATTAAATATTTAATTCTTTGTAAATACAGCAGTGTAGGAACTGAGGTGAATTCGTCTGCATTTTTAAAAGTAAAAGTGCCAATTGGACGGGTTAATTAACAACATTACACAAACCAGCTGGTGTTGAGTAACATCAAAGCCAGCAACCGGTACATTGTTGCGCAGTAGTTATGGGTGTGGCTGGTTGGCAGGTGCTTGTAAGGGTTAGATTAGAGCTGGTTTGCTAGTGTCAGCATTGAAGGCTTCAGTTTAAATAGTTCAGAAGCTCTTAGCTTGAGCAGATGTCAACTATGTGTGCTTATTTTCTTTTGATTGATTTTTAGGTTGTGTCAGACGGGATGTGTCTTTCAGAATAAATGAGTAAATTTTCCCTTTTCCCTTCAAACACTTTTACATAGGATTTACATGGAACCTCTGCACAGAGTGAGATATTGCAAAGGAAAGACCTGCTAATAATAAACTGACGTTGTTGCTTGTTGGATCTTGATGGCGTTTTGGTGACATTTTCCGTATTGTAATTTGGTCTCCATATTTATACCTTTCCTTGTTGTGGAACCAGCTACAGTGCTATGCTCTGCAAACAATTGTGTGAACAAAGTTATCAGCTGTGTCATTGTCCCCAGTACCTGGATTTCCAGTACAGCAGAGAGCACTCTGCGACAGACTTACGTACGTGGAGTTTCACTGTTACAAATACGTGCTAATGAATGTGTGAAATGCAAATAGGGAGACACAAAGCTGAAATGTATGCCCCTAGGAGTGGTTCTTTTGCGGGGTGTTGGGGGGGGGGAGGCAAGGGAAGCATAGAATTACTCTCCCATTGTAACAATAAAAGTTTCTCACCACTTCTAAAAACAAACAAAAAAAAAAAAGTTAGTATACAATGGATTCTATTAATATAAAGCTAAGTTTGTCCTGAGACAAACTTAAATTTAAATTTGAACAAAATTGTCAGGATGAAACATCAATGATCATGTTGCACTCCATTTTTTATGGTAATATAATATATCTTTGATTTGTCAATTGCCTATCTGTTATTAGGGAGTGTTGTGAGTTTTTGAAAATTGTGACCTTGATTTGTATGTGAGGCTCTGCCTTTTAACCTTATAGGCCAATGTTTTTTCCATAAAATATATTTAATACCATGAGCATACGAGGAACATTGATGACATTTGCAGTACTGAAGATAGTCTGTGCTGATCCTGGTTGTGAGTGTATCTGGCAAAATGTGAATCAGTTGAATTGTTACTATAACCCCCGCGGAGGGGGTTGATTTGTTATATGAGAATTTCCATGTAAGCTGTTTAGTTCTATTTCATAAAATGTTAGTGATGCTTTTTAATTAAAAACTAAATTGTAAATGACTGCAAAATATTGCATAGAAAAACTACATACTCTGTTCGTTCATTTACAGCTGCCAAAATACCAGACAGTGAAATAATGGTCTTCTAGTCTGCTAAACAAGAATCCAGCTTCCACAATGCCTGTGCAGGCAGCGCAGTGGACAGAGTTTCTGTCCTGTCCAATCTGCTACAATGAATTTGATGAGAATGTGCACAAGCCCATCAGCCTAGGTTGCTCTCATACTGTTTGTAAAACCTGTCTGAACAAGCTTCATCGCAAAGCGTGTCCTTTCGACCAGACTGCCATCAACACAGACATTGATGTGCTTCCTGTAAACTTTGCACTTCTGCAGTTAGTTGGAGCCCAGGTATGACTTAAGAAGCTTTTGCTTTTTGTGTGTTATGATGTACATTTACCATCACAGCAGGGATGCTAACATCCTCACTGTTCCAAACTATGTGAAGAAAAGGTCTGATGTTCATAGCATCAGAGGGTCTGTGTGTGTGTGACAAAAACAGTCACGTTGGGTGAAGAGGTTACAAGAAAACTGCCTTGTCCCAGTTAAAAGTGTTCCATCTTGTCTAGGTAGGACTCTGTTTTAAACAGTGATCCAGAACTGGGCCACAGTTCTGGACAGTACGTCAGTAATGTGATTTTTAAGAGGATCTTCCAGTGTGCTTGGGTGTACAACTGTGTGAGCCTGCAGAAAAATACCTTCAGCACAGAGCACAATCAGCACCGTCGTTAGAAAAGTTAATCTGGGGATTATACTAATTAGTTTGCTCATTCAGAATTAGTTTAGTCAATACCTCAGGTTACTTCTTAGATTGAAAAGAGTGTGATACTTCTTTTGGAGTATCCAGGGTGTTTACACTTAGTGGGAGTCTCTTTGGTTTATTGAATTAGGTATGTTCTTCTCCAGTGCCTCATAGTGGTGGCACAGGACTGTTAATAGTCAGCATCACACTTCAGGAAACTTGTAAGTAATCTGTGTCTCGTGCCTTTTCACGTATGTTTTCAAAGATTTTTTTGTCCTTTCCAAGTTAAAAATTCTTTAAAGGAATTGAGGTGTTACATGAAGAGGGTGCTTTTTATTGTAAAGTGCTTAGTGCGTTGTTTATTTTAATTTATCATGTAGACAGATGCAAGAACTGAATAAGTTAAAAATATTGTATATTATGGAGCATAGTATCACAGAAGCATGTTTTCCTTTAACTCGATATATTTTTTCATTCTCTATTGCTAATCTAGTGTTTGTCATAGGCACCTTGTCAGCCTATTCCAACCTTCACTTTCTCTGACTGTCCTGCTTCTCACATTACACCTTACCCTATTCAGTACTTTGTAACTAAAATCGCCTTTGTTTTTTTCCACTCTGACCTGATCACACCCCCTGTGAGTCATGCACCAAGTTCAGACTCACCATTCTTCCCTTCAAGGACTATAGAGCTCATGTTGCTTGGCTACATTTCTATTTCTGATTTCACCTTTCTTAACTTTTGTGTTCTGCTCCCAATCAATTAATCGCATTTTGTGGCTTCCCTGGCCATGTCCTGTGAGAAACTCTGCACTGTTTACCGTATGCTGCCCCTAACACTGATCATCACTCTTTGTCCTCTGTCATGCACTTCACCCTTGTCTTTCAGATAACCCCTCGGAGGTCTTTTAGCTGGTCTTGCATCACAAACCTCCGCCCGCCCCCCCGCGCCCTGTTTTCTTCCTCCATCTCTGATTTATTGTCAACCAAAAAGTACCACAATACATGTGGGGTAGCATATTGTAATCTTTCATCATTGTAACCTTCATTCGCTATAGTTCCTTGCTGTATTATATTTATTACATTGCAAATACCTTGAGCTAGAACCTGTCTTTCACTTCCCTGTTAAGGGCAATGTACACTCATGGTGTTATGTAATGTGTAATAGTGGTGCTTATACTGTAATAAGGTGAGTAAGGCAGGTCATATGAACGATTATGTACAGTGGCTACACTTCCTTTTTCTTTCCTTTGCAATTTTTTTAGGTACCAGATCATCAGACAGTAAAGTTAAGTCACCTAGGCGAGAACAAACATTATGAGGTAGCAAAAAAATGCGTTGAGGATTTGGCACTCTACTTAAAGCCACTAAGTGGAGGAAAGGGTAAGTCTCAGTGTGTCAGACAATCTTACTCGTAGCAGAGGTATGTTCTCAGTGCTAACTGGTTTCAGTTCATGAAGTGATAGCTCTTTTGTCTGTCCTGGTTCATGCACACCTTTGGTGCTTTGTAAATAAAAATATAGCAGATGTATTGGTTTTGCTTTTGACGGTAAGTAATGCACTTTTCATTTAATAATGGTCTCACATGAGAAGGTCTGGATCAAGGCTACCGAGGGCCTGGGGCTGCCCATTCTTGTGGGAGCAGAGTGGTGCTCAGATGTGCCAGTGCTAGGGTCTGGGCTGCCAGACCTGCCAGCTGCATGAGGTGGGCCGGCCCTACGCACTGAGGGGCCCCATTGGCCCAAAGCACAGCCAGCCTTGGCGTTGGGGCGGGCCAGCACTGGGGAGGGGCCTGAGGGCTACAGACTGGCCAGCCAGGGGAGCAGGGCGGCACTGGGGCCCTGAGGACCATCCACACCCCATTTATGATGGGTGCTCAGGTCAATGGACACCTGATATATTTCTGCTGGGCTCTAGGAGATGGGGTCCACTCAAGCTCAGGGCTGCGGTCCCTAAAGTCCTTTTATTAATCTGGCCCTGCATGTGAGCATAGGATAGGAACCCAAACTCTCCTCAGTCTAGATGGGGAGTTTTGGTTTGACATAGTTAGATGTAAGATTTTCATTTAAATCCCTTTTTAGTCAGTTATCCGTGGATGATTGCAGCAATGAGGGAGGGACTGAAAAGAGCAGTGCTGCAAAGCCTTTATGTTGGTCTGCAGGAAGCTCAAGAATGTGCATTAGTTCATGCTGAAAACTGCCTGAAATGTCCTGTGCTCCAAAAGGGAGGAAAGGGTCCTAGACCAAACCTAAAAATGTTATGGTGATGTCAAATGTGAGGCAGCAAGGGGGCATGGAGTGAAAACAGACCGGTTTATTTCGTATCTGGGTAAGCGGTGGAGAAGCTGGGTGGGAGATAATTACACAGCAAGGTTCAGTAGTGTTGGATCATTGTTGTGATGGTGAGTGACCTCTTAAGCTAAAAGTGTTTGTGGTGGGATATGGCATTGGTGTGTGACTTACACCTGTAGTAGAAATGCGTATTTACCTTTCACTTGTTGGATCACCCTGTTGTCTAACAAACTTAGCTGACTATTTACTTCTTTCTTTAAAGGAATTGCTAGTTTGAATCAGAGTGCGCTCAGCCGTCCAATGCAAAGGAAACTGGTTACACTGGTGAACTGTCAGCTGGTGGAGGAGGAGGGTCGTGTTAGAGCCATGCGGGCAGCGCGCTCTCTTGGCGAAAGAACTGTAACAGAACTGATTTTACAGCACCAAAACCCTCAGCAACTGTCTGCCAACCTCTGGGCTGCGGTCAGGGCACGAGGATGCCAGTTTCTAGGGCCAGGTAGGACTCTTACAGAATGGATCCAGCTGCTGCTTTTCTTACCAGGGAGAAAATTCCTTGAGCGTCTTGTTGTTGCAGTTTGGAGGCAGATGTGCTCATGTTTTTCAGGTTTATGGGAAAGAACTAAGTGGGGAAGCTAATGAAGGTTGGGTATTCTAATCAATATATCTCATGGTTTTGTTATGGTCTACCCCTATATACTGCAAGGGGAAATATTGCACAAATCTTGGCCCATTATAAATAGATAGATTTCCCTTACTGTCTGTAGCATAGATGTAATCCTTTAATCATAGAATCCAAAACCATCAGCCCATGTTGCATGGTGGTAGAATGCTAAAAGCAATTAAGTTTATATCTGCGGCTTTGGACTTTTCTGGGTATACACTAGCTGTTGCCAGTAATTTGATGCCAAATTGCGCATGTGGTTCATCAGAAGACTCTGTTAAAGTTGGCAGTGCAGTCACCTTGTAACACTAATGGGTAGTTCTGTCCCTGCTGTGCCATTCCTACGGCTAGGTTTCATGTAGCTTCCTAATACAAAATTGACAAGCTGCATGAAGTGGCAAAGGCTGAATGTTGAGACAGCTCAGTGTAAAACAAAATATTAAAAAGCTCTGATATTGAAAACAAGGAGTCCTGAATCGTTCTGTCTCCTTTTAACTGGACCCACATACTGCACTTCAAGCATTTCTGCATATTGCTTTATATCTGAATTAGCAGATTTCTGAAGTGGGGCAAGTTTTCATTTACCATTTTGCTTTGGTTATTAGTTGGACTAGAATTAGTTTGGATATTGTGACAGGAACTCTCAAACCAAGTGTTCTTGCCTTCACTGTCAATAAGCAGTTGTCTTACTTTTTTTTTTTTTCTTTAATGTCTGTTTAAAGCTATGCAAGAAGAGGCTTTGAAACTTGTGTTACTGGCACTGGAAGATGGCTCTGCACTCTCTAGAAAAGTTTTGGTACTTTTTGTTGTGCAAAGACTAGAACCAAGATTTCCTCAGGCATCAAAAACAAGCATTGGTCATGTTGTGCAACTACTGTATCGAGCATCATGCTTTAAGGTAAAAGACTGGGTAATTTAAATTGAAACTTGCTTTGTATTTTTTGCAGCTAAAACCAGTTTTATGTTTTTTAACTTTTTGATACATCAGCAATGTTTAGCATAGAGTTCTGAGGAGCAACATGACGTGAATGTATTTCACCTGCAGTATGCGATTTGAATGCAGCTATTACCCATTCTAGAGATACAGAGAAGCATAAAGAAGTGATCTAAAACCAATTAATCATCTAATCCCACTAACTGTAGCCTTGGCATACACAGAGATGGTGAGATTGAAATATATGGAGAGAGAATCAAAATGTATTCAGTACTGGTGCCTGCATTAAAATGGACATGAATGCTTAAACCTCTCTTTTATATACTGTACCTCTTTTCCACTGAGTACTCCTTATTCTTGGTTTCTGAAGAGTAAGAGATCGGGAGTCAGAAGTGAACCCTGCCCCTCTGTATGGTAGTGTTGAGTATAATCATTACAAAATTAATTGGCCTGGAAAGGCCACAGAATAATATGTCGATCGGCGAAAGTGGGAATCTAATCTAGACATCTCTGTTAAATATAAATACTTGATTAAAGTTTTATTTCAACGTATGATTTTTTTGTTAGAAAACCTAGAAAACACTTAGAATGTAATCTGATTTGTGACCCATTAGCAACAATGTTCTCTGTTCATCTGTTTCCCCAAATTAAAATTTGTAGGGTGTTTTTCTAGACAGTCATAATAAGATTACAGAAGATAATTTCCCTTAAATCACCCTTCTCTGCTCCTACTTCCCTAGTCCACAGATTGAATTCAAATAGCTTATTTACTTTAAAGAGAGAGGCTAGTATTTTATCCTTTTAGATCTGTTTGAATTAAGCTTATGGCCCACCCTTCTCTGTATTTTATATATTTACAGCTAGCATGCTACGTTTTCTCTCTCATTCATCTGATGAAATAGGATTGTGCCCAAGAAAACTCATGCAATAAATAAATTTTTAGTCCTTAGAAGTGCGACAGGATTCCCTGCTTGCTTTGCAGAAATAGGCTAACATGGCTACTCCTCTAGAACTTGTCATAATAAAGTGCGTTTCACTGGGTGTCACATCTTTACTTTTTTTTTTTTTTTTTGTAAAGAAGCAGCATTGCTCACCCGTTAGTGGACTGGGAGCCAGAAACTGAGTTGTAGCCTTTCCCCTGTCACTGATGCAACAGGTGACCTTGAGCCAAGATATGGTGCTTCATTGTCTCAGTTGACCCATTAATAAAATGGGATAATATGTGACTATGTTAAAGGTGTGTTTATGAAGTCTTATATGTATCTAAAGTACACTGTAATCCTCAAATGAAAGGTGCTATGAAAGAATCAGGTATTTTCATTAATACTGGTACTAATGTTCTTTCTGCAAAATAGACTCAAAGTTAGAGTTCTCTGTCACTTTTTTTTTTTTTTTTTTTTTTTTTTTTTAACCCTCATTTGCCAACTAAATAATTCCTGGAGTTTTCCTGTCTCTTCGGGCTGTCTTTCAATATTGGGTACCTGGAAAAGATAGTTGAGCTAAAGCTGTGTATAGCTGTGTATCCTGCCAGCTACCTCATATGTTCAAAGACTTACGCAAATCCAGTTTCTGTCTTAGATGAAATGATTGAACTACTATACTGGATATCTAGCTGTAGTGATGTTAGTACCTGGCAGTGGGATGAATATTTGCAAGAACTAAGTAGCGTTGCTGTATACCATGGCACACTTATTTATACAGGTTATACTATGTAGCTATCCTACTCTGATGTAATTAAAGAAATATGAAGTTTTTAAGTATTGTTGAATTCTTACTTTTAGGTAACCAAAAGGGATGAAGATTCTTCTCTGATGCAGCTTAAAGAGGAATTTCGGAGTTACGAGGCTTTGCGGAGAGAGCATGATGCCCAAATTGTCCACATTGCCATGGAAGCTGGACTTCGAATATCCCCTGAACAGTGGTCTTCTCTCCTTTATGGTGACTTGGCACATAAGTCCCACATGCAATCCATTATTGACAAGGTTTGTCCATGGTGTAGATTTGGTATCCTCCTCTTGTTAGATGTAAAAGCTAAAACGTATATTACTGAAACTGTTTTTAAACTATTTTAACTAAAATTTAACATGACTGGGGCCTAGGATGACTGTTTCCTTCCTAGATAATTTTTACATATAAAGCCCTTTAGAATTTTTAATGTTTGCAAAGGTCACAGAGAAGCAGTACAAACAATGGCTTATTCTTCTCTTTTGTGTCTTATGATGAAGCTGCATAGGGCAGATTCTGAGCTGAGAATTTTAATCTCTCACCACTGATAATCGCTATATGCAATCTGAAGACACCACTTGCTTCATTTTGGAGCCCATCTCTCATGAAAGAAAATGAGAATGCCTTTTCTGTTATAATGTTTAGTTTATAAAATGCAGAGTTATTAATGTCACTTCTATTTTCAGCTCCAGTCTCCAGAATCATTTGCAAAAAGTGTACAGGAGTTGACAATTGTCTTGCAACGTACTGGTGATCCAGCAAACTTAAACAGACTTAGGCTTCATTTAGAGCTTTTGGCAAACATAGATCCTAATCCAGGTAAGTGAATAGTGCTAATAAATGTAAACTTTTTTCATTATCCTTTTTATGAAAAATATAGCTCTGTCGGTAATACAAAATCTGTTTTCTGCTCTGAAGAGTTCCCAACAATTGATACGTCTAAGCTGCTGTTCTAGATTAGTTCCTCTTAATCCTAGTACTGGTTGTTTCTGGTGTAATGCAAAATCTTAAAGATATTGATGTTGGAATTATTGTTAAAACGGGCTTTACATTTATCAATTGTAGATGCAACTTCCCCAACATGGGAGCAGTTGGAAAATGCAATGGTGGCTGTGAAGACTGTGGTCCATGGGCTAGTGGACTTTATCCAGAACTATAGTAGGAAAGGTCATGAAACACCACAGGTGACTGCATTTAATTATTAATTGGTATTTCCGAGTGTTCTGTCATATTTTAACAAGAACTTAAACTTGCTTTGCAAAATTAATGTTTATTTAAAAACACTTGTAGACTAGTCAGAATTTCTATTGCCAAGAAATAAAGTAGGATTAATTTTCCAGCTGCTTGAAAATAGACATGAATTAATACTATTGGGAATCCAGTCCAGTTTTCCTTTGATTGGAAAAGTGCCTTAAAGGATGGAGCGAGTAGAACTTGGGGTTTTAAAAAGAATGCATTAGGACCTCTTTTAATTGACTGACTGGCATGCTAAAACAAGCCAAACTTGTGCAACATCAGCTTGGAGCAGATTCCCTGCACATGGTATTTGTAGTTAATAAAGAGTACCACAAGAAACACTTAATATAAATTTCATAATGGCTTTTTTATCATGTTGAATATAAACCTATAAAAAGGCTATTTTTAAACTTTCAAACTTCAGTAGTACCACTTTTCAGTTAACACAGTACTTGCTCGCTGAAGTTTCTTGACTTGCTGAATCAAGACAATTTTAATTCTGGAACGTTTTAAACAAATGAAGAAAAACATACAAGCAATTTTCAGATTATAAGAATTTCATGGTCTGGGTGCCTCTGCTATACAGAGGTGGTGTAACATGCTTACAATGGGCATATTTTATAGAGTATGTGTGCAAGCGCGTGTCGGGGGTGGGGGTTGGCGTGTTTTGTTTTTGGTTTTTTTTTTTTTGTTTTTTTTTTTGGAAGGTGCTAGTACTCTCCTTTCCCCTGCTGACCCTGCCTGCCATTTCCCCCTCCAGCTGGGCAGTGGCCCCAGCAGAAGAGGTGCCAGTACTCTGTACCCCTGCATACCATCACAAAAAAAAGAACTTTGCTCACATGTGCCTATGTGTGTAAAATACAAAAATGTTGAAGTTAATTGTTAAAACAACAGGGAAGAGCAAGAATAATTTTTAAAAAATTTATTTTAAGGGATAATACATTTTAAAAGAACCACATATCATCAATACATAGGACCATTAGGATGCAGGCCCTCCTATATCTCTTCTGTTATCTGAATGCCTGTATTTTGATTGATCTTTCTACAACCACTCAAACCAAGCATGTAACATCTTAAGTGATCACCATCCACTCAAAATCCTCCCCTCCATATGAAACTACGCAACAAGCCAGGATCAAGGAAGTATGTCTAACAAAATCATAAGAGCCTATTTCAGGTAAATCACACAAAGGACCTTTTTATATAAATAGCAAGTAGCTGGCAAATGCTGACAGGGTAGATGGTTATGGCCTTTTGACATTCTTTTTTCCATCTTAAACTTCACCATTCTTCCAGATTTACATTCTTCCAGATTTACATTATCTTTCCACTCCTGATATCTGACAGTTATTCTGTCTGTGCTACGTACAAAACTGAATTCTTACCTTACTTAATGCTGTATTCCTTGGCAAATGGAAAATAGTGTGGCTCTTTTAACTAAAGAGCATTGTCAACTTTCAGAACATTTTGCTTTCTGATGCTGATATAAATGTATCCATCAGCTTCCTTTCTAGTTACATGTGTGACGCTGGAGATGGGGGCATTCCTTCTCATATATCCAGTGTGACATGTGAGAGAGCTGATATTAGGTGTCTTTTCTCTCCTTTCTAACTGTCAGTTTACAATCAACACGCCAACCCTTCCCCCCCCCCCCATCAGAGTGTATTGATAGTGAACTCTGCTAGCAGTGTTCCAGCTAAGCCCCCAACACAGGAGAGGATCTTCTAGATCTTCCTCCTCTGGGCCAGAAGAAAACCAGGGCTGCAGGCTTCAGGAAGTGGCAAGTGATCCTCTTCTTCCTACAAGATGAGAAATAAGAGAAGTAGGGTGGTTTCTTTGAAAAGTCACTACTGCCAAACTGCTTGAGAATGCCTTGTAGGATACTGCTCCATCATCTCTGTCTCATGCTGCAAAACCGGGGAAGGAGGACCAAAGCAAATGGTATGGCAGAAGGCGGTTTCTCCATCTGAGCCTACCTTCGGGTTCAGTGCTGGTGGTGATAGTTCTGGCATTGGAGTGTGCTCCATTTCAGTGATGAGTGCAAGGCCACAAAAAGCAAACAGAAATTCTAGTTGACAAAGATAAATTGAGCACCTGACAATTTTTTAGGCCTTATTTAAAGGCATTAGACAGCTCTTCTTTTTTTATAATGACATCGCAGTTTGACATCTCTCATCCAGCAAGTCTCTGGCATTCACGATATATAGAGCTAGAAACTGGGATTCGCCCGAAATGGTTTATGTTCCTGCTCACTTCATCCTATGGGCAACTGTATGGCTGTCTCTTATGCACATCCTCTCTTCAAAGACTTGTTTCTAAATGTACTGACGTGGCGATCTCAGGAACATGGAGCAAACCAAAGGGAAAATCCTTCACTTTGTGCTCCGCAAGACATCATTTGCCCTGCCTGAGAGACCCTTATTGACTGATAAAAGCTGCTTAAAAAAACCCACAACAACCACCTACAACAGAGGGATCTGATCTTCACTGCTTCCCCAAGAAGCTGCTTACTCACCATGAACTCTGTTCTTTTTAAACTGAGTCAGAATCTTGCAGAGCCTTAAAGACTCTGGCCAAAGTTTCTGTTGGGTGCAGGCTCCCTGTTTAAAAGCACTCATCCATAAAGAAAAGCTAATCTGAAGCTGACTGACTCTTCCTCACAGAAAGATGAACAGCTCCTCAGGTCAGCACTGATGAGACAAATAGGGGTACACTAAGCTAAGAAGAATAACCTGGTATCACTCTGAACACATCTATAAGGTAGAATGAAAGGGCCCAAAGTAACCCAGGCTGTGTGGCACAATTAACGTCTCTGCCAACTTCTATTAAGTGTGTGAGTTAGTTACCAGCAGGCATTTAGGTGAACTTGCATCTTAAGAAGGGCACCATGGAGCAGCTCCAGCAACACTACGGGCTTCCCCTACATCCACTTTCTTCACCTGAGTAATCCTAGCATGGATGGTCATTTCTAGCTTCATGTCAGGGAAAGTCAAAAAGCCACAGGGACTAAGCAAATCATCAGAAAATATCCCTGACTTCATTGTTTACCTTGGTTGCCTCTTTCAGTGGACCAAACAAGGAGTCCTGTGGCACTTAAAGACTAATATTTCTTGACTAGGCCCAGCAACACGGGCTCATTCTTGGAAAGCAGACAACCAAACAAAGCAACTCTTGCCAACATCATTATATACTAGAGAAAAACTCTTGGAGAACTGATGGACAGAGAGAGTGGCTGAGACCTTGAATGGGGAGCAGATGGAAACTCTTCTGTCTTAAGGCTGGATGGCAGGGAATAAAAGCCAGACTAAGAAGGAGCCTCTTTCCTGTCACTTGATCCCTGGCCAATACATTCAGAAACAGTCTCAAACTGTGGGAGACTCTTCTCCTTTGGACACAGATGTCTACCTGTCACATTGGGCATGTTGCGTACGTTGGGCACAGGTGTCGGATGTAGTCTGAGACATACACAGTAGAACATCAAGCATGGATTTGTCTTTATCTTGGGTATTAAGTATTGATCCATGCACGTGTGCATTATATATAATGTAACAATGAACTTTTCAAAGCTACATGTGGGGTTTGGATCCCAAAAGCTTAACCTAAAGATGTGTATATGAAGGATATGATTTAGTTTTTATCTGTCTCCTTCAGTTTGGGGCAGGGGTGGGCAACCCAAAAGATAAGAAAAGCCATTTTTAAAAATTCCTTCAATGACTAAATTTGAGAGCCGCAGTGGGTGTAACCTTCTGATGGGGAGTGGGGGGGGGGAGCCAGGGCAACTGCCACAGGGTCCCCTGGCTGGGGCTGAGCATGGAACCATGAACAGGCCCCCTGCAGGGTCCCCCAGGGTGATAGGGAACCTGGAGTCTGGTGCAGGTCACCAACAAGGTCCCCTGGTGGCAGGGGTGGCCTTGAGCCAGGAGGCACGAGAGGGCGGTCAGCGAGCCACATGTGGTTCCAGAGCCATAGGTTGCAGACCTGTAGCCTGGGGTGATAAAGGCCATTCCTAAGGCATGGAATGTGTTCCTTTCCATCTGATAATGGATTGGAAAGGTGTTAATGGGATGGTCCCGTGCTGCCCTCTGAGATGGGGATTAACAGCAAGAAACCTCTTATGTGATCAGCCTGAAGGAATTTTACCGTGGTATTATGAGACTGACAATATAAGTCTGTCATAGCTTCACCCCAGAATAGAAAACAACTGAAACATATGTTACTTTAGCGCTTTTCTCAATTCCTATCGAACCCTAAAACAAGAAGGGGTATTTTGCTGAATGCAAACAAAGGTGCACAGACTCAAAAGTTGGGTGTGTGACTCTTAGGTGCTTGGGGTTCAGGTGTTGTTCAGAGTTATGAAAGCTTGATGATCCTGAAAGATCAGGGCAAGCCCAAAGTTTTTTGGCACCCTAGGTGCCTGTAATTTTGGCGGCCATGCTGGGCCGGGGTGGTGGGCTGGCTGGTTGGGGGGCTGCAGGGGTGGAGAGGCTGGTGCAGCAAGTCACTTTGGGTGAGTGGCAGGCTTGACCAGTGCAAAGCTGGCTGAGCTGAAAACCAGCAAAGGGATGCCTGCCCCTGCCCCCCAGCTGCTCCTCCTAGCTTCCCAAGCCTGTCTCTAGCCCCACACTCCCAGCACTTACCTTTACTTTAGTAGGGAGAGGAGCCAGCTGAAAAAGCTTCTTGTCTTGATGTGCACTGGGCTACATGCCTGTGTGCTGCAGGGCGGCCCCCCCAGTGTTTGGCACCCTAGGTGACTGGCTAGTTTGTGTCTATGGCAGGACCGGCCTTGTGAAAGATGTAGCATCTTTAACACGTCAGATAAATTCATAACTCCGAGCAAACCTTTCTGAATGCAGCTAAGCTAGCTGCAGTGAGCTCAATATAATGCAAAGATGTTCATAACTTCAGTGAGAAACTTCTGTATCTAACAAGGTGGTCGAGGCTCTTACCAAAATGTCAAAAGTTATGTGGCTGTATTTATTTTTAAAAAATGCTTATATTTAAACCTGCCTTGCATCTTAAGTGGGATTATTTTCTTATTTTTCAGCCACAACCAAATAGCAAATATAAAACAAGCATGTGCCGGGACCTGCGACAGCAAGGAGGATGTCCACGAGGAACTAACTGTACATTTGCTCACTCTCAGGAAGAGCTTGAAAAGTAAGTCTGTGGATGGTGGTGTTTTTTTTTCCATCACATCAAGGCAGCTTTAATGAAATCTTGAAAGTAGCTTCCTTTGTGGGCAAATTAATTCTGGAGATGGTTGACTTGCAAGAGAGCTGTTTGGGCAAATTAGGACTCTTAAGTATAGCAGTATCTGTATATAAATTGTCACAATTGCCGTTTATTCAGTCTCTGAATATAGCAGCAGAAAATTTTCCTGCATAAAATTATCAACGCTGGGCCTGGCACAGTAAGAGGTCTGCAGTAGCACATACTGAAGACTAACACCCATTTTTTTCTTCATCAGCAGTTCTTTATTCCTAACTCAGTTTGCCAGATAGCTGATGCATAACTTCATAAAGCTGTTTCCACCCAGTCCCACCTCCAAAATAACTCAAATGTTTCTGAGAAGGATTGATCTTTCACTGTGGGTGCAGTGTTCTACTTATTTCTCCAAGCTAGTGCTCATGGCTTAATTTAAACTGTGAAGTGCTGTAATTTTAGGCTTTATAGCTTGTAGTATTCCTCTAATCCCTTTTGTCATATCAGTTTTACAAATGCATTAGACTGCACAAAGTAAACTACTTTATCAGAGTTGTATTTGTAACTATAGGTATCGTTTGAGGAACAAAAAGATCAGCGCGACTGTGAGACCATTCCCTCTCCTAAATAAAGTCGGTGTCAGCAGCACTGTTTCAACCACAGCAGGAAATGTAATCTCTGTCATAGGAAGCACTGAAACAACAGGAAAGATGGGGTCGAGTACCAATGGGCTTGCAAATCTGGAGAGTGGTGTTCCCCAACTGATTCCTCGCTGTGCTGAAACCTCCTTAAGAGCTATGGAGAATGTGAAGAAAGGGGGGAAGTCTGGAGCCAGTGGTCAAAATGTCTCTGGGTCTCCTACGGAATCACTATCTGAAAAGTATGTATTGCTGTGAGCTAAACAAATTGGAATCAAACATAGTGTCCACATCATGCAATTTTTCTGCCATTGCAAGCAGAAGAGAGGTGTTAAGGGTCTGAGTTATGTTAATGAGTAGTTTGTTTTAGTCTTTGCTACCAAGTGACTAATAGATACTGAATGCTGTCTGTGTTTTATGCTCCCAGCATGATTGAGGACATGCTCTTCTTTTCCCCATGGCTGAAATGACTAGTTGCCCTTTAATGGACAATACGCAAGCCATGCATTTCATAATAATCGCTGTGGCTCATGTGCAAGCATAGTAGATGACTTTCCAAGGAGCGTAACAGTGCACTCTGTTCTGTTTGAAGGCCAGAGCTGAGTTGGAAGAGGGAATGGCCTCTTCTGTGTGAGGTGCCAGAGCGGCGGTTTGCAACCTTTTGGGGGTCACAACGTGCTTTGCAGCATATTGCAATCATACAGGACGCACCAGCCAGCCTTCCCTAGGCTGAATTCAACCATTGTCCCAGCTGTCCGCGACACACTTACCACTGTTTGGCAACACAGTAATGTGTCCCAAAACAGTGGTTGAGAACAGCTGTGCTAGAGTAATGATATATCCAAGTAGTTTATTAAGTGGGAGGGAAAAGGGAGATGCTCAAAGCTACCTTAGAAATGCAAGGTCTGATTTAGCATTGGAGATGGAAGTTTGTTACTCAGATCTACCCAAGTTGTCAGTTCTTTAGTTTTTTTAAATAGTCTCACATAAAATGGCTAACTTGGACCTATTTCTATATCCGTTCTATTCTCCTGTTTCCTGCCTGGTATATGATCTGTCATTGGGACTATTTCATTTAAAAAAAACAATTTGCCTCCATAATTTTATTTCTTTACTGCAGATTTGTGTAGAATTGTTGTTGCATTTCAGGTTATCGAACGTATTATTTTGTGGTCTCTGTAGGTTTTCTGGCATTGTCCAAACAGCACTGGACTTCAGACCAGCTTTTCAGTGCCTATATGTTGTTTCAAGAACGTGCTTCCATTCCTAATATCCAAGCTTTAGGTACAAACCAAAAGGTTTAGGTCTGCCTGTGAGTGCATGATGTTCTCCTGAAGAAAGGGTCTGCTTTTTAAAATAGCATCAATGTTGAATTTAGAAATTCCAGTGGACATAATGAGGAAATTTGGGCCATGTGATGCTGGAATGTTTTGTGTTTGAGTTAGAAATGATGAATTAAAGATAAATACAAATTAGTATATGCAAATGCATTTGATTCCTTTCCAATTCTTTTCAGTAAAATTGGTTCTCCACCCAAGACTCCTGTTAGCCAGGCAGCAGCTACCTCAGCTGGTGGTCCTAATATTGGAACAGAGATAAATCCTCTGCCACCAAAATCCAGCCCATTTGTAACCAGAGTACCTGTCTACCCTCAGCATTCTGATAATGTTCAGTATTTTCAAGATCCCAGGACCCAGTTGTCCTATGACGTTCCACAATACCCACAGGCAGGTGAGTGACATTGTTGCTGAGCCATAGGCAGTTTTTCTACTTTAGCTTGTATAAACCTGAATGTGTGTTCAAGAGAATATGTTGGGTGCTGTGCTTTTCACATTTCTTCAGATCCTAGAGGCACTAGATACACAGAGCCTTATATATTGGGTTTCCTGGTTTCAGCAGAGCCCAACAGCACCTCACTTTTCAGTGCTGAATATTCTGTCTGGGTGAAGAAAGGGCTGCAGAGAGCAGGAGCACAGTTACAGTCTTTGTATTGTTTCCATATGTAACCAGGGAGCTCCAAAATTCTTGAAAGGAAGTTGAGCACCATTTAAACCATGTCTGCTTACTGAAGAGGGGACAGATGTGTTAAAGACTTCTGTGATGAGGAGAAAAGTTATGTTTGCTTTCCTTGTGTGAAAAATGTGAGACTCCATCCTGCTCACATGCTTTGTGGAGTTGGTTAGCAGGCTCCTTTATTGACAGTGGTGTCTTACTGGAAAGCCCACCATCCTTCACCCCTCCATGTGGCCAGATGTTTAACGCTTGCCCACAGTGAGAACCACTCTCTGCACTCCAGAATGTGTGAGTCTGACTTCAGTCTGTGTGCATCCATGGGCAGAACATAATCCAGGTTGTGTATTTTCCACTAGCATTACAGACTGGAATAATCCAAATCTTTTCTAGCCATCTGTGTACACGGACAATCCCAGTGTGCCTCTCATAGACTGCACAGATGTCTGCATGCCCTTGAGGATTGGGTTGTTTGAGTATTCTTTCAGACAGAGACTCGGAAGGGCAATGCTGTATGTACTAAATGACTCTGCCTCCGAGTGCTGTGCTTCGTACTTAGGATGCTAACAAGTATTAGGTAGAAGAAAGAGGTTTCTATTAAGTGCAGCCAAGGTAACTTTGTCGTATCATTTGTTCTAACTTCAGGCAGGTCCCAGCGATCAGGGGTAAGGTATGGGAGGGGAAGATGACCTATTTTATAGTGTAAAAAAAAGAAGTCCGTGCCAGCGGATGGCTTGAAAACCCTCCAAATTCCTTACACCCAAAAATGTTTATAAACAAACACAGATGACAGAACAGACCTTTTTCTTTATCTAACTTCATATATGCAAAAGTAAGTTAGGTACAGAGGCGAAGTGCTAAATTGATACCTGTTTTGGTAAACAAGTTTTTAAGTGTTGCCACATGGTGGAATGCACGCCTCCTGTGCTGCCCTGCCAGCCATGGTCCTGTGAACACCCTGAACAGTGTCAGTGGTGCTTCTGCAGTCCCTGTTCTCAGCCAAGCAGTGTACCTCCAGAGAAGTGATGGAATTCATATGGGACCACTGGAACTAAAACACTTTACTCTGAAGCCAATGTCAAATGCCACATACAATTTTAGAACTGTTAGAGAATTCTGGATCATATGGAGACAACCTTAAATATGCTTTTTCCAATTTTCAAGGATATTACCCGCCACCTCCAACAGTACCAGCTGGTGTGGCTCCCTGTGTTCCTCGCTTCGTGAGATCCAGTAATGTTCCAGAATCCTCCCTCCCACCTGCTTCCGTGCCATATGCCGATCATTACAGTACATTTCCCCCTCGAGATCGACTGAATTCTCCTTACCAGCCACCGCCTCCACCATATGGACCAGTTCCTCCCATCCCTTCTGGAATGTATGCTCCAGTGTATGACAGCAGGCGCATCTGGCGTCCACAGATGTACCCAAGAGATGACATTATTAGGAGCAATTCTTTACCTCCAATGGATGTTGTGCATTCTTCTGTCTATCAGACATCATTGCGTGAGAGATATAACTCATTGGATGGGTATTACTCCATGGCTTGCCAACCTCCAAATGAGCAGAGGACTGTGCCTTTACCAAGGGTAGGTGAGGGTGGAAAAAATAAGGATGTGATTTACTTTAAAGGTCCTGACAGAAATTGTACTACTTAATAAGCACCAATCTCTTTTCTTGCCTTCAGTTTGCACTTGTCAAGCTGCAACTTCAAAGCAAGATGTTTGTTTGGTATTTTAAACCAAAAAAAGCTGATCTTGTCATTTGGGGTAGGACCATATTAGACCCCTTTGCTCCACTGCTTACAAACATACATCTCTGAATTAATTACATCCTTGCTCTTACCTAGTCCCATTTCTTTGATTTACATTATGGCGTGACTGTATACATTGAGGAAGACGCTTCAGATCCAAGATGCGTCTCTTGGTGCCTAGGTTCTATACTGCCAGATATAAATGGGACTCCAGTCCAAGGATCCTGCTTTTAAACCAGTGATGTCAAATGCATGGCCTGCAGACCAGATCCAGCCTACTAAATATATTTGTGACCCACAAGACAGAGAGTGTTCAGAATCTTACCTATCTTTTTAAGTACATTTCCAGTCCCGTTGGTTGCAGAGAAGGGTGGTGGGTTTTTTCTTTTCCCCCTCCAAATTTTAAATCAAATGTGTTCAATACAATAATGTCTACTTGTATGTGCAGATGGCTTCTGGCAGTTACAGGGGGGTGGGGTTTGAACTCTCCTGCCACTATTAATCTCATTGGTGTGTCAGCTGTAAAATCCAGTGATGACACTACAGTCACAACTGTCACCGTTTCACTGCTGATCATTTTAGTATATGACCTGGGAAGTAACATGGAAGTGGAACCCAAGGGGAGGTGGGAATTAGGAGTTGCTGCAGAGAAGGAAATGGAGAGGCGAGAACGAAAGAAATGCAGAGAAAGGAGGACGGAAAAGGAAGAGGGGAGAAATAATGGTCACAGTATAGAAGAGCAGATTTTCTCACTGAGTAATGCTGAATGTGACAGTAAGGTACTGAATAAGAAATACCTAAAAGTTGTTACTGCTGAATGGCCAGGTACTTCTCCAGAACCCTCTGTGATCCTCCCAATTACATGAATGGGAGACAATTAGAAGAGTGAGGGGCACATGGTGCCTAAATTTATATCATGGCCTGTGAACACTAATTCAACATGAAATAAGTTTGACACATTCTTGTACACGTTCTTTTTCTTGTTTTCATTGTTTTCTCTCCTGCATTGTATTGTCTGCTTTGTGACTGCTGTGTGGTAAGGTATCTGTAACTGTTCCTTGCTTGGAGAAAACTGTAAATTATCTGTGTGATCCTGCTGTGAGTATTTGTACATTGATGCCCTCCTCCTGTTGTTTGCTCTAGGAGCCTTGTGGTCACTTGAAGACCAGTTATGATGATCAGTTAAGACGGAAGCCAGAGCAATGGGCACAATACCACTCTCAGAAAACACCTCTTGTGTCTTCAACCCTTCCTATGGCAACACATTCTCCAACACCACCTTCTCCTCTCTTCAATGTTGATTTCAGCACAGAGGTGAGAGACCAGAGCATTTCATGGTACTTTTGCTTCCTGATTCTGCACTTACCAGGGGAACTTTTCTTTCTGTCCTCTGTGATTGTATTAGATCAAGTTCATGTCTTTGCAAATGCAGGATGTAGCCTCCCTAACAAGGAAAAAATTGGCCGTCAAGCTGATGCTACACTTGATCTCTGACAAAAGACCAAAAATAAGTGAAGAATTAATTTAACTTTATAGCACAAGGTTAGTTTATTGTTAACTCTTACACCACAGTATAGAAAATGGTGTAGCACATCACACAGATCGCCCATGCAGTTAGAGAAATAAAATGATAGCCATAGCATATCACAAATATCAATTGTAATTAACTGGGATTAGAACCTCTTGTTTTATGAATTTACGGTTTCTGTGTAAAGCACAGTGGATACATTTTCTATTAGGAAGAACTCTTCCATTTTCTTTTCTTAATCCTAGTGGTGCTATAAAGTAACTAAATTTAATCAAGGGTCATGTGTGCCTGTAGTCTGAAAGAATGTATTTGTTGAGCGAAAAGTGGTAAAACACTTAGCTGTATGGTATGATAACAACAAAATGGGCGTGAGACTTAGGAAGTGGAACATAAGGACTGGCAGTGTGTCTTGGAGGAGAAACCAGTGATGCAATATCTCTTTTTCTATAAACATAAAAATGAAAAGATTCTGAATATATCTTGGCTAAAAAGCCCTTCCCTTTGTTATTTGTTCTCTGTTACTGTAAATATTTATTTTAAGATTTAAATATGGTCACAGATCTTTATCACGTCCTGATTCAGACCTTACCTAGGTTGAGGTTTTCTAAGTTTCATTCTACCAAGGTTTGCTTGATATAACTTTAGGAAAGGAAGAATGCATGGCTTTTTCTTAAGTTTTCACAACCCTGGGATTTGAGCCCCAATTACAGCCATTAGAGAACAGTCACTGGTGCCACCTGAAAATGTCTGTGGACAAAGCTATTATTTGAACAGGTAAAGCTTATGCCTGCTTGAAAGCAGAAAAATTCACAGGTATAGAGCATTGGCATACAGTGGTTTATACAAAGGATAGGTGCAGCTATAGCAGTGGTTGGCCAATGATGGCTGAAATTTAGGCAGTTCCCCAGCATGGACAAGGCCTTAGGGTGCCAGCTTCATGCCTTCAAGCAGAGTTGATTTAATAGATCACAGTAATCCAGTTTCTTGTATTAACACTTAACCCTGAGTTCCCTTTATTTTGTGTGCTTTATTTTCTTCCCCCTTTTCAATAGTTCTCAGAGAACGTTAGTGACTTGACTGGTACTAAATTTGAGGAAGACCATCTTTCACACTACTCGCCCTGGTCCTGTGGTACTATTGGTTCCTGCATAAATGCTGTCGACTCGGAGCCCAAGGATGTAATTGCCAATTCAAATGCTGTGTTAATGGTATGGCTTTTCAGTGTTCTGGCTGCTGACTCGGGGATGGATAGTGAAGCCGAGTGTTCTTCATTTGATTGCCAGGCCTTTTGTGTACTAAGTATTAAGTTAAACTAGTTCTCCTCATTTTAAACAGCTTGGAATAAACTTTTGCCCAGCTATATAAACAAACTATCCTCCATCAATAAAAAATATGCAATGTTGTTTGTAACATTCTTTGACTTAAATTACTTCGGTACCAAATCAGTGGACATAAGCTTACTGATGGCCATAGCATCCTCAGTAAATAAATTGTCATTCAGGACTCCTCCTCCTTGGACTTTTTTTTTTAGTCTGAAGGGATGAATGGTTGGACAGCTATGATGTTGTTATATATTAAGGATTTCCACTTCTGGCCCAGTTGCTTGCAAAACGGCAGCATCAGCTGTTTCTTCCTCCTCTGTATACAGCTTCTCATTTAAGAGATGTCTGCAGTAGTGTAATAGCATCAGGACTCTCCTCTATGGTGGTCTTGACAGACCCAGTATGAGCCAATGTGTCTCAGTTAGTGCCAGCTAGTTTTAAGTAAAGTAGTCAGAGCCAGTTGAGCATGTTTTCTTCAAACTCCCCGATCCCACAAGGGATCTGATCAGATTTTCTTTGACATGTCTGTCATTGCTTCAGAGAATCTTTATTTTGAAGTGAGTACCTTCAGCAGTGTTAGCTCTACGGAGGAGACATGAAAAAAGGTAAAATTTGCACTATATGCTACAGAATAAAATACTCTGAATGAACTTTAGTTTGTGGGTGCAGTGCACATACAGGTGACTTAGATAAAACTGAAATGTTGTTTAGTGTAATTTCCCGTAAGCATAGCTCTCGCTATACTAAAATATTTTTGGAGTAGACATCTTCTCTGGTAGTAAATCACACAATCCCAAAACCTTAAAACATGTGGAAGTGGAAGTGAATAAAAATACAGCATAACCTTCTTTTATTAAACTGAAATTGGGTATGCAAAATTAATTGAGGTGTGAATTAAATCGGAGAATAAGACCTATTTAATACACACCCAAGGAACTGACTTCATTTTGGATAAGTAAGGTCTTCTACACATATTGAGACTTGTGTCCTACTCTCATATGATCAAGTGGCTGCTGCTTATGTGTCCTGCACCACAAGGGTAACCATGTCTCATTCTCTGTTACTTCTACTGCACCTTCTTCTAGTATGAGTAAGGATGTTGAGGGTCATAGTGTGGAAATGGTTTTTTACAGCAGCTGGACTTCTTTCTGAGGAAACAGAGCTTTAAAAAAAAAAAGATATCCCTTTCCACTGTTAATCATTGTCAGATAGCCAGTTGGCCACTAAAACCCAATAGGTAAGAGTTATGTCCGCTCTCAACTTACTGGCTGGTCAGGTTGGTATTAATCATATGGTGTAATAGTGGTTATTCAGTGACGACTGGCCTTTTGAGTGACCCAACAAATGTGCTGAACTGCAAAAGAGTTTCTCGTACCTTCTTGTCTCTCCTAAATGTGTAGGATTTGGACAGCGGGGATGTTAAAAGGAGAGTACATCTATTTGAAACTCAAAGAAGGGCAAAGGAAGAAGATCCTATAATACCCTTTAGCGATGGGCCGATCATCTCCAAGTGGGGTGCAATATCCAGATCATCCCGCACAGGTTATCACACAACAGATCCTATTCAGGCCACTGCTTCCCAAGGAAGTGCTACGAAGCCCATCAGCGTAACAGGTACAGTAAATATTCCCTGTTGCCGGAACAGTATGTGCCATAGACATTTGGATCATTGCTGTGGTTAATTAATAACCCTGTGAATATACGGAAACTGAGAAAACATTGACTTGTATCATTTATAGATTACGTCCCATACGTCAATGCTGTTGATTCAAGATGGAGTTCCTATGGCTCGGATTCTGCTTCTTCAGCACGCTATGCAGAACGGTATGAACTTTTCTGGGTAGCTTTGTTCAAATTGTTATGCTGTAATTTACAGCTCCTCCAAAAAATCCCAGACAGAAGGAAAGGTATCTAAAATGTGGATAAACCTAGTAATTGTGAAGGTGGCAAGTGCTTTGGCTTTGTGCATCATCAAGCATTGGGCAAAAACTAGGATAAATCTAATGTAGCCCATGTTGGCAGCGGTGTGCTCAAATGAATTCATCACAAGACAGGAAAATAGTGACTATGGAGCTGTAATTCAAGCTTGGATATTGATTACTGTGTGTGGCCTTCAGCAAGTCACTTAACCTCTCCCGCTCACGCCCCCCTGTTTCCCTATTTGTAAAATGAAGGTACTCATGGGTGTTGTGAAAACTGAATGGGTAATGCTTCTAAAGAGCTAAAAAGTATTATTTCATGCACATAACTTTTATCCAGAAGCATAAGCTGGTTACAGCACAATTTGAGAAACCTATGAGAAAGTGATTCATTCTTTTAGCATTTATGTATGACAATAAACAGCTGCTTTTCTTTTTAAAGGGACAGATTCATAGTTACTGATGTATCTGGTCACAGAAAGCATTCCAGTACTGGAGATCTACTGAGCATTGAACTACAACAAGTAAGTTGCTGTGCCGTGATGCACTTGCATAAGTGTTTTTTTCATATAAATGATCTGTAAATGCTTTACAGAATTAAATGGTACATATACTAAAGCAATTAATAGGAATGAGTGAGCTAGAACCTTGTCCTGTTAACATTTAACACAAGGCCTGGTATTTAACGTAAGCAGTTCCATTGATTTCAATAGGACCGAGCATGGTAGAAAGTGCTATGCCTGTTAAGTACTGGTATGTGCCAGATCCAGCCCTGGGATTGGGGAAGAAATAGCCCCCCAATATTTATCTGAATGCAGTGCGTTCTGAGAATACACAATTGCCTGTTCAGAGAAGGTTGTTCTTTGTGTGAGGAGGTTGGTTTTGCCATCTAATGATACAAAGTTTCAATGTGGTTGAATAATTGTTTTGTTTTTTTTTCCCCCCCTCTACACACAGGCTAAAAGTAATTCTTTGTTACTTCAGAGAGAGGCTAATGCACTAGCCATGCAACAGAAGTGGAATTCTCTAGATGAAGGCAGTCGCCTTACTTTAAATCTTTTAAGCAAGGAGATCGATTTGAGGAATGGTGAGGTAAAGAGGGGTGATTCAGTTGTAGATCATTGAGGTGGTTGGGCATATATTTGGTATAGTGAATTTTTAAAATACTTATAACCTGCTTGGTTTGAATTAGTTATTGTGGCTGCATGTGATTCATTGTCCAAGAGTGTGCAGGTGGATTTGCTGTACTGCTTCCTAGTCCAGCAGTGGCTTAGTCATGGAGGGACTTCACAGACTGCCTTCTGTTTATTACACCATTGTGGATTGCTGAGAGGGGGTAGATATACATTGTACAGTCAGTTGGACATGCTTTCAGATATGGGATTTGGAAAAGGTCCATATCCATTGGTTTTCCCTGCCACCTTTGTCAAGAAAGTGATTCCAGGATTATGTTCCAATTGTAGGTGATGTAAAACTAATATCTCTGCTAGTGTAATATGAAAAAGATTCCTTTCCAACATCCACATGCTTAAACCAGTGATTCCCAACCTTTTCTCTGCTATGGCACACCTCAGTGCCTTCAATAATTTTGAGGCACACCATCATACAGTTGCCAAATGAACTCATGAATCTTCATGAGCCAATCCAGAACTCTCCCAGTGGTTTTTAAAATAACTCCATTGGCACACCTGCTCAGGCCTGAGGGCACAACTGTATGCTGTGGCACACTGATTGGTAAGCACTGCTTTATGCTGTTCTGCATGTAAGAAGAAACTGCTGTGCAGAACTATCTAATCTTTCTGTACCCAAAGGTACCATTAGTAACCAAGTAGCCGTCTGTTTCCTACTCCCTCTCTAGTCCAACTTGTCTCAGTAATGTGGATTCTAATATTACCTTCTATCATCACTTGAGTCATTGAGGACCATGTAGAGTAAGTGAATACTCTCTCTTGTATCTGCAGACTGACTACACTGAAGACTGTGCAGACACAAAGCCAGATCGGGATATCGAATTGGAGCTCTCAGCCCTTGATACTGATGAACCCGACGGGCAGGGTGAACAAATAGAGGTAGGTACAAGAATTGCGTGTTTGGTGAGGTCATAGAATGTTTTGATTACCGGTTCAGATGTTTCTAGAAAATCTTTCTTGTAAAATCAAGGATTATTCAAGTTTATACTGAAAAATCTTTTAGCATACAAAAGATTATTTATTCAGAATTAGCATCATTTTGCCATAATAATTGGGCTACTTTTGTAATAGTTGCAGATACAGACTTCGTCAATGTTGCTCTGATTGCAAAAGTTTTACTTTGTTTCCCTCCTTTTTGTTAAATACAAGGTACCATTAGTAATTTTCCCAATATACAAATGGAAACCAAAAGTGTTTTAAAACAGTCTTTTAGAATAAAGTCCTTTAAACGAAAGTTTAAAATCACCTCATTTCTAGTGCTACATTCATTTTAAAATTGTCCTTGCTCTTTATATCCTTCCTGTTGCCATTTCTTTATCTTTTATGTTTTGCTTCTATTGAGGCTCCATTCAGTTCCTTAAACATCACTACTTTCATCACTATTGAGCAGTCATAAAATGTTCTGATCTTCTGTCATACCCCACAAAAGGATCATCACAACCCTTCTGTAAAGGAGTCATTCATTCAAAAGGAATAGAAATCTCTGTCACTAAGGCATTAAATAATGTGTGCTGGTTCTCCTGGATTCTGTATCTTTTTTGGTGCTCCACTTATTAAATAGAAAGTGGATGCAAAACTGGTTGAAAGACTGTATTCAAAGAGTAGTTAACAGTTTGCTGTGAAACTGGAGGGATGTATCAAATATGGTCCTGCAGCATCTGACCTGGGTTCAGTACTATTCAGCATTTTCATTAATGACTGTCATAAGGGAGTGGAGGACATGCTTGTAAAATTTGCAGATGACATCAGCCTGGGTGGAACTGCTATTATTTTGGAAGATGGGCTTAGAATAGGTCTGAAACAAACAAGAGGAAATGAAATTCAGTGAAGACAAGTGCAAAGTACTACACTTATGAATTACTAATCAAATGCCAAAGTCCGAAATGGGGAATGAATGGCTATGAAGGAGTGCTGCAGAAAAGAATCGGATGTTATTGGGATCACAAATTAAATAAGAGACACAAGGGTGGTGAAGCTGAAGTTGCTCAAAAAGCTTACGTTCTGTGGTTGCAGTAATATGAGTATCATATGCCAGACACAGGAGTTGATTGTCCCACTCTGCCTCCCTGGACTACAGTCCAGTTCTGGGTGGCACAATTTAAGAAGAATGTGGACAAATTGGAGAGAATCTAGAAGAGAGGAACAAAAATGATAAAAGACTAAAACCTGACCTATGAGGAAAGATTAAAATGAACTGGGTGTTTTGCCTTGAGAGAAGAGGACTGAGGGGCTACTGGAATAGGCTTCCAAGGGAGTCTGCAAAATCCCTGTCACTGGAGGTTTTTAAGAATGGGTTGAAGAAAAACCCATCAGGGATGATCTAGGTACTCACTGCAGGGGGCTGATTGTCTGGAGATCCTTTCCAGCTTACATTTCTGAGTCTGTTAAATATACTAAAAAGCTTTTTTGAATTTTATCATGGGGTTTCTATTAACAAACAGTGAGAGTGAAGCTCAGATCTAGGACATTGATATGGAATCCAGTTCTAGTTGAATTTCCATTCTCAGCTTTCCTTTCTTTCATGTCACCCTTTCTTACATGTTACTTGGAACATCTTCTTTCTTATCTTCTAACCATCACTCCCCACCCTTCCCTACTGTGGATCTTATCTTAAAACTAACTTGTCTTTCACTACTGATCTCAACACCTGCTATTGCCCCTTCTCTGCCATTTTGAATTGTTTTTGATCTTTCTTATTTGTTCATCTGGATTGGACTATAAAATCTATTTAAAAAAAAAAAAAATTCTAGGGGGTGGGGGTATGTAGAGTCCAGGATACACACAGGACCACAAAAACACTGACATATCAACAAAATAGTGTTTTTCTCCAGTTTAAGATAGCGTGACACTGTGGACTTACAAACAGCTGATCATCATTGCATAGGAATACAAATTGTCATCTGTGCTAAATGGACAACCAGAGGTAGAGGCTTAGTCTGTCCACAGTCTCATTTAATACTGGCAGTTATTGTCGTCATGGGAACTGGAGTGCCCTCAATTTTAAAGAGTAGTTGCAGGAAATTGTCTGTGAGGGGTCCTCTGTTTTCAAATCAGTTTAACCCAGGCTTGTTGATCTTCACAAGGAACTCTGGGTTTTTAAGGACTAAGGTGTTGATAGGGTGATGGCTCAGGGGATTAGCTGCTGCACTTAAATTGGATTGTTTTAAAATACAGTCTAGATTAAATGCTAGGTACCTCTTTCATATGAAATCAAAAATAAATTAGGAACCTTCCAATATGAAACAGTTTCTTAGGAGTAGCCTCTGACCTGCAGAATCATTACATAAAATAAATGGAAATCTGAACATTTACAAAAGCAAGTAGTGGCAATAATTGATGGAAAAATCTATCTTCTTCCCTTAGGAGATTCTGGACATACAGCTAGGTATCAGTTCTCGAGAAGATCAGATGCTCAATGGGACAGCTATAGAGAATGGACATCCACTTAAGCAACATCAAAAGGAACCTTTGGAGAAGAAGAGACAAAGTTTAGGTGAAGACCTTGTGATTCTGTGAGTGTTAGAGAAAATAGCAGCATCAGAGTGGTTAAAACATGAATATTTAAAGAGGAACTGCTTGTCACATTCAAGTGTGAGGTGATAAATTCATTGTGTATGCATGGTAAAATGGAAAGAAACTGTTGAGAACTAGAAGAGGTTGGCCTGTGACTATAAAGCCCACCAAATGTATCACTAGTGCACCAGATTTTATGCATTTGTGTTGCTGAATATATACTGAAAAATGGGTAAAAATTGGTATAAACATATGGTTTATATGTTCCCATACTGCACCGTAAATGCAAAAATAGTTTTATAATTACCAGAAGTCAGGGAAACTAATCTCAGCAAGGTTGGTGTTAAACTTAATTTGCACTAACCTTCTCCATGCCAGGAAGGTGCAAAATAATCTGTGTTGGAATGAACCAACAGTTAATGCTGCCTTTGAAAATGAGGCAATCTGCATTTACTGTGGACAAACCCTTCTAGAATAAAACATTTGGCCTTTCCACAAATACCATCTAATTTAAATATTTGCATGGTTTCATGTACACAATTTATTTCTTGATATTTTGCATTAAGATGAAGTTAATATTTGTATGATTTATTCTTCCCCTCAGGGAGGAGCAGAAAGCAGTCCTGCCCGTAACGTCTTGCTTCAGCCAGCCTATCACAGGATCTTTTAGCAATGCAAGCTGCCTGCCCATCAGCACATCAGTAAATGTTGGCAGCCTCATTTTGAAAAGTGCTCATATGATGTCTGAGGATAAAAATGACTTTTTAAAGCCCATTGCAAATGGCAAGATGGTTAACAGCTGAAAGGCATTCATCTTTCCAGCTTGTGACCTCGCCGTGGAAGCATTTACACTAGCTTTTTATATATATAATATATATATAATATAATGTATATTTTTTTTAAAAAAAAATATTGGGGTCATCCATTTCCTGTGGACTCTTTGATACTTCAAGCCCCTCTTGCATTAGCATTCTGAAAAGATCATTTTACTTTACTAGGGTAAGGTGTTCATTTTCCACAAATGAATGGAATTTGGACATTGTTTTACTTAAAGCAGCTTTTTATGAGTTTGTAGCAATCCGGTGCAGTAACTGAGCCATTCTTATTTAAATGGCTTCTTTAGATGATTAACAACTCAGTTATTTAAACTAGCAGGATCCTACAACGCTACATCTAGTGAAAGTAAAACTAATTTATTTGTCTCTATTTTGTTTCATGAGAAAGGAACTTGCATCTTATTGCAGCTTTTTTCTTTAGTTGTGAAATTTTGCATGGAATATTGTTTCCTGTTGGAGTGAGAGGTAGGGATTTGTACTTTAGACTTCATTACAGGGTTAACACACTTTAGCTTTGTACTCCTGCATTATACGCAGGACTGTGGTGCAGTGCTTTGCTGTAGCTTTTTATTCCCCCCCCCCCGCCCCCCGCCCGCCATTTCTGCTTTAGTACTATTGATAGTTATATACAGGTTACTTGTCCAAGTAAAGTTACACAAAGTAACCCAAGTGCCTAAATCCTTCAGCTAATGTTCTTGGTATTGATTTCTCTAAGTTATGTGCACATCCGTTTTGATAAATTATGCACTAATGTAACAGTTTTTTTTTTCTCCAAATGCGGTTCTCCACCTGCATTTTTAGAATCCAGATGACTTGGCAAAAGAATCAGGTGCTCTTGGCTTTCCTGTGAAAACCCTGTATCTAGTGTTTGCACTGACTAACAATATGGTATTCCTGGGTTGGGTTTTTTTTTTAATAATTTAAACTAATTAGTTGTTTATATGGCACTCATTACATTATCTTGGTTAAATATTGTTAATCGCAACTCTGCATTCAGGTTTAATTTTGCTTGTTCACTAGCTATTGACTGAACTTAAAGTAATATATCATTATTTGTCCTATAGAGTTCTCCTGAAAATTTTATGAATATGTGCCCTGCTAAGATGTGACTGAAAAGTCATATTTGACATGTCAGCTGAAGATAGGGAGTACACACATACAAGCGCTCTGGGCATAGTTTACTTTGAAGTTTAGAAATTCAGTCACCATTTTGGAAAAGACAGCAGGACCCTCCTCCTGGTGATTGCTATGTTACTGTTTGTTGTCTTCATTTTCTTAGGTACACGTTTTATTTTTTTTAATGTTTTTATTAACTTCTGTGAAGTTGTTTACTCTGAAAAGTGTACTGGAATATTTTAAGCCAAGCTAACCTTTCACCAGGTGTATTGTGTGTAAGGGCTTTTCCTGCTAGCAAAATGCTTAAAGAGGATCATGTTACTGGTCGCCCGCGTTATTTTACAAATCACAGCTCTGTGTCAGATAAGATTTTGATAACTGTTTTGTGCATGTTTCTGGGGGGTGGGGGTTAGCATTTCCCTGAGGGTTACTCATTAGACTGAGGCAAATATTGGTGTTTGGTATCTCTTAATGAATATGTCCATGAAATAATTATGTTGTAAATATAACTGAAAATCCAAGGGTTAGTTTTGATATTCTGGTGTCAGTATGGAAGATCTTACACACTTATTTAATATTAAAATGTAAAGAATATTTGTAGAATAACAGTGAAGTAGCCTTTTCTTAGTTTCTTAGGCTATTTACTGTACCTTCCCTGATAGGCCCATGCCACCTCTCCTCTGGAATAAGACTGGTATTTTGTTTCGCTTTGCAGCCTGAAATAATTAGGAACAAAAATTAGACCACTTGTCATCTTATCTCATTTCCTGTTGTTACAAATTCTAATAGAACATTAGACATGAACATGATTGTTGTATATTTTATATCAAGACCATTCTGTAAATATGAATTTATATTACTTTTGAAATGCTTCCGAAGTACTTTTGTTTGCTGTATGTAATTCCAAAAAAGGATATGCAAACCAGTATGTCTATTTCATGGATATTTAAACAGTCAGATCTTCCATGTTGAAGGTAATGTAATTTTTTTAAAAGATTTTTAAATTTTAAATTGCTATTTTGTTACAAAAATAGAGAAAATATAAAAGGTTTGAGAAGTCCTTATTCGCCCTCAGGGAAAGAGCCCTCTGTGCACCAGAACTCCACAGAACATCTTCAGCATGATCTGAGGGTGAATATATACTACATGAATTGATCTTGTGTATTTACCTTAACTTTTTAATTTTAAAATTGCAGTTTTAAAACTTGGTTGTGCTCTGCTGGAGGGGGATTGGGATAAGCTGCTTACACACATTCATTGTTTGTCCAGTGAAAATACATCAGCCTAACGTATTCCTGCCAGCTTTATTGGCATGGGAAAGAACCAATATATTTATATATGCTCATCTGCAGCAGAAGATCCCCATGATACAGGAAAGACCACACATTTCCTCTGTAAAAGGAGTCAGTTCTGGGCTGATGCTAAGTTGTGTTGAATTTTTAATATCTAGGATGACAGACATAAATTGAGGGATTTTTAATAGTGTGCCAACGTTGTCTTACAGTTTTTAACACTGGTTATCTTGCCATGAAACTGTCCTCTAGTGCCCACAGAAAGTAGAAGCTAAAGATGGGAACCTAGTTCTGTTTTTTCTTTATCAGCAGAGCTTCATCATTTGACCTTATACGAACTAATATGCGTTCATGTATCTAGTTGCAAATTAGGTGCCTTTTTGGGCAATGGAAGGGCTAACTTTCTGACATAAAAGAAGTGGCTAGGTTTTTGTATGTAGTAATAGCGGAGAGTCCCATTTAGTTTTTTGACCAAATATATTGTGCTCTCAGAAGAAGGTCCATAACAGATTAAGGAGAAAGGTGTGGGTTCTTTGCTTTGTGCGGATGAGTGTATTTTTTTCCAGGAGAGATGCAGCAGGTATTTTACATGTCAGGGATACAGAAATTGTATCAATATCTGAGTTAAAATGTTGCCTCTCCACCTGGATTCATTTATTCCTTGTTCTCGTTCCCTAGATGGGTCTTAATTAGAGACGAATGCTAGTCCTGGTATGACATACTGTCCACTTTTATGACAAAAGTAGTAATGTATATTCTTAAGATACAAATTATAGTAGAGTGATTGCCAGTCCTGCTACTGATATTCGGTTCCTGTAAGAAAAAATGAATGGCTTAAAGCGTTCATACAGATTGTGCATTGTCGAATGTATACTAGATCTTTCCAAAAACAGGTTAGACTCCTTTTGCAAAGCAAATTGGCATTGGTTCTTGATAGACTAGTACAGAGTGAAACTGAAGTGTGAGTCATAAGGACATCAGTTGTCGACATCTGATTTTGAAAAGTTTAGTGCTTTGATAACACACTTGAAATTTTAGTTTAAATTTATGCTGATAAACTGAATGCTGTTCTTGTGTGTTAGTGCTCTGGGCTGAGTGAAGTACAGAATTGCACACAAAATAAGGCAGGCCTGGGAAAAGAATGTTTTAATAATTCTTTTGTCAAAACCCAAAACAATTTGAACAGTTTCCTTTTTTGTTAAAGCACAAGTTGTCAAATATCTGCTGTTGTACATAAACACTAGTGGAGAAGTACCTGCTAGCAGCTTCTTTATCATATTTGTCAAGAGATTTTTGTCTCATTATTAGCCTGTGTCTGAAGGATAATGTGAAATTTGAGATATTAACCAAACCAGAAATTAATGAATCATCCACAGCACTTGGAGCGCATTACTTAGGTTATAGTTTAATTCTTTTTTGTTTAGGAAATCTCTCTCTTATACAAGTACCTCTCCTGCAAGCAGAAAACAGTAAATGTGCTCTTGAAATGACTAGTTCTTTGCAGTATAAATGCACAGCTAACTCCTTGGTACTAGTGGTGACAGTGCACCTCTTTGCTGGCAAGGGAGTGCTCTGAAAACTTAACTGCAAGTGTGAAGAGTAAAATAAAGCAAGCAAAATTATCAAAATTCCTCACACTTGAGCAAAAACCTTTTGTTCAAGGAAGACTGTAGCCGAAGCTCTTTCTTGGCATTTTGATGTTTAAAATAAAACAGAACCTGGCTGCATTTATTGCTGTCTAAATCGGAGATCATTTGCACATATCCCATCAGTTTATCTGAAGTAGGCCTCAGTTAATCCAAGGCATGAAAATGCATGCATTTTCTTCGCTGAGCAAACACGTACATTATACTGTAGTTGTGATACAACACGTGGCTTTTATTCGTACTGCACATACCCACTGTACAGCCACTCACAGTATTGTGGTTAGCTTGCAGCATCTGCTGTCTGCATTTATACAGTTTACTGCATAGTCTTTTCCCTGGAAGTTAAAAGAAATTTTTTTTTCTTGTTGCATTGATTACATTTTATAAATTTGCTTAGCTGGAAAGTTGGGAAAAGAGGCCTGTTTGTCAATTGTACAACCGATTGTGAAGCTCTAGTGTGAATATTTTTACGTCTGTATTAGACATTTTCTTTGCAAATCTATTGTTCGATTGAAATGTAAATGAAATAAAAGATGGTGTACACCCATCATGTATAAAGCAGGCACCATCGCTACGATGGATTTAATGCTCATTTTTATGGTGCATTCTCAGCTTCTATTTAAAACTATAATTTAAAATCTGTACAATGAAATGGGGATATATAGGGGAAAAAATTCTATTCCGTTTATTTCAATTTTAAATTTCCAAATTGTAATGTTTCCCTTTGTGTTCTAGGAATAGGATTAAAGGGGAAAGCTAGACCAACTGGTCTGTATTGGGGTGGGAAGGGGGAAAGGTGGGGCGGGGGGGGGGTGATATAATCCTGAATAGCAGAGTGAATTCCGTGTGTTTGTGCTGTAGCACTGAAGTAAAGAGATATTAGCTTTGGCTGGTCACAGAATAGAGCATCCTGGTTTTCAGTGTTTTGAGAGAAAATTGATGGAAAAAGTTTGCAGTACTTGACATGTATTTGCATGCACAAAATAAAATGATTTGTCCGCCTCCAGTGTCTCTTTCCTGCTGGCAGGGGCTGGAGGCTGGGCGCCTGGCTCCCGGCCAGGGAGGGGCTGGGGGCGGGGTCAGAGCAGGGCCGAGCCCCCCCGGCCTATGAGGAGCGAGACTCGCTTTCCCCCCTGCTGCCGGAGGTGGTAGCGCTCTCCTCCGCCGGCCGGGCGTTGGGCCCGGGCTGCACCATCGCCAGCGAGGGGCGGCCTCCTCCGGGCGCTGGGCGGGGCTGCGCGGCGCCGCGTTCCCGGCCTCCTTTGCGCGGCGCGTCCTCGGCCGGAGCGGTGGGTGCGGCGCGCGGCCTGGCCCGGGGCGGGGCAGGGGGGCAGCAGGTGCCGTGGGGGGAGGGGTATGAGGGGACAGGGGTGG
>ML682087.1:3477253-3655423 GCA_007922195.1 Podocnemis expansa
GCAGGAGGTGCCATGAGGGCAGGGTAGGGCGGGCTGGTGCATGAGGGGTACATGGGGGGTAGGGGTGGGAGGTGAGGAGTATGGGGGTCCTTGTGGGTGAGGGGTATGGGGGGGCAGGAGGTGCCATGGGGTTGGTGCTGGGGGGTGAGGGGTATGGGGGGAGACAGGGTGGGGGTCCGTGTGGATGAGGGTACATGGGGGGCAGGAGGTGCCATGGGGACAGGCCCAGGAGGGCTGGTGCATGAGGGGTACGTGGGGGGCAGGAGGTGCCCTGGTGGTAGGGCTAAGGGGTGAGGGGTATGGGGAGACAGGGTGGGGGTCCGTGTGGATGAGGGTACATGGGGGGCAGGAGGTGCCATGGGGACAGGATGGGGGGTGCCAATAACCTCTCAGCATCTGTTCTACCTCCAGCTCTGTGGCTGCACCTGAGGCTCTCCAGAGCAGCTGGGCTTGAAGGTGCAGCCTGGAGAAATGTCGCTTACACAGGGAGCTCTTCTAGGTCCCTTTGTGACATGTTTGTGTATCTCTGTTTGTGAGCAGGGTGAGCTGCATTGGCAGAGAGGCGGCACAGAGATCAGCACTGCCAACGAACCAGGAAATGTGAGTTTACCGTGAGGGGTTATCATGAGAACTTGTTGCAGAAATTTGCTTTTAATTTAATAAGGGTCCAGCCCTTATATTTGTTTACTTGTTTTGAGGTTTGTAAAAAGCAAAAAGTGGAAAATTACTTTGCTGTCATTTCTGCTACAGTAACCAGTTACATATGCATTTATTCTATTAAAGTTTTCTTGTTGATATGAGCTATGTAAACATACTGTTCCCTTTGTTCTGATGATATTAATACAGTAATGTAGAATATTGTTCCCTGTCCATGTCTGCCTTCAGAGCCACCCCTGGTATACATGAGCCTCATTCTGAGGCCCAGATGTCTGCCGTATGAGGCAAACAGCCAAAGTGGGAGATAAAAACAGTACAAGCAAAGCTTGGTTTGATTAGAGATTCATTTTTATAACAACACTAATCTGAGCTTTGTAATTCTGCATTCTCAAACCAAATAATTCCCAGCAAATCCATTTCATTTGAAGAGCATGAACCAGGAGACTCTGGTTTCAGCTACATTCATATTTGAAAAGTGTCAATCTATTGTATGTTTTCCTGCTGATGGCAAAAACTTTGGGTGTGCTAATACCATATATTGTGTCTTGAAATTAATTTGTAAACAAAAGGAAAGTAAGAAGAAACAGGCCAGTTTAGGGGAGAGGTACCAAATACAGAAGTTGATCACAGATCACATCCCTGTGGCATTTTGTAGCTGAGTTTAGCAGAATTGGATTTTTTTAAATCATTTTGGCTGACATTAACATGTTTTTAAGCATTTTTATTTTTATCAGTTTAAATTTTCACATTTGTGCAAAATTACTGATGTTAAATCTTTTCCAATTTTTATTCAGTTGACATTTGTACAGTTGCAAGAAATTATGGGGAGAGTCATACAATTATTTAATGAGAATAGAGACAGATTCAAAAAGTATAAGTGTTATTAAAACACATTGTAAAAATATGCCAAATAAATATCCTTTAATCAAACCCTCATAAAAGTTTTCAAGCAGCATTCTTCTTGTTTTGCCTATCTGTGCATTTTAACTGTGGATGGAATATTTTTTTTTAGTTTCTGTGTACAGTGAATTCAACACTTTCCAATAATCTAATCTTTCCAAGACTAATTATAGCTAATTAGTTTTTTTTAATTAATCTTCTAAAAAAAGCCACAGTGATAAAACTTGTATCCAATATTAAGGTCGGACACTAAAATTTTGTCTTATGATAACCCTGCAATGATTCTCTCAAGCTTTTCTATGTACGCTACAAAAGCACCATATTAGAGAGGGATTTAAGCTGTTTTGGGACATTTGTTGTCAACTTAAAGGGAAATGAGACACCAACAGAGTCACTAAAGTCAATTTTTCCAGAACTTGTGTTGTACCTGGGTAATCTTGTAGCTGAAAACTGGCCTAGTCCTACCCTCTTTAGCTTGCAAGATCTGAGGTGATTAGTTTGAAGAAACATAGTCGCTGGCTTGCTTTAGCATGTCCAGTTAGTTTGAAAAAAGTGGAATATTTGTTTGTTTTATATATGAGTGAATATGAATATTCCAGTTTGATTGTGTGCTGTACAAAGTCAAATTAACTGTATTAATTTGGGTCCCATTTGATGCACAGAAAAGAACTGGAATTTTGTGTAAGCATACAGGCCTCAGTATAAAATACGCACTTATTTTTTCCTGGTTGCTTTTGCTCTACTTTTCTCTGTATTGGAAAATAGTTTGCTTGGTGTGCAAGCAAGAGAGAAGGCAAAAGCAAATCAGAATTCTCCCACAACCCAGTCTTTAAACAAAACTAACTCTCCTTTGCAGCCCAGGGACCAAGTACTAACTTCCAATCCCAGGTCTCCTGAATGGACTCAAACATCAGAATTTCTTGAGCAAGCATAATGCTAAAGATCTCTAAACATTTAGAGTAGTACATGGGAATAAAATAGAATACCTAAACTCAGCATGCCAGAGCATCTCTCTGGCTCAGTTTAAAGCTGGCCAGGTTTTAAGGGCATGAACTTTAATTTCTTGGTTTCCATTCTCCATGGGCCCTGTTATGGATAAAGACAGAAAAAATAAAGCTGTCGTTCATTAGTATGATGCATTGTGCTACTAGTCAAATATGATAATGTACCTTACCCCAAATGCTAGATAGTTAATGTCCGTCTCTCTTGGGTAGGTACAGGCCATATCTTCTCTGTAATTCTTCTCTACTCTGAAAAATAATCTCAGTAAGCCTGTTCTATCACCTTTTACCCTGAACCATCTGGCTATCTACCCGTTAATCTGCATAATCCTACTTTTAACAGTTTGTGAATCCTGCTGGTGGTTGGCAGGAAAACCTAAAAACACAACTTTCTCCTTTCAGTATAGATTGTGCGCTTGTCACAGAAATACCAACTATGAAGTTCACCTCATCAGCATCCTGTTGTGAGTCAGTGCACTCCCTTTCCACCTCGCACCCCCAAAAAAGAATTGAAAATGGGCCTCTGTTTCATAGTAGCCTGTTCAGAATCACAGTTCACACCAACGAAAGCTTAATTTTTATTTCTTTAGCTCTGGAGAACAGTTGGGGAAGCAGATAGTGGAGAAGGACCTCTGAACTCTCTTGGTGTCCTCAGGCAGTTATTCAGCATGTGGTCTTTTATAATTGACGCTGTCTGCTCTTGTATCCATTAGGGATGAGAGGTTTTCGATGTATGTAAATACTAATACCCCAGATAGCTTTTTATGGGGAATATTGTCCTGCTGCTTTCATTGGCTAATCTCTAGCCAACAGAAAGGTATTTAGATGAAGGAACAGTATAACTCAGGACAACTGATGGATTTTAATGGCAACTAGAATTACTACATCTCAGCTTGACAGAGTTGGTTTTTAACCTTTATAATTTTGACTGATAATTTTTAAAACATTTTTTCCATTTTTATCTATTTACTTTTTCACAGTTGTGAGAAGCTACCAGAGGATCAGCAAGTAACTATTTAATGACAGTAGAAACTGGGATTCAAAAAGTTAAGGCTTTATAACCATTAAAATCCCAATTGTCAATTACATGTCAAAACACACAAAGTAAATATCCTTACAGCAAACTCCAATAAGTTGTCAAGCAGCGTTTTTGTTGTTTTACCTACCGTATGTTACAATTACCAGTGGAAATGGTTTTTTTATCGGTTTGTCTGTGGTGAAACAATGTTTTCTAGGAAAAATCTAATTCTTCCAAGTTTTGTGTCAATTATGTGTGTATATGAGTTTGCCAGCATTATCGATATAAGTGACACGTTGCAACTGAGTTTATTAAAGGAAAGATGAGCTTTTGAAATGTTAAGTGCATCAGCATAGGCACATGGAAGGATCAGATTAACAAAAACATCTTATTTGTCAAATGTAATTATTTGTTTGCACGCTGCTCTATACAAATTTTAAATAGAATTACTTGTACTTGCACTGACTAATACCAAAAGCAGAGTTCCCCTCCTGCTACAGATCTTATTCTTATTGTGAAATGACCTGTGAAACTGACAGTTAACACACAAAACACCATTGATTAAAATGTGTGTGTCTTTCTATGCTTGCATTACATATATTTGAGAGAAAAAGAGTTTTGCTGGAAGGTTTCTGGGAAAAAAAATTAGGTGCCAGCTTTGAGCCTGGATAGAATTTTTCATGTTTAGTAACAATCTCATGGAGAGAAGCTTCAAATAGAAATCCTGAAAGAGATACAAGTGGACATTGCACACTGTCTCCTTTTCTTTGTAAGGAATGGTGGAGGTAAAGAATGAAGGTTAGAACTTTTAATTTCTAAAAGTTTTATAAACTATTATAAAACTCCTGATTTTGCTGAATTTTTACTGCAAGCTTTTAATTGTGCAGGTTGCTTTGATAGCTTTCCAAAAGTGCCCACCTCTATTAATCTCATTGAGCATCATATAGCTATTGCTAAAAGATTAGTAACTGCGCACTTAAAACTAGAAGGTGAACCTGAATAAACCTAAAATATCCAGAAAGAAATTTAATTGGTGTAAATTTAAAGGTCAAGTAAGAGGGATCTGAAATCATTAAGCAAAAGAACTATCCTCAGTTTAAATGCCTTATACTTCAGCTGTTACAGAAGAAATTTTTTAATAAAGAGCTTTTATTGTTTGCTTTTGGCTTGACAAACACATCTGAAATGATGAGGATCAATTCATTCACAAAGAGGTAGACCATCTCTAGCATAATCTTGCTGGTTGGTAGTAGCCTGTGAACTGTCCTCATTTGAACAGATAGCCTTCATGCTTTTCTCTGGGGAACTATTGGGCTCACACTACAAATTTCAGGTGATATTTCATACTGTGCATGTGTCTTTCCAAAGGGCAGCTGTATCGATGTTGACCTATGTGTCTCTCTTTAGAATACAATGACGACTTTAGATGATAAACTGCTTGGTGAGAAGCTTCAATATTACTACAGCAGCAGTGAAGATGAAGACAGTGAGAAGGAAGATAAAGTCAGAGACAGCGCCATTCCTGAGAGTGTTGGTGGGGAGGCGGAGCTGAGTAGTGATTGCACAGCAGTTAACACAGGTACTGTCACACAAACTTTGCATGTTGGCAAGCTCTAAAGGGGCAGCAGTATTACTGTGGTTCAGTAAAACAAGGAGTCCTGTGGCACTTCAACGTGTCTGATGAAGTGGGATTTTCTGCCATGAAAGCTCATGCCATAAATAAATTTTTTAGTCTGTAAGTGCCACAGGACTCCTTGTTCATCACATAAATGGAGATTATATTCTCCTGTGCCCGGCTGTCCAGCACTGAGGAAGAGGAATCAGTACCCACTTTAACTAGATAGGATAGTGGTTTTCAAACTTTTTTCATCAGGACCCAGTTGAAAAAAATCATTTATGCCAGCGACCCAGCACTTACATCTTTGAGCAACACACTCCAGTCTTTTGGTGGCAACAGCAGGGGGCGCTGTGACCCAGTGGCTGAGAGTGCAACGCACTGGGTCCTGACCCACAGTTTGAAAACCACTGAAATAAGACATTAAATAGTAGCTCTTTTTATTAGGCCCCCTACAACAAGATCATAGTGTGAAATTGATGAGGATTGCTGCTCTCTGCACATCATGGATCACACTTTTGTGCCAGGACTTTTGAAGATTTATTTCATCATCATTTGATGATTTTCCTGTCACTTCTATCACTGTGAAAAGGAAACTTTTCCATGCCAACTGTTGGAGGATGCCTCTGAATCATGAGGATGGCAATGGGTCAAATTTTTATGTATATATTAATTTTCACAACATCCTTTTGTAATAGATGGGAAGGTAATATAGGTAGATGTGCTTTTTCCCTATTATACAGATGAGAAAACCAACACAGAGAGGTTGAGAGACTTGTTCAAAGGACCCAGGAGTCAACATATAGGAAGTTACTTGCTACTGTATCTGTGCTTTATTACAGCATATTGAGCAATATACAGTAAGACTAAAACACGGTCTGTCCTTTAACTGATACTTGTAAAGTACTTTGAGATCCTGAATGGAAAGCAAAATAGACAGACTGGTTCTGTCTCGACAAGATGCTTGCATGTTTTACCTTCAGGTCCAAAGGGTGTCATAAATGACTGGCGAAGATTCAAACAACTGGAGACAGAACAGCGAGAGGAGCAGTGTAGAGAGATGGAACGGCTTATAAAAAAGTTATCCATGACCTGTAGATCCCATTTGGATGAAGAGAAGGATAAACAAAAACAGAAGGAACTTCAGGAAAAGATCAATGGAAAGGTAATCTAGGGGCACAGTGAAAAACTTGATGGTGATAAATATTTAGCAGTTTCCATTTTCCTGCTGCTTTGGAAAAAATCCTTATGTGGTAGGTATTTATTATCACTTGTAACAGATGGAAAAACTGAGACGATGCAATGACTGCCTACCTCACAGGCATGGGATCAGAATTATTTAATGATTGTGTGGTGCTTTGAAGATGTTATATACTTAAATGTTGAGTAATAAGTGAATGGTGAAAGACCACTAATAGTTTTTGTCAGACATGGTGTATTTTCCTTTTTCAGGAATCTGCATGCATTCATCAGATTTATTTACCAGTTTGTGCATCAATAGAAAAGAAAAAAAGCTGTGCAGCAGCTGTGCCTGTAAAATAACTGATTGGTCAATTGACTTGTATTACCACTGGGTCTGTGGGTCTAACTGAAAAAAGCTGCTAAAGTTAATACTTGCTGCTGCTGGCAGTAACGTCTGTCGGTCTCCTGTGCCCAACCATTTTAAGATCATAAAGTGATAATAGGGGGAGTTGCCTGAATTCTAGGAATCTGTTTCTAATCTAAATGAACTTCACGTTTGCCAAGAGATTATCTCTATGCATGAAATAACCACTCTGGTTTTGGCTGATCTTTTCTGTACACTCTGCTAAGAGCAACAGCACTCAGCTAACTCATCCCATGCCTAGAGCATGGTGGTTAACGTGCTCGGTGAAGCAAGATGTGGAAAGAGGAGAAGCATAAACCCATAGAAAACATGGGAAAAGTGATTATGCCAAAGAAATAAATTTGGGATAGATATAATGTTCACCTTCTAATAGGGCTTTGCTTTACTTTCACTTTGTGAAAAAGATGGAAAAACAAACTTAAATTAGAAGCAGTGGCTGAGCTGCGCATCCTAGCTTGACAGCTTGTGGCCTAGGTAATTTGAATAAAATAGGAGCACATTGTAGTCACTCACTTTTAATACAGCCTATAGAGGCTTGATGTGGGAAGCTTCATCTTATCAGATGTGCTTTCTGGTTGGATCAAAATGGAGCTCCTCATGGTGAGAATTCTAGCTTCCCTGATCTGTACTAGGTACAAGAGTTGCTTGTTTGCACAAATACCTTGTAGAGCAACCACCGATTAAGAGCAACATTTTCCCCCAGGAACGCTTTCCCCACTGTGAATTGTTGAGCCTCCTCGTCCCAGAAACAGCTGCTCACGCACAACATAGCAAAAGGGCACCAATATGTTGCTGCTAATGAGCATTTACTGTATTAAAGATGAGGACTGATGCAGGTCAGACTTGGGCCGTTCTTGGTGTGCGTACCAACTGTGTGTGAGGCCTGGAGTTCTAGGTTTCTCTCTCTGGTGTATTTAGAACATTTCTCTGCATGTTCTAGATGACCCTACAAGAATATAACATGATTCATGATGGTGACGATGATGAAGAGTTTCTGCAGCAATACAGGAAGCAGCGAATGGAGGAGATGAGGCAGCAGCTGCACAGTGGTCAGCAGTTTAAGCGGGTTTTTGAGATCACCAGTGGGGAAGGGTTTTTGGACACAATTGATAAAGAACACAAGAACACGCTGATCATGATCCACATCTATGAAGATGAGATCCCTGGCTCTGAGTCTGTGAATGGCTGCATGATCTGTCTTGCTGCTGAGTACCCCACGGTCAAATTTTGTCGAGTGAAGAGTTCCCTGATTGGTGCCAGCACTCGTTTTACCAATAACGCTCTGCCTGCTTTGCTGGTCTATAAGGGAGGAGAGCTGATTGGTAACTTTGTGCGAATCACAGACCAACTTGGAGAAGATTTTTTTGCTGTGGACCTGGAGGCCTTTTTACAGGAGTGTGGTCTACTCCCAGAGAAGGATCTGCTGCTGCTGACTACCATATGCAACCCAGCTGTGTGTTACAGCGAAGACAGTGATTTGGAGATAGACTGAAGAAAGCGAGCAAAGGATTCAGTAAGGTGGAGTTGTCCTGTGGGGTGTCTCTGTGCTGTAGATTATTTGTTCTTTTTCTGTGTAGTCCTCCGCATCCACCCCACCCCCGCTATGCACTTTGGCTTTTTGCCCACAAGTACTTTGAGTTTTTTTATGTAATGTAAAGAATTCTTAACATTTTGTTAAATTACTTCAATAAAATAGAAAATAAACCTGTCTTGAGCCTCATAAAGTGGTTTAGGAGGGTATAAATGTGAAACAAATTGACTGCCAGTGGTTGTTCAGGAGATCCTGTTCTACGTATAGCCAGGAACTGAGACACCTCAAGCCTCGAATTATATGGACCATTAACTGGTGCTGGTAGAAAACCTTGGCTTGGAAGCCTGGGAACAGAAGTCTTTCTGTTCAGGGAAATTGATGTGACATTGGATGTGTCATCTGAACCCTGACGTGAGGAATCTAATCCCTGCTTGTTCATTGCTAGGCTTTTGTTGACTTTCTGAGAGAGCCAGCAGCATACCAGTGTGTGAAAGTGGTTCTTTTGAAATGGACACCTAGACAATTGGAATAGGATTGAGGCCATGAACTCTCATGAGCATCCACTCTTCAAAAATGAAGTTTTGATAGACCGTGTAGAGCATTTCCCCCTCTCATTTGCTACCTAGTGCAACTCACCCCTCAATCCTAAAAGTTGTTCTTTAGTGAGATGTACATCTTCATTATTTAACTCCATACTGGGTCTAATGTGAAACTCTTAATTCAGAACTTCCTAAATGATGCTTGCTACAGTCTTTTAAAATACTGACTCATGGGTTTGATACTGGTTACTTGAGCTGAGGAGGCCAGCTTTACAAGCAACCCATCACAAATAGCTAAAAGAGCAGATGATGAATGATATTTATTGGAGCAGCTTATGTTGGTGAGAGAGACAAGCTTACATAAAGCTCTTAGTATTTTCCCAAAACTGAAGGAGGGTTCTTTAAGCTGGAAAGCTTGTCTTTCAGCAACAGAAGTTGCTCCACTCCAGTAAAGACATACTTCACCCCTCCCTCTGTTCCCCAGTGTTTGAACCTTTGCAACTTTTGATTTGCTGTTAGTGTGACCTGTTCCCATGACTTACACTTCCCTGCATTTATTTCCCCCCATTCTCTAAGTTCCCTCATCTTCGAAGCATCTGATGAAGTGGGATTTTCTCCCACAAAAGCTCATGCAGTAAATATATGTTAGCCTTTAAGTGCCACAGGACTCCTTGTTTTTACTGAACTAGACAAACATGGCTGCCTCTTTGGATCTTCACCCACCTTGTCTGTCTGGTAACTTGGGATCAACGTGCCTACAACAGAGCTCCAAATAGACTGGAAAGGAGTCTTCTCCACCTGGTTCTCTTAGTGTCTGTGTATATGAAGTCTCAGGCCTTTGAAAATTAGAGAGACCATTTCTTTGGCTTCCCAGCTTTGTGCAAAGCCTTGATTCACACTTCCAATGTGGCTGCTAGTGAGGTCTGAGCTAAAGCTTCCCACCGTCCTCTGCTGGATTTTTTAACGCTAGGACTCAACTGAACTGGGTTGTCTGTAAGATCTTACTCCTTTGTGAAGAGCCGGCAGTGACCCAGCATCTCTTCTCAAGAGAAACCCCATAAATTAAAATAGCCATGGCAGTAAAATGAAGCAATGTCAAAATATTCTATTACAAGGGGTTGGGATATAGAAACCACAGCACATTGTCTGTACAAGGGGATTACAGGAAATGAGGAATCTTTGCTGTGTATTATTTTAATGAGCACAGTGTATGAATGGAAGATGCACTTTCTGCCCCAAAGAGCTTATAACAGAAGTTCTCAAATTATTCTATTCTGTGCTGCATTTGCTCCCATTGTGTTTCCATGAAGCTGGGAGTGCAGGGGCCACACACAGTAGACGTTAGGGAAGAATTTGGCCGTACAAATGACTGAAAAGCTATATTGGGTAAAATCTTTCTTAAGACAGTACCTTAACTAAAGGAACTTTATCTCAGCATTTATGTGGGCAACTTTCCATCAGCTTGAAGTGTATTGCATGTTTTCTTCATTGAAAGTTTAAATGAAACAAAAACTACTGTCTTGTCTCACTCATTTCATTTTTACTCTTGTGGCAGCTGTAGTTTGGAGTCCATCTTTGTACTCGGCATCATTAAAATTCGATAAAGCAGCAAACCAAAAAGAGAAAATTCTTGGGTGAGGCGAAGAGTCCTCCATGAAGGCTTTACAATGATTTTTTTCCATCTTTTGTTAACACTGACAAAAGCCTTTTAAAAAACAACCCTGCGGCTGCCTCAGTTGCCCAGCAACATGGGCCTGAAAGTCTCCATCTTCCCTAAAAACGCAGGTCTGGTCCCACTTCATGCTAAGGAGAGAAACCTGCAGAATTGTCTGGCTCCATTTATTCATTAGCGGTTATTTTTACTGAATGCTGCCACTTTATGACACAGGAACTGGTTTCCTCATACAGCATCTTTTGGCTTTTGAGCGTTTTATTTCTTTTAAAATATGTGTTATGATGGTTTGACTTTTGCTGGTTACCTTTCTGCATTTTGTCTGTGCTTTGTGGAGCAAGCTTTATAGATTAGATCACAGAATCGTAGTTTATAGAAAGTTATTTTTAGACCTTTGGAGAAGTTACTACAATAGTTAATTTCTCTCACACGCTTGCTCTTGTGGTCTTTGTGGCTGGATTCCTGGTAGTGAGGCAGCCTGGCTTGACTAGTGTATGGATACAAAGTATACTACCAATGCATTTGAAAATCTTTTAAAATATTTATTGAAGTTTGTAAAATGTCATGCAGATAAATCCTTTGAAAAATAGGTGATGCAGAGGTTTTACTGGCAAGATGTCAGTGTGCCTGCTTTACTCACAAGCAACATAGCTAACCCTAATGGGTTACATGGGAGGATGTACTTTATATTCTGAATGTTGTAACTCTTTGAGTTATAGACCCCTAATATTATGAAACTTCTTATTACAGCTCACTTACATTTTCTCATTCATTTGCCAGATGACTTGTTTTTGATCTTTCGTTGTTGTTTTGTGGAAAGAGTGGGTTAGTTTTTAAAGACGCCCTGTCACATGGATTACTTGATCTGGTATAGTATGTTTTACAGTGGCTTTTTTTTTTTTTTTTGTACAATATGGCTGTGCAACGACACTTGGCCCTCACCCATGCCTTTATCTGGCCCTACTCATAATAGCAATACAGTTGCAGGAAAGAGGTTTTAATATAGCTGATTCAGTCACAGTTAAAAGAGAAAGTTATGAGCAGAAAAAGAAATTGCGACTAAAAATATGAACTGGCTTAACTTGCAACTAATGTAAGGAAAATTAAGGAGCACAAAATAGATGTTTAAAGGCTTCCAAACTGAGATTTTCTCTCTTAGCAATGCAAGCAGAGAACATAACAGTTACACAACATGAAACCACTGAGTGTTGGTATCATCCTTTGTAAGATCAAAAAATCAAAGTGACTCTAATTTATATTCAGGTGGATATTCTGTAAAGTCTGCGGTGCAGACGGCCTGCCCATTAGCATCATAATAAAACCTGGCTTAGGAGAGGGGATTGGCGCTATTTGAATATCTTTGAAATATTGCAAATTCAGAAAGCGCTCTCCTATGGCAGTGAAGTTCCTGTCTCCTGCTGCCCTGGATGATGGAGGGCTGCAGAGTGAAGACCTCTTGGTTATTAATTTACAGTCCTCAAGTGTATGTTAGGCGCTTTACAGTGTCAGTAGCAAGACAAGGTCCCAGCCGTAACCCCCTTATAGTCTAATTTATCCTAATAGGAAAAAGGGTAATACTAAGCAGGGGGTATACGGGATTAGAGAGGATGAATGTTATGTCACTGCCCCTCTGCTCTCTGAAAGCTGGCCCGTGCAAACAAAGGAAGTGAGGAGCTGAAGGTTGTGGCCTGGTGCTGACACCATTAGAGACGCCTGGAGAGATTCGGTCTAGTAGCAGTTCTGCTTTGTGCTGTACTGAGCTGGGTTCTCCACATTGACCACCTAGGAAAATGAAAACAAAGTGGGATTTTCTCCCATGAAAAGTCATGCGATAAATATGTTAGTCTTTAAAAGTGCCAGGACTCCTTGTTTGTTACATTAAAAAATTAGCATGTGGGCAGTTTGTATGTTAAAGGAAAAATTAGGGGTCACCTTGAACAGCTAACACATTAAAACCAACTTGCCTTGGCTACATTCATATTGTGCCATGTGTTGACATTAGCTAACATGTTATAGCGTACCGCTTTGCTGGATAGACCTGGCCAGAAACTACAGATGCATAATGATTGTATGCCCACACCTAAAAGACCTTGGAGATTTAAAAATGTTTCATTCCACACCAGAATGAAGATGGAATTGTGACTAAATAGCTTTTCTGCTCTAAACCATCGGATTTTTAGTTTGGGCTTTTCTGGAGGGTTCATCCTGGAACTCAGAGATTTTACAGTCAAAAACTTAGCTGAAATTGATGCATTTCCCCAAAATCTTTGGCTGGCGCAAAAACAGCATTTTTAGTAAAAAAAATTTTGTTGAAAATGTTCTGACCAGCCAAGCTGTGTTTATGTGCAGTTACCTGCCTTGCACGTACTACTGTGTCTTCACAGAAGACTGTTGAGTGATTCACTTAGGTCTTGTCTATGCCAGTAAAACTTTTGTCACTCAGGGTTGTGAAAAAAAATGCCCTAAGTAAAGTTGCAGCACAACAGCTTGTGTAGCGAGTTAGGGTGACAGGAGAGAGTTCTGCCTCCCACATAATAAAACCACCCAAATGAGTGGTGGTAGCTGTATTGGTGGGAAAATGCCTCCACAAGGGCTTATACCAGCAGACCTTACATGGGGGGGGGGGTTGTTTTGTGAAGGGCTTCATCATATCAGATGCTATAGAGGGGCAAATTAACAGACGGTTGCAATTTTTAAATGCAGGTTGGTTTCGCATGAGCATCTTGTTCCCAGCTCTAGGACTTTGCCTGGTTTGGGTTGAAGTTCCCTTGTCTTGCTAAAAGTGTACATCTTGGAGTGAGGAAAGAGTTAATCTTCCAGGCCAGTCTCCCTCCTAGTTACGCAACAGCTCATTGTGCATTGGGGAAGCAGTGAGTGTATGATGCACCACCCTCCTGCTGATGGATTCAGAAACAGGGCTCCCAGGCAGGGAAGAGAGGGAGCCTGCCCAGGTGATCCAGGACTGTGAAACGGGACAGGTATCAGCTGTGCATCTCTGAGCCTTTCACAACTTCCTTTGTTTCCCCACTAAGGACACCGTTGCCTCTTAACAAGGGGTCCAACCAAAAGGCATCCCCCGCACTGTAAATGCTGGTTGTGGTTGTGGAAGTCTGATGTTCATGTCTGTAGAGTGGTGTGAGTGTGGTGTTCTGATTTGTTGAATTCCAGATCATTATAAAGAAAAGGATTCAAATTTTGGTCCAAGGTTTTGTAAAGCAGTTATGTTCAAAGTGCCTTATTTTGGGTGCATATAGGATCTTTTACCTGCATATTTGCTAGCTTTTGAAAGCCACAGAAACAAACTCCATTGAGAGACAGTGAGTGTCCATTCTGTAAGTTCCCTCATCTTCAAGCATCTGACAAAGTGGGATTTTTCTCCCACAAAAGCTCATGCGATAAATAAATGTGTTAGTCTTTAAGTGCCACAGGACTCCCTGCTTGTTTTAGTGAATGTGTAGGAGCTTTTGCAGTGGAGAGAGAAAGGTGGGAACTGTTCTTGCAAAACAGAGATGACTGACCATTGATATTTAATGTCCTTAAATCTTTAGAAGCCACTATGCTGCTTAGTTTATCTGAATTGCAGGAGCAAGGTATGCTTTATGGACCATGGTGTATACTTCTTCACCAATGAGATGCTAGCTAATGATAGGAAATAGCTGTAAGGAAGTGAAAATGTTAAGAACATCATTGCGTCTCTGAGTTCTCATGATTACATCCTGCTGCTCCCCTTTCCAGTGTTGCGCTTGCTGCTTTTCTCAAGCCCAGAACCAAATGGCAGAATAAAGGTGCAGGTACAGACCAGGTGTATCTAGCTTCTCTTGCAGCTTCATGTAGAACAAGACGACTTTCACTCAGGTGAGTCCTGAGTCTACCTGTGGGTTTGCAAGGAATGTCGGGGAGGTTCCACTTTAAATATCTTTGATGCAAATGTTGTTTGTGTTTTTGAATTGTGCATTTTTCTCAAGTTGCTGGAGATGAGAAGAATTTTCAGACACCAAGCAGGTGGCCAGGGCTGATGAAAAATGGTCTTTTGGATTACTGAGATCACCCCTCTGTGCAACATGGCCAGTTGATAGGTGTCAGATATCGAACTCGATCTCAGAAAAGGAATGCTTAAGAAAAAATTGGTTAAGGAACAGATGGTGCCGAATGGTTTGTGTGGGCTGCCCCTTTGTAGTCTCATGTGGGAGCAGTCTGGCTTGTTTCACATTCCCATCGCTCTAATCCTTTAAAAATATGAAGTATTTTCATCTCATTTGCCATGTGACAGGGTAAACCACTCTGATGCCTCCTGCTGGTCATCACTGGGATTAGCTTTGTACCAGTTCATTCTCATACTGGTGGTACCTTGTCACTGTCACATCTTCTCCAGGACCTGTGTCACTCCAAGGACTGCAGCATCCTGTTCGGTGACGCAGCTCTCCAGCCATGCCACGCTCTGCTCCTCCCTTCCAGGGAATCTGCAGTCTGCTGTGTAGCCACTTCCCCTGGCAGGGAGGGAGGTTCTGGAGGTGACTGGAAAGTGCATTAGCGGGTCACACACACATTACCCTTCCAAAGGGGTTGCTGTGTTAGTTTAGTCCAGCAAAAGAAATGAGGAGTCTGGTGGCCCTTTTATTTGTTAGTCTTTTAAAAGTGCCACCAGACTCCTTGTTTACATTACACTTTGTCATCCCAGATCATAGTTAAACGCTTGCTGTTTTCACCTGGAAAAACTTGCTCCACAGCACTCTGGGGGGCTGTGCTAGAAGCTATGTCTGTGGGGTTGGTGAATCCCTGTGGGAGTTTCTGAGATCCTTTTTTTGAAGCCACAACAAATGTGAACTGGTGAGTGATCGGTCCTCAGGTCATGAGATTCAGGCGCCATCTAGTGCTGAGCCCAAGAAAGGGCCAACCCAGGAGGAAAAGCAGTCACCAATTGCACATTTAGCTCTACAGACCTTCTGAATGAATCTGGTCAGCCCCTGCTGAGTGCGCGGCCTCTGCTCTTGTATTTAGATGACAAAGAGCTTTGTAGCAGGGGCCTTCTCTTTGTTACAGTTTTGTGCAGGACTCAGTGCTTGAGGCTGGGGTCTCCACTCACTAATGCTACCCCAATAATACATGATAATGGGTTCTATCCCAGGCCTGCAGAAGGGGGAGAGGTTATGTTACCTGCCCAAGCCCATGCAGTAAGTCAGAGGCACAGTGGGGGACTGAGATACTGGCTCAGGTCATTTCATGTCTCCATAAACAAGACATGTTTTCTAGTAGGGGGAGAGAGTGAACCTGGGTAAGTATCTGGAATGTGTTGATTTGGCTAAGAACAGCCCTTGACCTGTGACAAGCCATAGGAGAATGTCCCTCAGCATGGCATCTGGACAACATTACCAGACCTGAACTTCTGGAAAGGGTGGGTGGGGGAAGGCTGGAATAGGAGTTGGAGAACCTGGGGCTAGGTGGAATTGTGGCGGGCCGCCGCGCTCACAGCCAGTGTTTTTTTCTCCCTCAGGATCTCCTCAGAGCCTCAAACAGTGAGCACGGAGCCAGCCCATGGGGACTCTGGCACTTTATGTGCTTGTTTCTAGTGTGATACAAACCTGCTACCTTAGGAGCAGCCAGCACAATGTGGACCAGGGTAAGTGTCATACTGAAGCCCCTGCGGGCACCCTGTGGCTCTCACAGTGCTGGACATCTCAGTCTTTCAGCCGTGCTGTGGCCATCATGATGCCCCTGGAGTTGTTCTGCTGAGTTCAGGGAGATGGTAAAACAAGCAAGGGGTCCTATGGAACTTAAAGACTTAACACATTTATTTATTGCATGAGCTTTCATGGGAGAAAATCCCACTTTGTCAGATGCTTTGAAGATCCTGACGAAGTGGGATTTTCTTCCATGAAAGCTCGTGCAATAAATAAATGTTAGTCTTTAAGTGTCACAGGACTTCTTGCTTGTTTTGCTGAACTAGACTAACACGGCCACCCCTTTGGAATAGGGAGACGGTGACATTCCCAGTAGCCACTTCAGGTTCCTCAAGTAACCAAAGCCCGGGGGCACCACAGGTGCTGACAGGTGGGTTCACAATGCCTGGGGAGGGAGCCAGGAGCCTGCTGGGGACACTTAGATTCTGGAGGCTAGTTCTGTAGTAGCCGAGCTCTCTCATGATGCTTGGCCCATTCCAACCCATCCCTTAGCGTTAGCCCACATACTAGCTGCTGCTCTGAATGGCCTGCATTGTTTCAGGTCCTTCATTTTGCTTTGTGTGCAGTTCTGCTGCATGTCTGTGGAAGGGTGGGAGCTGACGCCGGACTGTCCCCTGCAGGGTTGGCTTCCTGCCTGGAGGGATATTGTAGCTGATCTGACTAGGCCACTGACGCTTTGTTGTCCTGTTTACCATGCGTCTCCTCAGATTCCTGCTGCAACAGTACAGCTCAGAGGCATTGCTCTTAGCTGTCAGCCACCTTCCTGGGCTGAGAACACACAGGGCGGGGCAGCAGGATGGTGGAGGCGGGGGGGAGAGCACAGGAGACCCAGCTTTACATGGTCTGTTGGGGAAACGCATGAGTTTGCTAACTAGCCCATTGCTAGCCAGGCCTCTGTTGGGGTCCCCCTTTTCTCTGGAAGATACAGATGGGTTTTGTGGTCCTCAGTGTTTCTTACACTTCCTTTTGCTTGAGTCGATGGAGACGGGATGCAGCCCCTCAAGGCTGTCTGTGAACGACTCAGAGTTCAGATGTGACCAGGAAATTGGGAGGTGATGGGGTCTCAGAGCCCACAGCAGTGATACACACCTGATCTTTTCTAGACGGAGAAGTACACCCATGGGGCGAGGGAGCTGGAAACACTCCAGCCTCAGTTACCAGCCTTCTGCAGGTAAATCTGGCACGTATGCATTGTGGTCGAGATCCTGACAAGGTTGACCTCAGAGAGAATTTGACTACTGGCTTTGGTGAGGTCAGGATTTTATGCCATGTCCAGCTCCCACTTAATGGGATAAAGCTGCACCTCCCACCAGGTGTCATATGGAGATTCTTAGGTCTCAGTGTCAAGCTGAGAGCAGCGACTGACACCTGTCAGCCATTTCCCCACATGGGCTTGGTCCTCCATGGAGAGAGGAGTCGAATAGCCCTGCTTCTTGATGCCCTTCCACCCCCTGGGAAATACTGTGTTTGCCGGTGGGCTGGAGACTTTTCTTCTCTGTGTCTGTACAGTGCCCAGCAAAATGGGGCCCTGCTGACTGGCTCTCTAGGAACTGCTAATGCCTCCATTCCAGGTAGCCCTGGTTGGAGAGTGTAGCCTTCTTCAGTGAGTTATTGGAGCAAACTGTGTTACGGAGGCTCTGTGTCCTAGCACGATCTCAGCCCTCCTGTCCGTCTCCTCGTTGGTATACTGGGCATCTGTCATGGGCCAAAGTGCAGCCTTGGGGCTTGCTCCTACAGCAGATGACTGATCTGTTGGGCTGCACCACCAGCCGTGGAACGCAGGCCTGCCTCTCAGCCTGACAGCATGTCCAATACACATTGTGTTTTGCAGCTCAGATGGACCGATGCCAGAGGCAGGGGGCTCTCTGCCAAGAACCCCCTGGTAAAAACAAGCAAGAGAGCCACCACAAAAGGAACCATCTCCCCAGTACGTCCTGGCCCTGGCTCAAGCACAGAAGCCGGTGAGTGTTGAGTTGGGTGTGATGTGCCTGTTGAGGGGGTGCCACAAGTATTCTCCTGCCCTACACCCTCCAGGCTGCATTCTGTGCACCTTGCCCCGCCTGAGCCAGACTCCCACAGTCACTGCTGCTCTGTTTGCTGGGCGCATCATCCCTCAGCTTCCTTGAGGTCTCCATGGTATGAGCTTCCTGCTGGCGTTGGCCTGAGTTCAGCTGGGCCTCACGTGCCCACATAAGCACTCTGCCAGGAGCAGCTGCTCAGGCCTGTGCCCTTCCCAGGGTTGTCTCCCAGCGGCCTACCTTGCCAGCCTTCAGCCGTGACATCACTCCCCAGCCAGTGCCTTGGTTTGCTGGCCTTCCTCCATCTGTCTGGAGACTTCTCCCCCTCTGGGGGGTGCATCAGAATAGGCCCCACCCTCCCCAAAGTAAAGGTTTGTAGCTGGCGAGCAGGGCACTGTGGTGAGGGCAGCACTTGTTTCTGTCTCTAGCCTTCAGTTCCTCCACCCTGAGGAGGGCCCTGCCCACAGAAGAGGCTCTTGCGCTGCCGTTGCCGTTGCCGTTGGACCTGGAACGGGCAGGAGAAGGAAGTGGCACTGCAGCCCCAATACGGAGTTCTGCCCAGGGGCCACCTGGAGTTACTGAGCAGCTCTCAGGGACGTGGGGCACAGAAATCCCAGTTTACAGGACCACAACATATTCTCTGCCCTCTGGGAATGCAACGGGGATGGTACCATTGTCTACGCAAAGGAAACTGGAAAATGCCACCCAACCGTCAGTCACCACAGCAAGGTAACACAGAGTGGCCAGGTGCTTTTCGCTACATCTGCCTCCTTGTTGTGTCACTGATCTGATCTGAGGCCTAGATCCACAAGGGAAGTTGGGAGCCTAGGTGCCTCTGTGGGTCTGGGCCTGACTGCCTAATTTCTGCAGGAAGAAATCTCCGGCTGATTCACGGTGGCTGCCAGGCCTGGACCAGCATGACATCCCAGTGGTTGTTGGAGTCTCAGTGTCTCTGGCATTGATATTCGTTTCCGTGTGGGTGTATTCAGTCCGCCAGAAGACAGAGAACACCAAAGTCAACAGCACCTGTGAGTTTTTCAGTCCTGGCTTCCAAAAGGGGTACAGCTTGGACAGATGGGGGTCTGGTGCAGCATTGAAAGCTCTGGCCGTCTACCTGGAAAGTCTCCACACTGTGCTGCTCTCACTGAGGCTGGCAATAGGGGGAACAGCCTTTGGGACAATGTTCTGGCAGTTCCTTCCTGGCCACTTGGAAACAGCAGGTTAAGAGTCTGGGCAGAAGTATTGACAGGAGAGCTTCCTCCACCTGTCTGCACTTCACTCCCAGTGGTGGATGGGTTGGGTTTTGTGGGAGGGGTGGATTGCTGGTCCCTGGATTATCTTAAGTAGAGATGGGCCCATAGCAGAAGCCCAGCTCTGAGCAGCCCTAGCCTATATGGAGATTCAGATCTGGATCTGACCATCACAGCTGGTTCATCTCTGCTGTAATGGGCCAGAACCAAACACTGATTCTTGGGTATATTCGGATCCAGATTTCAGGCCCATCTCTGTTCCAGACCTGGACACAAATGTTGATGGAAGCTGTGTGTGCCCACAGCCACTGTGCAGTCTACCCCATCTGTCCATCTACCAAGGGTAAAGCCCCAGCAGGAAGGGTACCCAGAATAGGAGACGTGCAGGAAGGTGAAGATGTGGGGAGTGACTTTGTCAAAGCCACTGGTACCCGCCCTCACCCAAGCCCAGATACAGTGTTCCAAAACCAGCCCATGTGTGTGGGATTGTGCAGCCTCCTGAGGGATTGTTCGGGAGGTGAGGAGAACTCTGCCAGTGTCTGCCACTCAGACACCACATCTCTAATGCACGTCGTCACTGCTTGGAGGTGCTGCTGTGCTGGTGTTCCGGCTCATTCCTTGCAGGCTCTGGATGTTGTCCTGGGAGTATGTGGCCACTGGCCTGTAAGGATGGATGTGCTGTCCTCACCAGATGGCCATCTGCTCTGGCATGCTGGCTCTGCATACCAGCTGGCTCTTCCTGTGCACCTGGCCATAAGACTGAAGAAAAACCTCTGCTTTTTCTTGCAGCTTCTCCAAAATCCTCCAAATCTCGGAGAAGGAGAAACTACTTGGAAGTGGATGGGGAATATGAGAACAGGTGAGTTTGTCCCACTGTGAACACAATGGGATTATGAAGCAGTAAGGCCAGTTTCAAATCCTGGTTCCCAGCAGGAGCTCAGACATGCGGGAAGACTCCCCACTAGAGGCATCAGGGTCACTCGGGAGTGGGCTCACTCAGGAACATGTAGGACCATGCTTCCATGTAAGTTTTACTCTGCAATCTAATCAGCAGGACCCCTCTGCTACCCCCGTGACATATTTCACTGGGGGCAAGGAGAGTTGGGTCATGAGTGGCAGATGGAGGAGATCTGCTAGGCTGGGAATGTGGTGTGTTACTCACCCTGGCGCCAATGAAGTAACTGAGGCTGTGGCTTTACCTGACCCTAACACCTATCCAATCCACAGGGCTTTTGAAGTTGAATGCGTTGTCGACACGGTTGAGCAGAACCCATACGAAACCAGCACTTCCCCCAGGCTGCTGGGCTCCGACTCTATACTCCCTGCAGAGGCAGCTGGGCACCAAAATGAGCCACTGGGTGTCGCTGCTGGTGAGGTTCGGCAGACAGCACAGCCCAAGGCAGGGGTAAGGTGCACTGAGCAACACTCTGGTAGCTGGACCCTCCATGAGAGCTCCCTGAACCCTGGACAGTGTCACTGCACCGTGATCCCTGTCTCTATCCCCAGCTGTGTCTGACATCACAGCCGTCAGCGTCATGAGGCCCCGTGAACCAGCCTCGTGGCAGTAAAGCTTCCCCTCCCTCTCAGTGGCTCCAGCTCAAGTCACATGCAGCCCCTTGGCCAGGAGTTTGCCCACCATGTGCGCTGTGTTCAGTCCCAGTGGCGGGTCAACACAGCCCGGGGCCTTTTTTACTGCTTGGATCTCCTCTCGTTTCTCTGGTCTGTATTTCAAGCCGTCTGATGTCTCCTGTCTCCTGCTGCACCAGCTGGCTTTGGCATCATTTCCCACGATACTGCTGGAGTTGTTCTGCCATTGCTGGGCAGGAGCCCAGCTCCCGTCTCATTCTTTGCTCTGTGTAATGTGCCTGTTGTTGCCTTCCAGAACTCCCCGGGGGCCATGCAGCAAGAGGCTACTCATCAGGAGAGACACCCAAGCCCTCACAAAGCTGCACCTTTGGCTGTGCCCATGATGTCAAGATGTTCCAGGTCCGGGAAACCCAGTGCAATGACCCCTGGGACATGTACTGCAGCCTCTACAGTTCTTCAGCCCATTGGTACCACCCTGTATTTCCATGGGCCTGAGTCACTGTGCTGGAACATTGCACCGTTTGAGGGGGGTGCCGGTGGGCCTGGTGGCCAAGTCCCTGCTGTCCCTGTGCCTGCAGAGGGGATGAAGGAGTATTCGCCTCCTGGAGATCAGTCCAGCCCTAGAACAGCCATGATGTCTGTTAGCGTGGAGATACACCTGTACCCTTGCACCACAGAGACGTCCTCAGCCCCAGCAGCTGCTCAGGCTCTCTCTGATTCCTCCCATCCAGAGGCAGCAAGGACAGCGTCTCAGCAACCGGCTTCTCTGCTTGGCCCTGGTATGTGAGCACCCGCTGCACAGGCTGCATTTCTGAAGGCAAGGTGCTAGACAGAGGGCCGGCTGAGGCAGCCATTTTGCCCTGACTCAGATCTGCAAAGGTGGGTCAAGCCTGTGCCAGGGACATTGGGCCTGCCCTGGCTGCAAAGCCAGAGAGGAAATTTGAGCCTTATTAGGTGGGTCTGTGCAGGCTGGATCGGTTATTCAGGATGCAGTGCACAGCCAGTATTGTCCTGGCCACATTCCACCTTGATTCCTAATTCCCGCTGCGATTTATGCTTCACTTCCTGCCCCAAACTGCTCTGGGAGGTTGCCAGGCACTGTTGAGCCATCACTGCCATCGGTCCCAGAGGTGACTGCATTTCAGTGGGGGCAGAAGCAACCTCTATCCACTCTGTAAGTTAATGAGTTTTGGGATCCTCTTGGATAGCAACTCTGAAATCACAGTTCTTGCTCCTTACTGCACTTTCTAAGCCTGCTCCTGTTCCTGAGAATTCAGTGTCTTGTGAATTTTCCCACACAGACAGCCCTGCTCACACAATCTTCTAATTTCACAGGGCCCAGGAGCTTTTTGTGAGTGGTTCGAAATTGACCCAATGAAGTACTATCAACGACAACATCGTTGTTCTCTGGGAGAATGGGGCCAGCAGCAGCCACGTGCCTTGACTGGTGGTCTGAAGTGGGTCAGAGTATTGTTTATTGTGTATGGATGTTTGTTCTACCAGATCTTTATTTCTGTGGCCTCCGTTTCTTTTGTCCTCCTGCTTTTTGCTTATCTGCTCCTGTCTCAATTTTGATTGACTCCCTTGTGAGTTCCCTTCTGTGTGTCATCCACAGAGCCCCCAGCTGGGGAATATCTAGCCAGAACATGCCAGATGCCTCCCACACCACTGAATCCAGGGGTGCTGGTCACTCCTGCTGTCTCTGGGAGGCAGAGCTGTACTTTGTTTCCCTTGGGACTGTGTGTCTGCAGTTACAGTTAAGGGATTGGGGTGCTCTTGGTTTGGAGAATGAATTGAGGACAGTTACAAAACTGTTATGGTGCAGAGTCCAAAACCCTCTGTTCTGGGGCCATATCAGGAGGAACACAGTGAGATTGTAGCCAAACACTGGAGCCTGTGGGACTGGTGGCAGAATAAGTCCCATTCAGATGGAATGGAAGAAGTGGAATGGACCCTCAAGGAAGCATTCAGTGTGTCTGCCATGGAGATGTGTGAAATTGTGGTTGGCCTGGGTATCTTGTTCTGCAGTGTGGCCACAGAACCCTGCTGGGGAAGGTCACCGTAGGATAGCTCTTCTGATAGAGATGCACTGTGTTGGAATGTAAACTGTGTTGTCAGCATCTGGAGCTTGAAAATAAACCCCCGCTGACATGAGGAACTTACGGTCTGCTGACATTTCCTCAGTAATGAACAGGAAAGAAGGTGTGCGTGGGCAGGCTGCCTGGCAGAGAAGGGGCTGCACGCAGCGGTGAGATCAGTGTTGTGTTTGAGGTGCAATCCACATGGAGGGTGGGGTGGCTGGAGCTGAGGTGCAGGTGGTTCAGGGGACCAAAGTCTGCGAGGTGAGATGTGGCAGATGAGGAGCAGGCTCCCTGTGCCCAGCACCCACAGCTTCTCTAAGGGCAAGAATGTTTTCATGTGTTCCTTCTGAAACAGCTGCAGCATATCACCATTCCCCCCTCCCATCCTGCTGCATGCAGTACCCTGGCCGGATCCAACTAGAGGCAGAACAGACCTATTTAGGAGATTGACTAGTTGACACCTTGGCACTGCTCCTCATGGTACGTTGCCTGGGTTCTCTGCCTGGTCCGCCTTTAAATTTTCCATTCCATGGGGTTTCCATCTGCTCCCATGGAAGACTGTTCCATGCTTGAGCAGGTCTCACCCCACCCCGTTACTCCTCACACCAGCTATTTCCCCCAGCATGCTGCAGAATGGGGCTCTCACTCTTCCAAAGGAGCATGAATCACAGTGCTTCCCTCTTGGTCTTGGCAAAGACTATCTCAGGAGGAGCTCTCTGTTTATTGCCAGAGTCCACTTAGCATGTTAACAAGACCCAGTTTACAAAGCTGGACAACTGGTTCTTCCATGCACAGCTACCAGCCACTGCCAAAATTGTACGTGCAACTCAGGTGGTCACTTTTGCTGCTTGCCCAGAGTGTTTGAAAACTGTGTGGCTGAGCTGAGCATGTGAAGGGTGAATGAACTTGGATTGGTTTGTGAGAAATAACCAAGGGCTAGGCCCAACCTGAATAGGACACATGTGCTCTGGCCAGGTCATGCACAAGGTAACACACTGTGAGCAATCTGCTCTCACCCTCCATGCCAGCGACAGGTGTGGAAGGAATGCTGGCCTTGCATGTGCCCAGGAGAAGGAAAAAAAAGCCCTGAGGTGTTGCGTGTGCTAGGGATGGTTTCCTTTCCCCATGTCTAAACCAGCAACACTTGAAGAAGATCCTTATTGTGGTTCCTAAGGATGCACTCAGAGTCACTCATTCCACAGCATAAAGACACACATCATTTGGCCACAGCAGGAAAAGGAGAGCAGCCTGAGAAGTGAGGCGTGTGACCACCAGCAGCAAGGTAGACAGTCAGTCAATCAATCAATCAATCAAATCATAGGGCTGGAAGGGGACCTGTGTACTGCTCCATCCTGTCCCCTCCTCCCCCGATAGCTGATGAGCATTGGTTGTCCCACTGTCCAGGTGCAGGACAGATACATTTGAGCACTTGGAGGGGTGGAGGAAGTACTGGGAACAAAGACCTCAATAGCATCTGAGGCAGAGTCCACTGGAAAACCATGAACTGACTTAGTGCAGGAAATTTGCTAGCAGAACAGGCAACTTGACTGGAGATAGTTTGTTCTAGTGGCTGTAGCATTTAGACAACTCAGGGTCTCGCTGAACTAGTACTAGCCTCTCTCTCTCAGTCTTGGGTATGGATAATGCCCAGAAACCCAGTTCAGAACCAGAGGGCCGCCTCTTCCATGTATGCAGGCTGTCCTCCTCCTCTGTGCCTGTCTCTCTCTGCATTGGAGGGCTTTGTACCTGAGGCCATGTGGTACAACAGGAATCTAGAGCAATAATGGAGGAGTAAAATCAGGCCAGCTGCAGTCCTAGGAGCAGACGCAGGCCAAGGCCCTGAGAGACGATGTCCTCTCCCTCAGTGGTGCTGCTGTGACACTAAAGCTCAGTGGACTGTTTGTGGTCTTGGCGGTGACCAGTTTCTTCACTAGGATCCGGAATGCGGAATGCCACATAGGGGCACCGCCTGACATTGCGACACACCAGCTTCTGGAGTGAAGCTGTCTTCACTATCTCAAAGCCAGTCGAGCCACCAAAAGTGCTGGGCTTCCAGTACTCTGGAGAGCAGATAGGGTTTCCAAAGAGCCCTTTCAGGGAAAATGGGGCACCGATCTCCACTATGCTCTCCCCAAATATTGAGTTTGGCAGGGGTTTCTCAAGCAACAAACCTAGATAAAACTCCATGGCATTAATGTCTCCATATAGCTCTTCCAGTTCTGCGGCTTTCTCCTCTTCTCCTGCAGTGACAGAGAGTAAGAAAGTCTTAGTAAAACAGTCACTCAGCTGGGACAAGACACAAGACTTCTCATGGGTAACAAGAGAATTTTGCTACCAATTTCTGCAACAAGAGCACTAACTAACTGAATTGGTGAGTGACTCCAAGGGTCATGTCTCAACCACCAGACCAGTGGTTCTCAACCTTTTGCAGGTCTCAACACACTTGGTGGCATATCACGGCCCTACCAGACACACCAGTCTATCCTACCCCCAGCCTAAATCCAGCCATCTCCCCGGCTCTCCGCAACACATTTACTGCTGTATGCCAGTGTACTGTGGGTTTCAGAGTGGGATGAATAACAAGCTGTAGGGGATGTTTAAACATCAATCAGTTTGAAAGCCTGCTGCAGTGCTGCTCATTGGATAAGATGTGCATGTGCTGCATGATCTCAGATGGTACTGATTAGACATCTGGGATCCAGGGACCCCGAAGGCAGCACCAGCCCCTTACCGACAGCTGAGTGCGTGGGATTCTAAGTGGTCCGTATTATAGTCGGACACAGACCGCCACTTCTACCAGCAGTATTTAAGGCATAAAATCTGACCTGTTAACTCCTGGAAGGATTTGTAGGGCTTCATGGCAAACCTCTTCCGGTACTCATTAAATGGCTGTAGCCTCAGCAGCCGCGATTCCTTAATAACGCCAACAGCCACTTTCAGGAGGTGGGCATTGATGTTATTTCCCCCACTGATCTGAAATGCAGGAAGAGTAAACATCTGTTATGGTCAAGGACTCTTATTCCACTGGGAAGTGCAGAAAACTCTACCAAGTATGCCAAATTAGAGTTCACTGTGGTTTTCTAATGAGTCCATCCGCATAGGTGCCACATGACTGAAGACGGACACAATGACGGGGGCAGAGAGAAGGAACTACTGGAAATGCCAGCTGTCAGAAGTATGTCAGAGCTGCCATATGGGATCAGACAAAATGACCTGTCTAGTGTGGTACTGAGTCCCCAGCAGTGGTTACTGCCCGCCATGTTAGAGGAAAATGCTAGAAAACTAGGATTGGCAGAATTCCATTTTTATTTTTTATAATCATGTCAGATAATATTAATGTTTATTTCCAAGCAATTTCTTATTTATGGTGATTTAAGTTTGCCAAGTTCCAGGAGAGTATTCAATGACCAGGCTGTAGGGGGGAACACATTACACAATGATTTAATGGCAGTTGACGTTGAATTCAAAAAGTTTAATTTTAAAAGCATGAAGACACAAATTGTCAGTCATATCAAAACATACTAAGTAAATATCCTTAAATCAAACTCTAGTAAGTTCTTGTGCAGCATTTTGCTTTCTTTTCCTGTCTAAATTTCAATGATTATTGAAGGAAATTTTTTTTCACTGGTTTGTGTTCAGTGAAATCAGTGTCTAAAAACTGACCCCTGGTCCTTCCAACCCTACACAAACTCCTGTACCAAACAATTTTGTAGTGTCCTGTCAATGGAACGGAGGTGATAATATTTTTCTATGTTAAGAAAGCCAGTTCAGCATTCAGACAGTGGCAAATGTGAGAATCAGTCAGTGCCAGATTTAGGCACACACCAGGGAAGCTGTGGTTTAGGGCTTCATAGTATGAGGGGCCTCTGAATATGTTGGAGATACATAGGAAGATTTATCACAATTGAAATTGATAAAGAAAATAAGGCCTTTTGCAAGCTATATGTTTTATTTAGTTGTTTTTCGTAGCATCTTTACCTATGTATATAGGCAAACATAAGTTTGTCATTTATTTTTTCATTACCATTTCTGCTATAATGTAATAAATTTTTTTCTCTTTATTTTTTATAGTATGGGGCCTCTGAATCTTAACATGACTTGTGGCCTCAGCATGTCTTAATCCGGCCCAAATCCGACTACCTGAGTTGAACAAAAGCTTTGGAAGAGGAGAGAGAGACACCAGATGCTGTAAATGTGAGCAAATGAAAGAAACAACCAGGCGGTGGTGGCAGAGGGCAAAGGAGGAGCCAGATTGGTGTCCTGGGAGAGCTGCTTGAGGGAAGGAGAATGGGCTTAACATGTTATATTGCTTGTGTTATGGCAGCCCCATGATGTGTGAGGTGCCCACAGTGGGAGGGGGAAGGGGCCAGGAGAAATTGCATTGCCTTGGGCGGGTGGGGATGGGGAAGCACCTGAAGGCATCCTGCTCCTTACATCCTCCTCTCGTCAGGATTTGACCCCACCATGAGACATAGCCCCTTCCCTGAGCTGCTTGCCATGCATGCACCTTGCAAATCAAGCAGCCAGCCAGCATTATCTGACTGCAGAGCAACATGCAAATCTATGGGGCAGTGTTAGCAACCTTCCGCCTTCTCCCCGCCCCCCAAGCGGACTGTACACAGAAGCTGTTCCTGCCTGCAGCCTAAAGGAGGCCACAGCCAGCACCATACCTGTCCTGCTGCTTGCCTGGAGAAAGACTCCACCAAGGCCTCCACACCATAGTCTGTGAGCATGGAGGCGTTGTAAATAAACTGCTCATAGCTGTATTCGTGGTCCTGGATCAGGAACGAGTCTGGCATGAGCGCATGCCAGTGGTAGAGTTGGTTGAACTCCACAGCAATCCGATTCCTGTACTGGAATTGGACCCCAAACAGCAACTCAGGGTCAAACTTCATGCGCAGGAAGTAGCCGCTAAGATGCTGCACGTAGTCCTCGATGACAATCTTAATGGTCTCCCCTAGGAGGAGAGGAGGGAGGTGGAATGTCAGCCAGCAGCAAAGGCAAGCAGCTACAGGCCAGTTAGTTGCTGGGCAAGGGCGAAAGCTCAGTGCTGTAAATCAGCTGGTGTTTGACCAGCTGCTGCTGGGCCCACTGAACAGAGAGAAAGCACCCTGTGAGCATGGAAATGCTGCTCCAAGGGGTAGGACAGGTGTGTTGTACTGAATCTCCCTTCCTGTGTCCCACAAGACACCCCCAGGATCTTCCTTTCTCATCTGTGGCCTCTTGGCTAGTCTGGTTCATATTCACCTCCTCTGAAGGCAGGTGTGAGTCAGGCATAACTCCACTGCGGTCAGAGGGGACCTGGGGCCAACATGGACCACACCCTTCTGTGGGCAACTTGCATCCTAGGATGCCGTCTTTGTGCTGACTCCCCCTTCAGACCAGTACAGGTATGGAGCCGATGCCAGGGTTCAGTCACATCTTTTCAGAGGCCAGGTAACTAGCCCTGGTTATGAACAGTCAGGCTAAATGATCACCAGGTTGGCGTGGACAGGATCATCTCTGCAGGACCTATGCATCGGGTAGGGAGAGATGCTGTGTAGCACTCACAGCCCAGGGGATGTGTTTTTGTCTAACAGGCTGAAATAAGCTAAAGGAAAACACTGTCTGACAACCGAGGCAGTGCTCCACTAGTGAGATCTCTCAGGCTGTTTAAAGATCTCCCCAGAGGGGCATAGAAACTCAGAGAGCATTTGAAATGAGACTGAACAAAGCCCTGGAGCATAAGGAAGGATCCTGCATTGGAGAAAGGACTCAATGGCGTTCTGTAAAGTGCCCTGCCCTCCCCAGCGAGTCTTCCTCTTCCCTCACCAATGAGGATGAGGCGCGCCGTCTGGAACAGCTGCTCATCATTCCACGTTGGATGCTCCTGTTTCAGCACGTCACACACTCGGTTGTGCTCGCGAAGCCAGATGGTCGCATACATCATAAGCCCCGGCAACAGGCCGAACACCTCCTGGCCCACAGCCATCTGCTTCTCCTGGGGGATGCTGGCAGGGTAGATCATGTGAACTGGAGCATCAAGGACCATGGGAGGATACACCTCTCCATCCACTACCTTGGGGAGACAAGAGCCAGCTGGCCACAAGACAAGGCGTGGAGAGACTTCCCCTGACCAGTCGCTGCAGTGCTCCAGCACTGCCAGCTCAACTGGTGCCTTATCAGAGTTAATGCTACCACCCTACGTGAGCCCCTGTGCCTCGGGTCTGCTCCAAAGGGGATTCGCTTTACAACAGGGACAGTCAGCACAAATTCCTGTCCTGGCCAAAACCCTGGAGTCTGGCATCCTTGTAGAGTGCAGAGGGGATGTTCTTAAGCTTAGCAGGTGTTCCTGAGCCTGCAGTTTGGAGGCAAAGAGAGATCTTCCAAGGACCCACTCCTGAATGTGCTGTCCCTGCATACCCAGAGAAGGCCCAGGGGGGCTCCAGCTTAGGGAGTGCTGGAAGGAGAGTCTCCCAGTGACATCACTAAAGAGGGCCCTGCAGGGCATGCAGCCATGCCAGCCCGAGGGGGCTTCTAGTGACATGCTCAGCAAGTGACTGTGGAAGGAAATGTTTCCAGAAGCCCCTGTCAGATACAGGGGCTTTCGGCCCCCTGATTTCCAATGAGATGGGGTCTTGAATGAAAATGGGACCAAAGCTTCTCTGTCACCCGGGTGTAGCAGCAAGTTCTCCCTGTGCTGGCTTGCGAGAAGGAGCAAGATAAGGGCAGTGTTTGAGCATGGGGCTAAGGGCAGGGGCAGCTTCAGGCCCCTAGCCTGCCAGCCACAGTACCTGGTACTTGAGTTTCCCATCTTTGAAGAGCCGCAGCTGGTGCTGACGCTCCAGGTTGTCCCCATACAGGTGGCTAAGATCCACCTGCCGAGAGAGGCCAGTATTACCCTGCAGTGCCCACAGCTCCTGCAGACAAGCCGGGCTGGTCACCCAGACAGGGACCCAGGCAGCCAGGAGCCCCAGTCAAGTGGGCAAGCAATTTGCTGTGCATAAATCCATCCATCCTATGAGCACTGGCAGCTCCTGCCTGCTGCAGTCTTGTTCCAAACAGCTGTAGAAACCTGGCATTGTGTGATGGGTTGGACAGCATGGGAGCCCTGTGGCCTGGATCTTTCTAGCTGTCCAAGGCAGGCCTCCCCACATTGCTCTGTCCTGGAAGGCACCCCTGCCTTTTGCTTCCACCCACCCCCTCGCCCCTCTTCCCTCTGTCTGAATGGGCACTGCACCCCCTCCCTCCAAAGGGGTCCTCTCCCCAGGACACCAGCCCCAGCCACTCTGAGCTGAAGAGGTGGTGCTGGGGAGTGACAGCTGAAAGTGTGTCTCCCAGCTCCATAGTGAGATTCCTGTGTGACATGGGCCAGCTTTGTGGGAGACGCTTCTTACCCCATGGCCTAGGGCCTTGGTGAAGCCATGGCCCATCTTCCCAGATGTCTTCAAGAACTGGTGAGTGAAGTGCTGGGCGAAGAAGGCAAACATCAGGTTGGACCGTTGGGGATCGCTCCGGAACCTTTTCCGGAGCAGAAACTTCTCTGCGAGGAGCTCAGGTTTAGGAAGCTGCTGTTTCCCTAGAAGGAAGGAAACAGCCTTGGAAGCTGTCAGTGCATTCACCCAGCATGGCTGGCAGGTCTCTGAGGACCTTAAGCCCTAACTGCTGTCACTGAGGAGGAGCCTCAGGGAGCAGGTGTCTCTTGGCTCTGGGGGGGCCAGGAAGCCACCACAGGCTCCATCATCCCATTCCTATGTGCATAAGTCAGCAAAGGTCAGGAATGACTCTCAGCATGTCCTATGGGGTTGCTTCACCTGACCTCCATAAAAGTCACTCGGAGACACTTAGCGTCTCCAGAGCACTGTCATCCAGGAGTCTCTCGGTACCAGATAATTCAGCACCAAGGTCTCCACCTGTTCCTTGGCTATGTGAACAGGAATTAGTGGTAGCAAACAGCCCATGCCTAGTGGACACCCAAACACATAACCTGCCCAGTTATTCACTCCCCCCATGGCCTGGCCCATCGGCTCAGTGTTGGCTGCACAGAACTTGACTGGGCCCTGCTGGTCACTTAATAAAGGAAACGCTCCAAGCTCCAGGTGTATCTAAGGCTGGGTTCTGGCCTTCACTGTCTTCCTCTGAGGATTTCAGCAGTGCCTGGGGTCCTGGGAGCAGATCAGGTTTACTGAGAGAGGGGAAGGAATGTGGCTCTTAGCACCACATTGTCAGTTTACTTGACAGTGGATAATGACAGCTCTTTTCCAAAGGGGCTGCGCTGCAGACATGGCAGTGCCTGGTGTTGTGGGACAGTCCCCACTCCCAGGTTCTGCTCTCCTGGAAAATGGTTCAGTGACAGCTCTGGAGACTCATGGGCCACTGGAAATCCACTGAAGTGGCACAGCACAAGCAGTGATAGGACAAGCTGACCCAGGTAGGGCTGTCAGCTATGGTGGGTTCATCCTTTCACTGTGCTCCCTGAGGGCAGATCAGCCGGCACCCATGGCAGCGGCTGGTGTTCACCAGCATGAAATGGAGCCTTCATGCTCGTTTCGCAAGGGCCTCAGAAGTCTGCAGGGTGGTGAGCACCAGACTGGCTGGATATGAGCCACGCCTGAAGGAATCTGCAGTCCCCCTCCCATGGTGGGCACCATCAGGCCCCCACTGGAGAAATTCTAATCATTCCCCTAGCGGTTAGAGCCACGTTTGCCCTCGTCTCCTGCCCACTGGGGGAGGGAGCTGGGGTTTGCACCTGGCAAGTCAACCCACTGAGCGTGCAGTGTGAGACAGCGCTCCAAGGGCAGGGATTCTTGGGGTGCTGGATTGACCTGCCCTGGGACAGACCTTTCCCCAGCTGAGTGACTTCACTGTTAGCACAGGAAAGAGTGGGAGCTGCCTGCTTATGCCTCAGAGAGGTGCCAGGCCCACAGCCTAGGCAATATGCATTGCCAGGGCTCTATCTCCATGAGCAGAAGTGATTTGCAGATGGGGATTAGGAAGCATCCAACCATGATGTTAGTGATGCTGGCACCAGCTAACTAAGTGCGAGGAGACTCCAGCGCCCGTGCCCTAGAGCTAGGTCTTTACTTAGACAGGCACTTACCACTGGTTCCCATAGGAGTTGGACAGTCATCAGGTACAGGAGGAAGGATCCGAGTGAAATAGCTCACGTTGGCATAGGCCTCCCAGCTGATATACCCATAAGCTGAGTTATACGTGGGGGGGCTCGGGATGAGATTGGCACGGACTGGAAGGAGAAGGAAGAAAGTCGTCATGCAGCAGGGCAATCCTGATACCCACGTCTGTTCCACTCTGGGTGGTTCCCACCCAGCACAGCACCTGTACAACAGGGCCTGGCTATCCAGGGCACTGCATACACAGAGTGGGATGTGCGGGGAGCTAGTGACACAGGCAGGACATGGAAACATGCAGGGGTTGGTTTCCTGTGAGGCCTTTGTAGGGGAGAGGCAAGTCAGATAAGTGGATGTAAACATCTTCCTTTGGAAATGTAAGTATCAGAGAATCGTAAGGTTGGAATTGGAAGGGACCTCAGGAGGTCATCTAGTCCCACCCCCTATCGTTCTGTCTAAGCCAGAGTCTTGCGATTTCACACAAGTTTTGCTGTTTCCCTTTAAGTAGCGACTCAGCTATTGGTTTCTAATAACACAGTTGGAGACGTTCCCTCTGTTTTTTCAGGTGAAGTGAAGCCCTCGATGATGAGGCTCATTATATCTGAGGAAAATACTCTGTAGAGATGGCAACAGAGCCGGAGATCTGTCCTGCTGCAGTGCTTCAAGAAGCTGAACTAAAATGTTTATGCATGATGATAAACATTGCGGCATGAGTGAGTAGAGTGGTTTTGGTTTGCTGGGACCATTCTTCTGGTTCAAGCTCTCCTTGCTGTCAGATTGCTCTGTGCAGTTGGCCAAGCTGACATTTAGGTGCACCTTTGAACACTGGAGAGCTGCACTTTTTTAAGCTTATTCATTTTGTTGTTTTCTTGTATTAACTTTTCAAAATACATATACAGAAACATACTACATGTAAACATCTCATCATCTATTAACAATTTGCTACCTCGCTATAGCTATATTTGAACCATTTAATTATAGGTAATATGAATAGTTAAAATATAAATCAATTTGTATTACATGATTTGCCAGCAAAATTTGTTCATAAAAAATCCAACTAAAGTAAAATGAAGATAACAGAAGAATAGAAGCCAGGATCATAGAAGAGGGATAGAAATAGGGAGGTAAGGAAATGGGTTGAATAGGAGATAAGGCTGGGGTCATATTTTTAATAGGATTCTGCAGATCCTTTCAGGAAAGCACCCCATCACACTGAGAATTCTTCTGCAGTATTTATTATTGTAGACAAGCTCACAATGTCCATGCCGAAGTCTTCAACTGTTAGTCATTTTTTAGATTGCCATTTTTATAGAACTGGTCTTTTAACAATTGTTAGTGCTCTGCCGAGCCAACTGTTTTCAGATTCATTCTGATTCCAGTTAACATTCATGAGGTTTGCAAAGACATGTTTGGTTTATAGCAATTTTAGCTGATAGGAAAAAAATTAACTGTTCAGTGAAGTTTGTGCCCAAACCACACGGGTATAGGAGCATTCCCAGAACATATGGATAAGTTAGCACCTGCTGTGCCAATATCTGTCTGACAATTCACTTTGTGTGATGCTTATCCATGGGGCCCCTGCTAGGCCTGACTCAGGTCCTCCCCACACAGCTCTGCTGAGGTCCCTGTGAGTCAGTGGGAAACCAGGAAACAGAACTGAGTCCTGAGTCCCAGTCAACTCTCCATTCACTAGATTTCACTGCCCCAGAGCTGTGGATGGAACTGGGAGTTCTGATTCAGTGCCAGCTGCTGCATGACTAGACTCCCTGCCTCATTCTGCAAGTGTGAATGGATGATGTCTTGTTACAAAAACAACAGGAACAGCAGCATGGTTCAGACATCAGGTGCATGGAGAGATCTCAAGGTGGCCTTAGGGTCAGGGCACTCTTTGAACCCTGCCAGCCAAAGCCAAGGGTGGACTTTTAAACATTCCCACGGCAGATCCTAGCCTCACCTGTTAGCACCAGTCTCATCAGGATCTCCCTGATGAAGGTGTTATTGAGGATGTCCCAAAGCCATTTGAAGTTAGTAAGGATGGAGTGATAGATGGCCGGGCTTGGCTTTAGAATAACACGGAGTCGTGTCCAAAACTCAGCTGGAAGGAAACAGACACATGGCAAATAGCCTTATATTACTCACCAGTAATAAAACACTTCCCTTTCTTATGACAGCTGCTAAATGATCAATCAGCTCTCAGCCACTGTAGAGTAACAAAGAAGTCCTGCTTGCACCAACACACAGTCAGCTCCTAATTTGTGCCCCACGGGATAGGCACAGTGCCACTCTGTGCCCTCCGAGAGAGTAGTTAGGTGGTTTTCATAGCTGGTACTCACTCCACTACTGTTTGTGGAATTGAATGAAGCCTTTGCAGAAGCTGTTATTTTCCTACCTTGCCCCTGGGCTCTCCCCCCAAATGCAAAGCAGGTGGGTGGACTTACGCTGGGTGCAGTTAATGCCAAAGTAACCAGTGCGGGTGCAGTCGCATTCGTAGCCCTCTGCGCCGACCCTCATACACACCCCTTTGTTCTGGCATGGGAAATAACAGCATGGATTCACTATGGGGAAGAGAGAGAGAGCTGTTGAATTGTTAACCTTCAGGCATGACTTGATTTGACAGCTTCCAGTTACGTTGGGTAATATTGGCCCTTGCATGGATAGCCAGCATGAAGACTAGCTACTAGGTAAGTCTTTTTCTTTTTTAGCCCAGGGCCCAGACTTGTATGATGAACTCTGCCCTGAGTTCTTCACTGCAAATCTCATTCACTGCAGAGTCCAGCTGGGAAATTCGTGAAAAGCAGAAGTGGAGTGAGAAAGGCCAACCAGTTGCAGAGTCAGGGAAGAGCATTTGTGATAGAATAGACTAGAATCATAGGGTTGGGAGGGACCTCATGAGATCATCGAGTCCAACCCCCTGGGGCTTGAACCCAGGACTGTCTGCGTATTAAGCAGAGGTGCTAGCCGCTACACTATTTGCAATCTGATACAGAGTCCATAAGTGATTGTGTATGGTTAGCATGATACATGGGGTGGAGGAAGCAAACTATATGGTGGCTGGAGCTGGGGAGTTACTAAATGGCTCAAACAGGGCTGGAGGAGGGGGACCCCCCAGCCCAGCTACAAATAATGCCCAGCACTTTGCTTTCAGCTGTTTCTGTTCAGCTCCCTGGAGGTGGTTGAGTTTTGTGCCTGTAAAGCAGATTTGATGATTTACTGGAAAGGCATGGCAGAAATATGGACAGGGAGGACCAAAGCCCTGCGTAAGCTGATATCAGGTCATTAGAGGTCCTTTCAGAGGCCAGCTGAGTATGTGTGTCCAGATCCCCCCCTGCCTGAAAGGAGGCACTCTATCTCACCTTTGCAGCCTGCAGTGCTATGGACCGAATCCCAGTCTAGCTGAAATAGGTGGCCTTAATTGAAGGAAATGACTACAGGCCCAAACAGGCTTCCACACAGCTTGAGTCTTAGCTGGTCTCCTTTGTTTACCAGGGACCACGCCCTGTGTGGTGCTCTATCCAGCAAACTTAGATCCCAACCAGCAAAGGTCAAGCTGTAAGAATACATTATGCTCCCAGTGTCTGGTCTGCCATGTGATCAGGTGAGCCCACTAGGTCATCATATCAAATGAATTAATAGCTCAAAATACCTTGTGAGCAGGAAAACCAGAAACTGCCATCTGTATTCCTAGGCATCCTGCCCCTTCCTTATGAATGGATGGAAATTGGCTGCTGGTTGCGTTGTTTCTCCTATCTCCATTCTCTGGGCTGGGTTACTTCCTCTGCAGCAGGAGGCTTTGTCTCATGCTACGATGTCTGGAGGTAGCAGATAACCAGACCAGCACCCCGCAGAATACCCCCCCCCCAATCCACAACTACTTAAGGATGTTCATTGAAAACTTACCAGCAGCAAGTCACTCCAGGGCCAGTGAGACACTGCACAGCAGGGCTGAGGTGGAAAGAGGGCCATGGCAGAACCATGCCCTGCTGTGAACTGGCAGATGGCCCTACATCAGACCAGGGACTGACTGACCGTCCTTCCAATTTTTCCTCCTTTATTTTTGTTCTTTCCAGCAATTTGTCCCGCTCTAAGCAGGCAGCAGAATGCTGCTGGGCTGTGTGGGAGTGCCCACATCCGATAGGTGGGTGGTTTTCAAAATTTTGAGTGGGTGACCTGAGAGTCTGTGACACAGCAAGTCTCTGAGTGTGACCCTCACACCTGTCCCATTGCCCTGGCCTCTGTGAGCTCCCCCACTCCTCATTCTCTTCTAACCTCTGCCCACACCACCTGTGTAGGGTTACCAGATACTAAAGCATGGAAAAGAGGACAGGGAAGTAGGAAAAGGAGAACATTGGAGGACACACAGAGAAAGCGTAGTATTAATGTAATAGTCTTCTGTTTTTAGGGGGCCCTGGAATGCTTTGCCCTAAAAATAGGGTGCTCTGGAGCGTTTCAGCATACTTTAACCCCTGTAAGTAAAAAGCCAGACAAAATCATGTATTTTTAAAATGCTTGCCGGACAGAGGACGTGAAGGTAAAAAGGAGGACATGTCCTCCTTTTGCCTGATATCTGGTAACCCTACTCCTGTGGCCACATGAGGAGCCTGACCTGCACGCTTAGAGAGGCTGGTATTCCTGCTCACTCCCTTCTTGAACGCTGCTCCTTCTTGCACCCCTGGGGGGCAGTGAGGAGTGACATCAGGGCTTCCTGCATCCGGGTCACTTCTCCTCCAGAGAACAGCAGCACCTGATGTTTGCCCCCCAGCACAGCGCAGAAGGGGGCAGGGAGGAACTTGGGCCAGGGAGTTGAGCTGTTTCTATGTCACTGCTCTTCCATTGCCACCCTCCCCCCCATGTTTCTCCTCCAGACAGGAACCAAGGAAGCTCATAACTTTATGCCTGGCTGGGCTTGGGGCTTGCAGTTCACAGCCACTCGCCCCCAAATAACCACAACATGACACCCTAAAGGGTCACAACCCCCAATTTGAGAACCGATGCACGAGATCCTTGGCTAGAACTAATGTTCTCCATAAATTAACTCACAGCAGCGCTCCGCCAGTGAGCACAGCTTGAAGCTGGGAAGGAGGCAGGATGGCCTTGCGTGTGTCTGCCAAATGCTCCATGTGTGAGTTTTGGCTGAATCTGCCCAAAAGGCTTTTAGGAAACCATGCTAAAGGGACTGAGGAACACAGTGAAGACCTGTACACTGCTCCCTATGGTTAGATCTCCCACAGCTCCCAGCTGGTGCTATGCGGGCGTTTTGGGAGCTGCAGCATCCTTGATGTAAAGCCCAGGAGTGCCAGGAGAGCAGAGATTGGACTGCAGGGACTGCGGTGGGGATGTTGGCTGCACCTGGATCCAGGCACGGTCAGGAGTCACAGCTCTGGTTATTAACAAAATCTGCCCTAGGCTGAATCAATCTCCACATTTCCCAATAAAAGCAGAGTACAGGACAAGCATGAAAAGAATGTGAAATGCAGCCAAAAATGCTGCTGAGCAACCGTTATCATCCCCTTTTGGAGCCAGATGCATCCAAGGGCTGCCGGGGAGGGGGCTGTTGCTGCCCATCTCCCCACCCCATGCTTCCCTGGGGAAGTTTTATATCCATTCTTGTGTTGATACCAAGCACATGACCAGTGCTGGAGACTGTTAGGGGCTCGCAAAACTTCCAAAAGCTATTAAAGATGAAGCAGTGATTGGAAACCTCTGCTGTCCCTTGGAGGTGGGGCAGTAGCATAATCCCATTGTTCAGAGCGGAGGGCTGAGGCAAAGAGCTGGGTGGTGACCCGTCTAATGCTGCACAGGGAATCAGGACTGGGCTAACACCAGGAGGGTTTACGGTTGCTCAGCAGGTCTCAGAATTGGGACGTGGCAAAACTACATTCGGATGCCCAATAGTGGTAGAGTCAACACCCTTTGTCGTCTGCTGCACCACTGTGTGGCCAGCCTCTGAGCTGGGATGTGAGCAAGGGAAGCTACAAGCAGGAGCTGGTTCCAGTGAGCATGGCTCCCCAAAGAATGGAGTTGTTGTGTAAAAGAAATGCATCCTTCCCTTGTTGCAGAACCCTCTAGCAGAAGCCTGCTTTGCTTGGCCTTGTAACTGGGCAAGGGTTGCAAGCCCAAGGTGGAGGAGGGCTGGGCCTTTTGTTGCTAGGCCACCCAGACTCCTCAGTGTGAAGGCAGCCCAGAAAGCTGTACCTGTCTGCCTGGGGATCAGGGGACAATCCCTGTTTATCTGCATGTTCGCAGGGCTCTGTACAACAGAGGAACAGCCTAAAAGCTGGAGCTGTAAGCTCCTTTATAAATCACTTTTATAGCACCATAAATGTGCAGTGGCATTCCCTGGAATCTGCACAAGATGCACCAGGCAAAGGCTAAGAGAATCAACAGCAAGTAGCCAGCCAGTGGCTGGCAGGAGAGGAAATAAACAGGAGCTGGAAGTAGCCCTCCGCCAGGTCATTGCACAATCCACTCCCTCCCTCTGTTGCATGCAAGTATATCCTGCTGCAGTCTCCTCCCGCATCTGTTAATGCGTGGGAGGAATTCTCGCTAGCTCTCCCTAGTGGATGGAGAGCTTAAATAAATCAGAATGACTTGCAGAACAGTGGTGCTGGTGGCCAGGGGGCACCTGAAAGGTTGTGTCATTCATCTGATTCCTGGAGATACCTGGGCAGTTGGTGTTTGCTTAGAGACAATAACAATGGAGAGAGGTGAGAGCCACGCATGGAAATTATTTGGTTGAAGATTTTCAATGCAAATTGGCTCTGTGCACTCCTTGTCCCAGGAGCAGGATGCGTGAGCATGAAGCTTCCCAGCAGGATAGGGTAGTGGTGAAGAATCACTTTCTGGAAGGCTTCCTTTTTAAGAGTCATTCAGCACTAGATGAACCTTCTTCAGCAACCTCAACAGCCACAGCTGAGCCACAGTACAACTAGCCTCGGAGTTCACACGCTCTGCAGGACAGGCCATGAGTGCAGTGACACCGGTGGGAGATGCCATGTTGTGTCTCTGTAGTTGCAAGCACAAATCAGTTTTTTCCTTTCCCTAGTGATACTGGGTCAAGCTTTAGAATCGTCTGAAGCCCAAGGAGGAACCAGTCTGAATCTCAGATGTCCGTTCACAGGAGCTCCTCACATTCACATGCTTAGTGGTCACTTGAGAGGGGCAATGCCTCGTGTCCTCTTTCAGAGCATTTGTCAGACTCAACGAGAAGCCCAATGGGAAACAGAGATGTGAGGCATCGACTCCTGGATTGTTGTTTAGGGATCGAGACAAGGAACTGGTCTCCTTGCTGCTGACCATTCCTGTGGGCCTAGTGACATTAATAGGGTTATGCCAAATCTGCTGAGCACATGGCCTGAAAAGTAGAGCCCTGCATGGATACAAATACGTGGATCCATATCCAATCTGCATCCACAAGAAATGGTCCACGGATATCCGTGTTGTATCTGCAGATGCAGATATCCATGGATATCCGCATATTTGCAGGGCTCTACAGAAAAGAGCAGGGTTGTGAATAGCCACAACTCAGACGTCTGCTTCTCTTTCCAGCCCTCTCACTGAGAATAAGATTTGCAAAGGCAGAAAGAGCAGGTAGGTACCTATTGCCTACTGAAAAGCAATGACCTAACCGTCCTTTGTGCTTTTGCAAATGACCTGCAAAGCCTGGCAGCATCAGCCAGGATGACTGGTTTGACATGCCCAGCTGAGCAGACGTGAGATGCTGTTCTAAGCGAGTCCTGTCTGACACAGGGTCACAGCCACACATCAAGCCAGTTTTGCCCAGCTTTTCCCTCATCCCTGCTAGAACTAACACCTGATAAACTTGAGCAAAGTAATGCCGCCTGGCATTTGGGGTCTAGTGGCTGTGTCAGACTAAAAGCATCCTGGAAGAAAGGCTGTTCCTAGTCTCTCGTGTCTGGGAGGATGTTTTAACAAGAGACGTAGTGGAGCCGACTCCAAGCCTATCTAAACAGTCTTCATTCATAAACAGTGGATGGCTTAAAAAGGCTGTCCAGAGCAAAGGGTGACTACTTTCGATGCTCTGGATTATTCCACAGCTGGTGGCAGTCAATAAACTAGAAACAAACCTGATCCCTGTTTAAACACTAACTGCCCCCAGCCAAACAGTGCTGTGAAGGGGCCCTCACAGCCTGCAGGAGCTCAGAGAGGACAGCCGGCACTGCCGTGTCTGATAATGGTCCTCACCGCTGCGGTTTGCCAAATCACCCATTTCCAGCCTGCATGCTCACAGAGCAGAGTCCATCCAAACAGTTGCCAACACTTCAGACTTTTCTGAGTTAACAGCCAAAGGAAGAACAGCTTGTCATGATCAACGAGAGCAGTATGTGGATTTGAAAAGATCTGGGCCCTGTTGCTAGATACATTTGGATGAGAAGTGTTGAGATGGTTCAGAGAATGCCCTATCACCATTCCACCTTTTTCTTTCCCTCCTCTCCCCATTTACGGGTGCCCTCCCCTGTATTACCACTGCCCTGCCCACCCTAGCACATCCTGTAAAACCACAATCACACAATTGGATCAGAGGGACCATGAGGTGTCCACTATAGGGAAAGACGCACTAGGTGTAAGTCAGTCTCTTCAGTCTTTTTTTTTTTTTTTTTTAACTTTTCCTTGTCTGGTAGGGTCAGCACCAGGGACACCTGCCTGGGTCAAATTACTGCCAAGAGGGGCTCATCTGCGAGAACACCAAGGCTCCTTTCTGCTGCTTCAGTTCCACAAGGAAACCTTACACTGGGCAGCCATGGGTGACCCCCGTGAAGCAGATTCTTGACCAGCAGAGAGCTACTGGGGTAGTTCTGCACGCAGCACACTCTGGCATGGAGTAGGAAAATGGCTCTAGTGTGGTAAGGAGAGAGAGAGAAGGAGAAGCCAAAGCGCTGGCCTTTCCCACAGATCTTCTTGACCTCTAGTCCCTAGAAGGCTTCAAGAAGCTGAAGTGTATTTTGGAGCAAGCCTGAGGCAGAACATTCCCAGCTCACCCTGGCTGCTCCAAGAACAGAAGCCGGGAACTGAGAACTGGGCCCAGAGAGTTCCTGGACTCTGAAATCGGCCATGGGGACAAGTGTCAACGAGCTGCAGGCCAAACTCTGATGATCAGCCAGATTGTTCACCCAATTCCATTCACCAGACGCAGTGGGAGGAAGAAGAGCACTAGAACGCTGCCCCCTGGGAAACAGTCTGTCATTTCCATGTCCTGGCACAAGAGTTAACAGCCCTTGGCTCTGCATTCCCATGGGGAACACTGAGGGTCCTGTGCCCTTCTATCACTTGTCCAAAGCTCTCTACAAACCCTTACTAGCCATCTCAGTGCCCCTGCGTGGGGACAGGTGGTGCAGAGGGAGGTTGTGGCACCAGGAGGCCCACTGACTTGTGCACGCTCACAGAGGGACGGCACTAAGAGAAGACCCTGCCCCAAGTCCCCATGCTGACGATTAGATGCCATGACTTCATGTTCCACCAAGAGACCCGCACAGCTTCAGCGCCTTGCTGCTGCCTAACCTGGCCCGGCTCTTGCTGTGACCCAGGCTCTTTTTAGTGTCTCCCAGTTGCCTGGCATTAATAAAAGGCAAACGGCAAGAGCTTTGCAAATAGTGTAGTGGCTGGCACCTCTGCTTAACATACAGAAGGTCCTGGGTTCAATTCCCAGGGGGTTGGACTTGATCTCATGAGGTCCCTTCCAGTCCTATGATTTGATTGATTGATTAAGCTTTGATGGGTGACAGTACCTACCACTGTCCAGGGTTCCTGAAGCCAGTGTTGTCAACACTTGAGTGTTTAGTTTTCCTTAAAACTGTAGCTCCTGGAGTCACATGACTAGGCAATCTCTGCTTTCATTTACAAAAATGACATGTTTCTCCAGCCTGGATGGCAGTGGGGAAATTAGACCTCACCACCCTCTGCAGAGGTTCAGAAAACACAAAAGCAAATGAAAAACTAACTTTTTTTTTTTAATCTCATCAGTTTTAAGCCAATCTTATGATTTTTGGGGACCTGACTTACAGTTTCTGAACCTCTGGAGTTGGTGATACTCTAACTTAGCAAAGATAAGTGTAAAGTACTTCATTTAGGCAGGAAAAATCAAATGCACATCTACAAAATGGGTAATGACTGGCTGAGGTCAGTATAGAAGCAAAGGATCAGGAATGAGGGACAGTGAATCACAAACTCAATATGAGTCACTGGTGTGATGCTCTGGGATGTGTTAGCAAAAGTGCTAGGTGTATGTCATGGGAGGGGGTTGCCCTGCTCTGCTCGGGACTGATGAGGCCTTAGCTGGAGTTTCACATCCAGTTCAGGGTGCCAGGCTTTGGGAACAATGTGGACGAATAGAAGTCTAAAGTTGAGCAACAAATGATAAAAGATTTCAAAATCCCAACCTAAGAGAGAAGTTAAAAACTGGGCATGTTTAGTCTTAAGCAGAGAAGACAGTAGGGTATAACCTCTGTAATCCTCACCCAAGTCATATGATTGTGGCCAACTAAGCATGAGATTAGGAAAAGTGGTCCATTCCCAGCCCTACTGCGTCATGTTGTGCCACAGATTCTGTGATGTCTCGTTTCAGCCTCTAGCAACCAGGTCAGCACATGAGCCGTTTTGTCTGCAATGTGGCTGGTCTGAGACTTGCAACATCCCATGGGCTGCTCTTAGCTCTGTATTTCTGTACTTGAGATGTGTGTCTGTCAAGATGCTTACAATACCATGAACCACACAGCAACAAGCCGGCTCCTTTCTCTTAGTAATCCAGAGCCGGCTTGGGAACACAGCTCACCTCTGCCCCAGTAGGTCTGCCTGGAAGAAGAGCTCTTGGAGAGAAGGAAATGTCTCCAGCAAGTAACGAGGTGCACAGGAGCCTGTGGTGATGGCAGACACCCTGTGCGCTCATTGTGTTGCACAGGGTATGGGAACACAGAAGGCAAATTTGCTGGGGTGGGATGAGTGCCCAGGTCCCCATTTTGCAAAGTGGGATCCAGTATGAGTTCTGTAAGGCATTTTGGGCCATGTTCTGCTTGTGTTCTGCCCTCCATTGTATGGCTGGTGTCTGAAGTCCTACAAGACCAGTATCTGCACCTTAGTGAGGGCATGGGCCCCTCCCAATTCAGCTAGCCAACAAGACTAGCCACCAGTGATGTAATTTTGATGTGAGCAGGCTTCCAGGCTAGACAAAGAGTAGAGGTTAGGCAACGGGGGTGCCCGGCTGCAATACTTATGTCTTCCCCGGCAGCCCAAATTCAGATGCCAGAGATCATGATTTTGAGAGTCATATTTCATACATATTAGCTGGTGCCACGGTAGTGCCCAGTGGCCCCTATGGGGATCAGGTTTCCATTGCACTGAGTGCTGGACACACCCAAAGTTGGAGACCGTCTCTGCCCCAAAGAGGTTTCGATCCAACAGATCAGACAGACAAAGGCTGGGAGAAGAGAGAGGTAATACAGGCATCTGTTGACTTCAGCTGTAATGTGGAGATCGACTCACGGTCGAATCCCAGCCAGCTCAGAACACTTGGAGGTTCAAAACAACACAGAGTTATTGCATAGGAGCGCTGTCCTGGCCTCCTGGTGGCCACTGGCAAGAGCCGTTCTCCTTTCAGACTCGGTGTGATGTTAGCTATAAGCCTGGATCTAGGGCCAGACTGGCAAAGGTGAAGAGAAAGGAGTTGTGGGCTGCAGCAGAAGACTTCCCTGAGGGTGGATTTTTCTGTCCCAGGATGGATCCTTCTGTCTAGTCTAGCACCTTGACAACCAGCTGCTGAAGAAGTGAATGCAAAGCACTGTCTATAAGGGACTCTCCTTTTCATGTCTGCTGGGTCGAGGAAGCTCCCTGAAGGGTGTGTTTTATTGGGGTGTTATGGGTGGATGGCTTGGTAGAGGTGGTGCTCTGAATGAGACCATGTGCTGGCTGGGGTTATGTCCATGGGGGTGGTTCATAGAGTGCCCTGGGCCAGGACTTTGCACCGATGGGCCATAGCCTGGAGGAGGGACAGAGCAGCAGGTGCCAGTTGCGTGGGTGCGAGAGGCTCCACGAAAGCCCATTTCCAGTGATGGGAGTGGGTCTGTCTCTGTCCTGTCCCCAGGACTCTCCAGAGATCCCAGTCTCAGTCACAGCCTGTCTATAATCCTCGGTCCAGAACATCCTTTCATCTCCAGCCTGCAAGGGACTCTCTCCAGCCTCTTTTCCTGATGCTATTTAAGCTGTTTGACAGCCCCGAGCTGTGCAAGGGCAGCGGGGTGAACACAGCATTCAAATACACCATGCGGGACAATACCCACCCTGCAGGCCACGGCGAAGCCAAGAGGAGGTGAGTCAGGGAACACAGCGTGTTGCGCAGTGGAACATTCCTGGTTTGCACAGTGGTTTGATGGCAGAGAGACAAAAGCCAGTCGCTATCGTGAGTCACACAGAGACTTCCTTGGCTCCATGTTACAGGCAGCTGCTGCAAGGCAAAGCCTTTTTTCCACAAACACATTCCAACACATAGTGAGCGCTTTTGGGCTCACCACTGCTAAACTCAGTGAGATTCCAGGATGTCCACCTGGTCTGCAGATGTCACCTGCTGTTCTTCCTCTGTGCTGTGAAATTAGGGGCACTTGGCAGGTTTGGGGCTTGAGGCTTTTGAAACAAAGGCTGAAAAGTTTGTATCATTGGGAACCAGCGAGTGCCATCCAAACTCCTAGCAAAGAGCAGACACAGGCAGCAGATCTGCCAAAGGGCTCCTGGAACCCGAGGTGCTGCAGTAAGAGGAACCAGTCTGTCCCAGCTGCCAGAAGGGTGAAACTGCCAGCCAACACTCAGGCTACGGGTGGGAGTTTCCTTCTCCAAGTTCACAGCAGGAGATCTAGATTGGAGGCTTAAATCTGGGAGAGTAACAGCAATGGTCTCTGACCTGTGGAGATTCTGGGAGGCCCTGAACGGGGGCTCCCTCTCTTCTTGTTTCCAGACCCTGAGCCCTTGGCTTCCAGTCTTGCTTTGCTGGCCAAGAGAACACAGACGACAGAGAGGGGTGAATTTGCAAAGGTTCAGAAGTCAGTCTCAGTCAGCGTGCTCTGCCCTTCAAGATCCTGCTGGGATGAGTGTCAGCTACAGTGATGGAGCTCAGCACCTGCATACCCGCATATGCACTTTTTCCATTGGCAATAGGAGGCACATTTCTTCCTGACCCCATTTTGTGATCCCCTCACATCATCTAGCGGGTGACAATGGAAACATCCCCCAGGAATCCCAACTCATAAACTGCAGCTGCAGTTATTGAGTCAGACGTCTCTTTTGTATATGTTGGTGAAGTTAATTGTGGCAGTAAATGCCTTGAGTTACTTATGTGCTGTATTAAAAGTCATTTTGAGGAGTAAAGCTAGCCCCGGGTCTGTCTGGGCAGGCAGCACGCTCACCTCTCTGCTGATAGGCCTGGGTTCATGTCCCTCACCAGCTCTGGCCTTGTGACCACTGCTTGACAGTACAACGGTGCTGGGTTAAGCTGGGCTGTGCAGGTTGAGATGCCGCCTGGCAGCCCTTTACGTCTGGTCCGAAGGAAAAATTCACCCATCTCTGCCTTTAGACTCGCTATACCTGCTACCGGACAGCAGAGATGTTAACGGTTGCCTCACCCCCACCTGCATCTTGCTTTCCTACTAAAAATGCAGCTGAGATGTCAGAGCAACACAATAAGCAGAGGAAGAATTATTTAAAGGCGAAACAGTGCTGAATAACACGCAGAAACACCCAGATGTTGTTGTTCTGACCTCTGCAGAGCTGTAACAATGAGGAGAGAGCTGGGGCTGGAACGCTGGAGCTGGGAACTGGAGCTACTGAGCTTTGGAGAGGAAGGTGAGAAAACTGAACAGGAATGTAATTCCTGGCAAGAAGAAGTGGCTCTAAAAGAGAAGCAAGGAGTCTTCTGGCTCCAATACATCACTCTCACTGAGTGATTCTCCCTGTCTTGAATCTTGCTGTGTACATTATGAATAAGCTGCTGGGACAGAGTAAACACAGGTCAGCCAGTGTCGTTCAGCAGAGGACATGATCCACAGTGGTGAATGCACATGCCCATGTTAGGGTACAGGGTCAGTCCAGGGAGAGCTGACTTCTTATCTGGCCAATGACTTGCTGTCTTCTCCTCTCAGACTGGCCTCAGGTTCTTTGTTTCCACCTAGCACCAATGAGCAAATCCCACTGACCTGTATGGAGTAGATCGTGCCTGCAAGTGCTGCCTTGATGCACCTCCCTGACCCTGATGACTGTGCCCTTCTGCACGTACCAGCCGTGCGGTGCTAGGATTATGGGATACTAGTTACAGGAGAATAAACAGTCCCTCTGCTTCTCTGGGCACATGCTTCCTTAGCTCTTGCTATTCCTTGCAGCCTCTCTGAAAAATGTCTGCCAGCAGAGTTCAGCTTTCCCCTGGAGTGGCAGTCTGGAGGAATCTCCCACCTTCAGCTTTTCTAACAAGTTTCACTCTCTTGAGACAAGGCAAAATCCTTCTTTAAGTATCTCCCCTCCAAGCCCTGCCTCTCATCTCTGCCTTCTTCCTATATCCCTGGGCTCAGTCCCTCTGTCTCCTCTCTCAACTGTGTCGTTCCCCAGCATCTTACCTGGCCCCTTCCCCAGGCCATGGGCCTGCAGTCTCCTGGTTCCAGGTTTGTCTTCACGTGCAGCCCCTGCACCTCATCTTCCCCTTCCCAGCCCCTGAGGCTGCCTCCCACCCCTGCACACTGGCACTATGGCTAGCAATTGTGGGAGTTTTTCAGGAGCAGCCAGTGAGCGACTGGCCCTTAGAGCCCTGCCACGGGCCGAGCCTGTGCACTCCCTTGGGGGACCCGTCCTTCCTCTGAGGACAGAGCTCCCCAGCACTGCCTGCCCTGTCAGCTCCAGACCCCCTAGGCTCCACTCCCCACTTCTTTGTGCTCTTGCTGCCTCTCTGAACTTCCCCACAGCCAGTCCCATTGCAGCTCCCTCCCCTCCTGTCAGACCTCGTCCTGCCACAGTGATACGTGCACCCAGCCCTCGTGCAGCGCTCCCACTTTGAGTGCACCAGTGAGGGAGCGTCAGGTGCAGAGGCCAGGGGGTGAGGAGGCCCAGCCTTTGCTGAGTGGCCTGGTCAGGGCTCTCAGTGTGACAGTGGATACCAAAGAAGTTATCTAGTGTAACAAAACCTGCACCTATAGCAAGCCCTGCAAATAGTGTAGTGGCTAGCACTTCTGCTTAATCTGTAGAAGGTCCTGGGTTCCAGTCCCAGGGAGTTAAACTTGATGACCTCATGAGGTCCCTTCCAACCCTCTGGTTCCGTTCTATTCTAAAATTAGTGAGTCTTGGTTTGTGAGGCTACACTATCCCCAGGGCTTGTGGTTCACAACTCCTCGTGCTCCTCTCCTCCCATGGTGCTGGTGCTGGTGGGGTGTGGCCTGGAGGTGGAAATCTGCCTCCTTCCTTGGCAGTCCCCTTCCTTCCTCTCTGCAATGGAGGCTCCCTGGCACCAGGGGGGGGAGAGAAAACACCTCAATGCAGCTCAGTAATTTGACATCTTTCTTACTGACTTTTAGGAAGTTGAAAGTCGCAACTAAGCTGTCTGTGCTCCTGCACTGTGCTTTCCCATGGGCTTTGAGGAAGTCTCACCAGGGGGCTGGTGAGTGGAGAGGTCCCCCTTTGCCTTCCTGACTCTGAGGTTTGCAGAAGCTGCTCTGAGCTGTACCAGGGAAGGCAGAAATGTGACAGGCTATGGTACTGCCCGCCCAGCATGGTCTCTCATCCTTCCCCTGGAGAGGGACTTTCCTGCTGCATTGTGGCTTTTCTACCCACTATTCCTGTCCTCCCCAACCGTGCCCACACATTTAAATCCTCACCCACAGTACCCTCACAATTCCAAACTCTGGACCAATGCACCTTGCTGCTAAACGTCCAATTCCTGACCTTCAGTGACCCCTTGTTCTGCACCATTCACTCCACACAATTATTAATGCACCCAAGTCCTGTCTGACAGTGTCCCTTACAACTCTGCCAAAGCATCCCTAGCAGCTGGCTGAGTTCACCCCACCATGAGATGCAACTCCACTGATGTCCCTGCAGCAATATCGACTGACACCTGTGATGAACTTGGCTTTGTCTCCTGTGCTAGTCTTGTGCCAGGTACGGGACTAAGATGGTCACCGTCAGACTCACAGGCCTTGTGACCTACCCTAGTGTTGAACTAGACTCTAGCAGAGAAATCTGCAGCTCTTGCCCAGTCTCTAACTCTGCCCTGCCTGGCTACAAAAGCCATCCCACCTTCCCGCAAGACAGTTGGGAGCAGCTGGACATGGACTGGGCTAGTCCCAGCTGGATTTCTCATCCCAGCCTTTGGATTTGCGTCACAGGAAGCTGCTGTGGAACTTGACTCTGCTCTCACCTAGGTTGTAGAGGTCCCCACTCACCACCTCTGAGCTTGGGAACTGGGCCTGTTTGCAACCTTACATCGTGCATGAGAGTGACAGAGGGTGAGGCAGCAAATTGGCCTTTTCCCTCAATTGTCCTGCTTTGCTACCTTTCTTCGTTCTCTTGGCTGAAAGAAAGCAGACAAAGTGGGTCTGTCTACACTACATTGAACCCACCCAGGTTTACAACTACAGGACCCAGTTCTTTACAGCCATGCCAAGCATCCATACTGTACCATCCAGACCTTCTGACTTGGCTCTGCAGTTTGAAATGCAGCCTCACTGCACAGAGCTTGAACCTGAGTTACACTGGTATTCGGGGTCTGACCCACCACACCTAGCAAAGTCTTGAGACCAGGGTCCTGAGTGCCTGCAGATCCAAGGCTGTTAAGCATGTGTTGCTGGAAATAAGGGGGGTGGGCTTAGGCCTGAGTCACAGCCTGGCTTAATAAAATCATAGAAACTGGAAGGGACCAAGACAGGTCATCGAGTTCAATCTCCTACACTCATAGAGGAACGAAGACCCTCTTAAACTATCCCTGGCAGGTGCTTGTCCAACCTGCTCTTATGCACTTCCAGTGATGAGATTCCACAACCTGCCAAGGGAACTTATTCCAGTGGTTAATCATGGGAATTTTTTCCTAATGTCCAGCCTAAACCTCCCTTGTTGTAATTTAAGCCCATTGCTTCTTGTCCTATCATAGGCAGCTAAGAAGAACAGTTTTTCTCCCTCCTTCTCATGACAACCTCTTAGATCCTTGAAAACTGTTATCATGTCCCCTCTGCCTCCTCTTTTCTAGACTGTTTCAATCTTCCCTCATAAGTCAAGTATTCCAGACTTCTAATCATTCATGTTGCTCTTCTCTAGACTTTTTCCAATTTGTCCACATCTTTCTTGAAATAGGGCACCCAGAATTGGTCTCAATACTCCAGTTGAGGCCTAATCAAGGCAGAGTAGAGTGGCAGAATTACTTCTCGTGTCTTTTTTACAATACTCCTGTTAGTACATCCCAGAATGGTGTTTCCTGTTTTTGCAACAGTGCTACACTGTTGACTCTCATTTAGCTTGTGGTCCACTATGATACCCAGATCCTTTCTGCCACACTCCTTGCTAGGCAGTCATTGCCAATTTGCATGTGTGCAATGGCTTGTTCTTTCCTAAGTAGAGTAGCGCTGCTGAAAGGGATCAGAATGGTGGTGATCAAGTTTCCATCATTTGTGGACCCCTCAAAAATTTCAAATGGCAATCTCAGCCATAGTCTGTGGGCCCCAAGGGCCTGAGATCACGAAGTGAAAGCCACCGCACTATGTAACCAGAGCACCATTTATTAACAGTGACAGTCTGGGTGGCAGCAGAGCAAGCTCCTGGCCTTCATTACAGACACAGGAGCCCAGCAAATTCCAGGTGGGCGAACCAAGGATCACTGCACCCTCACAGCCTGGTCACTACTGTCCTAATAGCACCTGGGAACCCAAGGCATGGAGCCTTTGGGGTTAGCCAGGCCCCAGTGTTTCTCAGGAGTGGGGGGCCACCTTCTCCTAGAGAGAGAGACACACACCCCGAGCATTGCAGGCACAACGCTAATGTTGTCCCAAGCTAAGAGAGCCAGTGAGGTGATCCATGACAGCTGGAGTGGAGAACAGCCCCTGCACTCTGGGGCCTAATATACAGGGGCTCAGCAAACCCATTCTTCTTCAACTTTAGGCAAACCCAGTTTGCTCTAACACTACCTCACCCCAGACCTTCTCTTCGACTGAATCCCAAAGTGCAGCACACTCTGGCCAGCTTCCTCCATGGTGTGTCACTTCCCCCATCCTAGGGTTACCAGATACCAAAGCATGGAAAGGAGGACAGGGAAGTACGAAAAGGAGGACATTGGAGGACACATGGAGAAAAAATGTTGTATTAATGTAATAATTTTCTGTTCTTAGGGGGCACTCACTGGAATGCTTCCCCTTAAAAATAGGGTGTACCACATTAACCTGTGTAAGTAAAAAGCCAGACAAAATCATGTATTTTTAAAATGCCTGCCGGACGGAGGACGGGAAGGCAAAAAGGACATGTCCTCCTCCTGCCTGACATCTGGTAACCCTACCCCTTTCTCCCAACCTGCACATTAGCAACTCCTTGCTCTGACTGGCACTGAAGCCAGGAATGCTGCACTACTAAACCGTGAGCGAGTGAGTGGAGAGTTTCTGACACATGAGATTTCCGGGTGGCAGACAGGCCTCTGGCTCTGGCCCAGAGCTATGTAAGGACTGCTTTCAGACCACGAATACCCAGATCCTCTACCAGCAACACTAGAGCAAATCCACCCTCACAAGCGAAACATGCTCTCTAAGTAAGAGAGCAGCTTTACTGCAGGAACAATGTCTACACTAGGAACGTCTGCTGCCATAGTGGATCACACCTCTTCACACCCTTGACCAACATGCCTATGACAACAGAAGTCAGACCACCTCCTCTCTTGAGCTTTGGACATCCCTGCTTATAACAACACTAGATGGGAGACACACCTGGGCCTCTGTGACATTCAGCTGAAACTTGGCTACTGCCAATTTACTTCACTTGGGAGGCAGTCAGATGCTAGGGTGATGGGCACAGTACAAACCCCATTGTGAGAGAAATGGGAGTGAGCCACAGAATTCAGCAGATATAAATTGGGAATCTCCGATAACTGAGGGGGTGGCTAGGTCAGGGTTCCTGCCTGGAGAATAAGACATTGTTTATTACACCCAAGTATAAAATCTGTAAAGTCATTATAGAAAAGGAAAATAAGATGAAGTTGGATGCTTGGGTGAGGGGCTGTTTTCCCTCACTTACCTTTTTTTATTTAAACTTGTGGTTTTGGTGAGCTCCATTGATTTCCAAGAGAAAAGTCAATACAATTCTGAAATCTTCCATGGCCTAAGCATTCTGGAATGCTTGTTTTGTTTGGGGAAGACTGGAAAAAGTCACTGCGAATAGTGTGGTGGTTAGCATGCCTGCTATACAGGCAGAAGATCTGGGGTTCAAACCCCCAGGGGGTTGGACTAGATGATCTCATGAGATTCCTTCCAACCCTATGATTCTCTTCTATTCTAAAAATTATCCTCTTAAAGCTGTATTTAAACTGAGTGCTCCCACCATGGACCCAGAGGAAATTCCACTCTGAGATGCCCTCCAGGGTGGTGTAGGCCCCTTACTGAAGGGGGCAGGTATCCTCGTGGCATGGGGTGGTAAAGCACTGGAATGGGTTACTTAAGGAGGTGCTGGAATCTCCATCTGTGGAATCATTTAAGGCCTGGTTAGATAAAACCCTGGCTGGGATGATTTAGGGTGAGTAGTCCTGCTTTTAGCAAGGGGTTGGACTTGATAACCTTATGAGGACCCTTCCAACCCTGTGATACCACTGGTTATATCAGGGCTCCACAGTTGTTTGGATTTTACAATGTCTCAGATAGCACTTCCTGCTGCCATGCCGCCCTTGACCTTCAGAACATCAGTCCTAGGTGCTGGTGGGGCTCGGATGGTGCCACCGTGATGGGAAGTGACTGTCTCTGTCTGAGATGGAGTGTTGCAAAGCAGAACAATGGAGGCTTTAATAATAAACCAAAAACCCAACTGACCAGAGCAGCACCAGAGTGGCAGCTGTTATCTAGGGTAGGCAGCAGCAAGCAAACCCAGCCCATGTTACAAGTCGGCTTCCTCTCTGAGCAGGGCCAGAGTTTAACACTCCTGTACAGTTTCTCTGCGCTGGTGTCAGCAGTACCCTGAGAGCTCTGAGCTGAGTCATGCCAGGCCACAGACTACCGCCATTGCAGTGAGGCCCTGGCCCAATAAAAACCGTGTCCAAACTCGTGAGGCCCTTGGTCTGGGGCTGTTCTTCCTGCGTGGTCCTCATTTCCCTCTGCATTCAGCTGCCTCACAGCCTGGCCTGTCTCCTGTCCCCTGCAGGCTGTTACATGTCAGCATCACATGAGGCTCGGTCTTGGCCCCAGTGTGGAGGCAGCAGCTGTTGCTGCTGGAGAGCCCTATTTGCATTTCAGCCCCTGGGACTGTGGGTGACAAGATTAGACCTGGCTGTTTGCCTGAGGGCTGGCACAGGAGCCTGCGGCAGGGGCCATGCTGATGGGTGCAGTTGGCCACGAGGGAGCTAGGACATATGCTACTACCCAGTGAAAGCCCCTTCTGGCTGGAGGTCCCTTCTCACCCGCACTCGGTGTGCCAGAAGCCAGAGAGCATTTTTGGAGGGGAGATTCAGTTTGCAGAAGAATGTTCTTTGATCTATAGCTTTGGGCAATGGGCTGCATCCTGGTGCCGCGGAAGTCAAAGGGAACTTTGCTCAGCGCCTCCAGCTTTGATGAAGCACGCTGGCACCTGATTACACTTGCATGTCTTGTATTTCCGTCTGTCGCAAAGAACACAGTAAAACCAGTATGACCTGGCCCTGGGGACACAAAGCCACTGGGCCCACTTTTACCAGTAGGGACGGTGCTGTTGCTGGCCAGCTAAATCAAGCCACGTGACCATAACACGTAAGTCCTGCTAGGGACAGGATTCTACCCTGAGGGGTCGGCCACGCTGCAAGTTGAGCTCTGTCTCCTCTGCCCCTGCCTGCTGCCTGCTAAGGGGCCTTGCAGCCACCACTGCCTCACACTGGAAATTTCATAACGTGTGGAGGAGGCAAGGGGCCTGTGGCAGCGTAACGCATGGCAGCAGAGCTCTTGAGGGCAGTCAGTGCACAGCAGACATGAGGTAGCGTTACACCTCAGCATGCTGTCCAGGGCTGGTCAGCAGAACCAAGCCCCTATGGACACGAGCAGGAAGAACCTGCTTGTGCCATTCTTTACACACCGAGGACCTCATCTCAGTGCCCAGGCCTGGCTGGCAGTGGTAACCAGATGGCTGAATGCAGTGGACAACACGAGACGCATGTTCAGGATGCTCCCAAGCCAAGTCAGGCACCTGGGGTGAGTGATGGGAGCAGCCTGGCCCCTGGCCCCCCCACCGCACCCCACTTGCACAAAAATCTCTCCCCCCACCAGCTGAGCCCATCCACCCCAGGCCAGGGCTGATGAGAGCAAGGTTTGCATTTCTCCCCCAAAGCAGGGTCCCTGCCCAGGGCATTGCACCATGCAATGGGTGAGTTCTGCTGGCTACAGACTGCTCTAATTTATTTCCACATTGTGCACGCATGCACATACACGCCCTCAGCCAGCCCCTGGCTTTCCCTTTAGCCACAGGTTCCTGTTTGCTATTTTTCCTGTTGAATTTGTTGTGCTCATTTCAGGACCTGGTTGGAAATGCCTCCAAGAGCTGCCGAGGAGCCGGGGGCCCTAATCCAGCCAGAGCTGTGCGGCTCCGTGGAGAATTTAGAGGGAATGTGAGCCTGGCTGGAGACAGAATCTCTTGTCACGCTGAGGTGCACAGATGGGTCACTTTCGACTGAGCTGTAGGGGAGGCGTTAGCCCCTGGACTCATCTGCCCCAGGGCTGGGAAGGCCCTGTAACTGGGGCAAGTTCAAACCAGCCTGGACCAAGCACTTCACCTGAGAATACGCTGCTGGGTTATGCAGGGACAAATGAAAAGCATGTGAGCAGCCCTGAACCTCATGAAGACTTGCTTACAGAATGAGCCCATAAGGAGCTATTTCCTCTGGATCCCTGGACTACAGGGCGAAGGAGAGATTACCCTCTGGACCCCTGCTGGCCCTGAACCCACCTACATGGCTCAAGCAATGGAGACCTGCTGCCACAAATGAACAAGAGGGCACACCAACAAAGCTGGTATGATCTCGGTTCTGCTACCACAGCCTCCCAGCACCTCCACTGTCTGTGCCCCACACCTGTACCCTGCACAGTCCCTCCAGTGTCCACACCTCACACCTTTGCCCCAGCCAGTCCCTCCAGCACCCATGGCTCCCAGCTGTGCCCCACCAAGCCCTACACCGGTATCCTCTGTAGCTGACAGTAGGGACCCTGCTACATCAGGATCCAGGGCGGTAGAATACGGCTGTGCTTTTTATCAGGGCTCCCACTTCACCCACCCGCTCCCTGGCAGCAAAGCCAGGAGTCCCTTGGAGCACAGTCGTTTCCATCGCTGGATGCTGCTTAGAAAGGAGGACACCCAGCCAAAGCCTGGTGAAGCCCAAGGTCTTGGGCCCCTTGCAGAGCTGTTCCTAGTAGCCAGAGCTGAATTTCTGGGCTACCCCGGGTACTGTACCTGTGCTGGGGCTTGCCTGGCTCTCACACACGCTCAGCAGGACACCCAGGGTGAAGGAGAGACGTAGCCCTGAAATGCAGAGAGGAAAAGCCCTTGGTAGGTAACTCCTGGCGGATGGGGGGAGTCCAGGGCAGAGAACCCCCAACTTACAGCTCATAGTGAGAGAGACTCGCTCCCAGCCAGGTTCCAGCTTCCCACAGCCCTTCCCTGCTGCCTCTGGCTTCTCTCGTCCCTCAGCAGCTCTCCTGCCTCCTCCTCCTCTCCCCACTCCCACTTCTTGTCCTCTGGCTCCTCCCTCCCCCCCCAAACTAACCCCTCCACTGCTCTGGTCTGGCACTGGGGGGGAGTGCTGGGCCAACAAAAGCCCTAGTATAGACGCAGCAGAAAGGTGCTTTGGCTGGGTCAGCGCCCAGTGGCCACGGAGCTGATATGAACCGTGTGACCACAAATCCTCTCCTGCCAGCTTAATCTGTAGTTACGTGGAGGGTTTACCAGGCTGGCTATGGCCGCACAGACCAGGCCTCCTCAGTCCTCTCTCTCTTTCCAGCTTCTGCCCCCCCCCGCCACTGCTCTTGGTTCTGCACTTGCCTAACACATCTGAGCACTGGAGATGCCCCTTGGCTGGACCGCTGATTAGGTTCAACACACCCCCAGCCCAGTCTCTGTAGCCCTTTAGGCAGCACATGTGTCTGTGTTCCTGCCAGCTCCACTGCTTGGAGACTGATTTGAATCTGGGTGCCAGCTGCCTCCATTCAAGTGTTCCTGAGAAATTCATGGTCAAGAGCACCCATGGGCTGTGCAGCTCAGGTCGGTCTCTTGCCTCCAGCTGCTCCCAGGGCTTGCAATCTGAGTTGGGTGCTTTCCACAGATGCAGGGGCATCTCCTAGCAAGAGCTGGTTTGGGCCAGCTCACATTAGGGGCTTTGTCAGAGCTTCCTCTGCCAGCCAGAGTGTCTGTAAATCTAAAGGTTGTTTAAATTGACACAACTGCTGCAGGGGGCGGAGGGGATGTAGAGGGAACAAAGGATTGCTCACATGGAAACAGACCAATCCACCCAGCTGTTCTGGCACCCTGGCTTCAACCACAGTCCCTGGAGATTATCTGCCATGCTGCAATGTGCTGAGCTGGGCTGTAACTGGGGGACCTTCAGCCCTCATTGCAGCTGGTGCTCAGGGGAAGCTAAGCTGTTGTTCTCCTACGGAGCGTAAGCCCACTCAGTGCCACTGTGTAGTCTTGCCGTAACCCCAGTGGGCAAGGGCGAGGTGCCATTCCCCTCAAAGACGCTGGTTCTTGGATGTTCATTGCCTTCTTAACAGCAATTGCTCGGGGGTGAGAGGTCTCACACTGAGGCCCTGCACGCTCCAGGCTGTGGTTGCAGGAAATCTTTTGGATCATCTTGTAAGTTATATAACTGCTGTGTCAGGACACATTACCATGGTGCCACACAGCAGTAAGAGTATCGCAGAGAGCCAGGGGGGTGGCTGGATTCGGCTTTGGAGGGATGGACTGGTGTGTTCTGTGGGGTTGCAAATGCTGCCAAGTGTGTCACTGTGCAGAACGTGGAGAACCACTGAGTTATACAAAGAGAAATAAAATATTGCTGCAACTCTGCAGCCACCTAGGGGCCACTGCTGTTGTTATGATGCTCTTTCCAGGGGGGCCATGTGGTGGTGGCAGCCCCTGAACTTCGATATGCTGCTCCCCCTAGAGTGACCTAAAGGAGACTCTACGGGGCCCATGACACAGACTTAGGCAGTTCTCTTTCCACCCAGCAAAGGACAGTCTTTCTTGCTCGCTCTCTCTCACGTGCCTGCGAGCCCACACGCACACACAATTACTTTACCTATAGAGCTATGCCTTGGATTTCAAGGTATCATTGCAGAGCAGTAGTCACTAATGTGATGGGTCATGGTGAAGCCTACCCACGTGTCCTTGGACAGCTAGGAAATGACATACTAAAGGCTCTAGGAATCCAAGCTGAAGCTCTGGCCTGAAATTCTCAGCCTCAGGATATGCCTCAGTCAAGGAGGCCTTGGTCCCAACATGCCTGCCTTTCAACTCAGTCACGGAGGCTTTACTAAACCTGCCCAGACGCCTGGGGCTGACTCCCAGGGGAAGGGGTCCTTGTGGGGGGGAGGGCATCATAGTTCCTGTAAGGGACCAGGAAGTGAGATGAGTTTAGCAGTAAAACCATAAAACGAAGGACATCTTGACTCCTTTCTAAATGCAGGCGTCCCTGCTGTCTGACCCTAGGCTCCAGCTTTTAGCCCAGCCAAAGCTGCTGGAGGCCAGGGCGCTGGAAGGAAGACCACTGCAGTGGTTAGCGTGCTAGCCTGAAACTTGAGAAAGTTGGGAATTACTTCCCTACTCTGCCACAGGCTCCTGTGTATCCTTGGGCAAATCACTTAGCCTCTTTGTGAACCGTTTGTGTGGGAAATACTCTCAGTGTCCTGCCCGCCCTCACAGGGTGTTGTGGTGAGAAAGACAGTGAGGTGCTGAGCAATTACAGTGATGCGTCATTACCAACGTGGTCCCTAAGCTGTGGCCTACTGGCTCCTGAGGCCTCCTGGCTGGCCGCTGAGATGAGCAGATCTCCTGAGACAGCCAGTGGCTTGTTGCATAAAACAAACCTGCTCATTGCTCTGTCCCGAAGCCAGCACTTGATTTCTGGTGATAAGATAGGCCTAGAAAGCCCCCGGGAGCGCTGGCCTGGGGCAAGAGCTATCTACCACAGGCTGAGCTGGAGCCTGACCTACGAGTTTTGCTGTGCACTTTGCCCAGATGGTTCCTGTCAGGGCTCAGCAGCAAAAGTCTAGCTGTGCCTAGAAGAACTTTGTTAAAACTATCCGATGCGGCACCTTCCCTTATTTGGCTTTATCAAGGCTTTTCCCATTCTTCTCACTCTGGCAGGAAGCTCTGGATGGGGTTAGATCCAGGCAGAGAATTTCCTTCGATTTATACAACAGGAGTCTCTCAACTGCTTGTTCCTCCAGGGTCTGGCAGCCAAGAAGCTACAGTAACCTCACTCGTCTTTGTTTGTGTAAGCGGGGGGATGGACCCGCTCTTGTGGGGAACTTCCCAGACTTTGTACACCACCCCGGTGAAGGTGGGTAGCAAAAGGATCTGAGTCCCTGCTCCCACTTCCTTTACCCCAAGGCCTGCCTGACCTCAAAGGCTCACCTCCCAATCTCCTGTTTGGAGGAGTCTCTGTAACCCCGACAAGGCTGGGCCCCAGGATTCCTGGGGGCTCGACCCCCACTCTTATCGTGGTCTCTCAGGACAGGGCTAGGGTGTCCCCACTCCGGGGTGCTGACCGCACTGACCACTCTTCTGGCCCACCAGTTACTATATACAATTTATTTAAGCATACAGAAATAAAAAGAATAACCCAATAAGAAAATGGAGAAAAAGTGGAAAAAGGTGAACAATAAACCCCCAGCACTGCTGCCTGGTGTGGGAGCACTACAAACAGAGTCTCTGGGGCCTGAGGAACAGTCTCACAGTCTGTCCTCCACGTTGCAAGCCCTCTGCCCAGGCCTGGCTGCGACTGGATGATCCAGGGGGCCAGATGCAGGCTCCAGCTGTGGCCACACGTCCCCGAGCTCCAGGGGCAGGGCCCTTCTTCCCAGCGTCAGCCCCCCTTCACTGCTCCCCAGCTGCTCACCACACCCGGCTCCAGATGGCTGCAACTCCGGCTCCCAGCTGCTGCTCGGGTTCAGTGGGGCTCCTCTGGCCCTCCGGCCGTGGGGCTGCACAGATGAGCTCAGCACCTTGGGCTCCTTCTCTGGCCTCCTGCCCCAGCTTCAGGCACCTCTGGCTCTGTCACTGCCTCCAGCTCTGCTCTGCTCAGCCCCACTTGGCTCTCTGCTGGTCCAGCTGCTGTGGGTCTGCTCTGCCCAAATCAGCTCAGCCTGGCCTCCCTTCCTGGGGTCCTCTGGCTCCCAGCTGCTGGCTGCTTAGTGCTTCCTCCTTAGCTCGGCCCCACACACACACACACACACACACACTCGTTTGCCCAGGCATGTCCAGCCTGCAGTTTCAGCTCAGGGGCAGGGGAGCACTTTCAATCAATCAGGCCATCCTGGGACACTGGCCTCTCCCGCTGGCCCTGGGGCTGGCTGTTTCAGAGTCCTGCTTCCAGGCGGGAGTGGCCAATCAAAAGGCCCATTCACTCTCAGTAAGGGGCTATCCATCCCCTTACATTTGCATGGTGATTGATGCTGGCAATTTCTCCGGCCCCATCTTCAGCTCCCACTAGAGTATTGAGGAACCTGGATCAGCAAACTCTCTGGCCATGGCAGAGTTGCAGGTTAGTCCGTTGTCACTCACCACCAGGTTATCAAGAAAGGGTGTGCGTATGTTAATCAAGGAAGTTTTAGAGTAAATAACACCACGTGGAAGTCTAGAACAATATTCATTCCTTTTTAATTCTGAGTGATTACCTTTCTGTTTGATTACTGTACCCTTTATCTCACTAAAAGAGCTGTACTTCATTTTCAGCCCCCGTGTCCTTGTCATACATTCTGAGGGGCTTTGTGAAACTCTGTGTTGCCTAATTCTGGGACAAGAACCTTATTGTCTTCTGGTCAGACTAATTGGTGAACCTATAACCTATTTTATATCAACAAATAATCTTTGTCCCTTAAAATCAGGCAATTCCACAACAATAAAGGTTTTGTTGCAGTAGAGCCCTACGGTCCCACTTCTACAGTAGAAACCTACTGGATCAGAACCAGATGAGCCTTTAACAGATTCTTCAGACAGTCACACCTCCCTGCTTTCCCCTCGCAACCTGTTTTTATTAAGCTCTGTGTCCATCACAAGCTCCGCAGCTGCTTCTTATTTCCACGTATTCTCCAAGGAATTTATACAAAGGAAAGTTGCTTTTCAAGCCTAAACATCCTTCAGAGACACCCAAAATATTTCATTAAAGCAAACAAGCACATAGAAAAGCAACACATTGTTGGTGATTAGACAAGGCGAAGAAGTGTGTTTGAAAGCTGCACCAGGAAAGGGAGAGAGGATCAAAAATAAAAATTCATGGGAGCATAGTAATGGATTGGCAACACTGGTGAGATAGAGAGCTGGACTGAGACCCCCAAACTCATCTCACAAGGGCGACCCAGCAGCCTAACATCAGCAAGGACTTTCAGTCACTGCCACCAGGTGGATTCAAAGCTAGATGCGAAAGCTCTTGTCTGTACATGGCATAGGATAGGCTACCCATTTGGGTCCCACGGGTCTCTGGGCAGTTGGGCCATGGGCACCATGGCAGTTCATCTGTCTATGATTTAGGAATTCTGCTCGCTGGTATGAACTTTATAGGCATCCTATCGAACAACAAAACTCTAGTTTGTTTGCTGAGCCCTGTTTCCATTGCAAGAGCCCTCCTTTGCCATCCCCTTGCGTCTGTAGTCTGCCGATGGAGCTAGCACACAGCAACTGTCAGAAGACGTTTCTGTAATAACGGAGGGTCCGTAAACCTCCGTGGTCTGCTTCAGTTGGAAGCAGGGCTGGACACAGCTGGACACACAGAGAAAACTGGTTTGTGGGATGGGCTAAAACCAGGCAACTGATCACCTGATGGAATTTGAGACTGAGGAGAAGTCACCTGAGAAAGGGGGACGGGAAATGACAAAAGGAAGGGAGGGCCTCTCCTGCTTGGTTGTCAGAGCTGCTGACTTCAGGAACAAGAATAAATTGGCACCACTTTTCTCCTGACAGTAACTGCAGGGGCTAGGAGAGGGAGCTGGCTTCCAATGTAGCTAAGGCATCAACATGAACTACACACCAGCCAAAGCCACGAAAGCACAACACTTTCTCATCAGCCTCCACCAGACCTGGCAAACTTTTGTAGACACATCAAGCTGTTTAGGGCATTGCTTTTGGCTGCCTTTTTGGTCACAGGCTTACAGCAGCCTTGCAGAAGATGCAGTCTCAACTGGCTGAACAAAACAGGAGGAGGAGGCTAGGAAAGAGAAGAACTAAGATGAGGAAGGAGAAGGCCACATGGAGACAGGAACAAAGTCTCACATCCCACTGATAGGCAGGATTTAACCAAAGCCAGCAGAAATGGTAATGTCATGTGGCATCTCTCTCTGGCCCAGCGTAGTCAAGACAGTTCTCACAAGCTGGGCAACAAAGGCCCAGTGGTGATTTGTAGACGATGGGGGTAGCCAAGGCAACCATGATGATGAAGCTCGCTCTTTCTAGTCCATACAGCCAGCAGTTGTGTTTGCTTCTTCTGCTTGAGCCTCCTGTATCCCTCCCCAGCCCCCATCATTCCTTTTAAGACCCAAAAAAGGAGGGCTGAGTGGAATAGCCCATCCCAACCTTACTGCTTACCAATTAGGCCTAACACATCGAGTTTGGTTCATTAATTTCCAGTCCAATGCTTTTCTTGTTTCCCAAGCATGAGTTTAATACAGTCCTTGAGTATGTCAGGAAGGCTTTTTGTTTGTACGGGTTTAGTTTGCTTGTCTCCCTTTGGCACCTTTTCCTATTAGAGTTGGTTGGGCTATACGCATTTAAAAAGCTTTCCCTCACTTTTCACAGCTGAGCTCATGATTTGGGTAAGTCTGCACAAACAGAACCTCGGAGCCCACAATGCTGTTTTTACAACCTCCCTTTCCCAGGGCAGAGCTGCAATCCCGTTACACTTCCTGTCTTCTGTGGGTTGCAGCCAGATCCAGTATTCTTGGCCCGGAGGCTTTGTCTGGGAACCACCTTGGTTTTGCCCCTCAGGGTCTTGGTTTTTCATCTTAATTAGCTGTGTTTACGATAGAATTAGTGCTGTTTTGGCTCCTGTACAAGAGTCTATAGTGTGTAAATTTGGAAAGGTTGCTACTGCTGCAGCCAACTCCTTTCCTACTGTTAATATTTGTATTGACGTTATCATGGCACTCGGTTTGTGATTTGATGGGACTGGGGGGAAAACTTGTGAACTGCTCCAGTCCTCACTAGATGTATAGAACTCCATATAGTGGTAGACGGCTCCCTCGAGGGCATTCAGATCCTGCAGATATGGGCAAGACACTGAGATCCTTCCAAAACCTACAAGTTTCTCAGTAACTAGCACTGACCAGGGAACGACAGAGCCAAAGTGACAAGTGTGGATTTATTAGGCATGTTATTCCATCAAGAGAAGAGGAAGAATAAATCTGATCAGTTGGCCACAGGTAGCTAAGACTGCATTATCCAACAAAAGATCCCATGGTTGCTCCTCTTTTTAGGCTCTCATTTTCTCCAGCAAAAACCCAAGCTAAACTCTGAGGCTGGGTGTGAGTTCATGTGGCAGTGTGGCCTCTCTGAATCCTGAGTGTCAGGGCTTTCACTCTAATTCTCTTGGTTTGAGTGCATCTGTCATTCCTTTGGTTTCTAGAATTGTAGAAATGTAAGGCTGCAAGTCTTCTCGCTAGCTCATCTGCACTGAGACAGGACTAAGTATTAGCTAGACCATCCCCGAGAAGTGTTTGTCTAACCCAGGGCTAGACAAAAGCTGGGTGCCAGGTACCGGGGTTTGTAGCCTGGCTCCTAGTTCTGCTTCAGAAATACAGCAGAGGAGCGCTCTCTGGCAACTAAAAATAAAACTGCTGGCACGTAGCTGGGAGCCAGTTTTGTTGAGCCCTAGTATAACCTCTTCTTAAAAATCTCCAGGGAGGAAGACTCCACAACCACCCTAGGTAATTTGTATCAGTCTGTGACTGCTCTGACCGGTAGGAGGTTTTTCCTAATGTTTAACCTAACTCTCCATTGCTGCAGTTAAAGCCCACTGCTTCTTGTGCTATCCTCAGTGAGTAACAGTCTCCTTTTTATAACCACCTTCTATCTTCTCGGAGACACTTATTGTGACCTTTAGGGGATGTTTACATGGCAAAGAAAAACCTTCAACTGGGCTGTGCCTGCCCTTTTCTGTGGTCTTCTTGGTTTAATTAATTTTGTCCTTTTTTTCTGTGCAGATGCTGCTGCTGCTTCCACTGCCAGGCCTAGACCCATGCGTCAGAGTTGAAAGTGCATAACAATAATCAGTTTCAAAGGCAAGTGAAACATCTTTAGAATATTGTGGCTGACACCAGTCTGATTTGCAAGGTAGCTCTGATCATACAACCTAGCACTCATCTGTCCTGCCTATTTCTGCTAACGCTTGCTGTAAATGTGTCCTCAGGTAGGTCTTGTTCTTGGTCCAGGGATTTTCCTAACACCCCTCCACCCCCCCCCCCCAAATTTTGCAAAATCCCCCCAGTTGTCAGCTAGTAACAGTGTTATACCAATTTAGTGAGCACCTCAACACCCCCTACATCCCACCTCCCCCCCCCCATTTCAAGTCCTGGGGACAATACTGTCTTGGTCCTAGTTCCCCTTTAGAGAATAAGCTGCTGCCACTGGAAATTGTCTCCTCTGGCACCATTCCCACATAGCCCTATCAAGTCCCACAGTGTGCTTTGCTAGACATGTAGATGCGATATTGATTAAATTGATTGAAGGAAACCATGGTCTTCCTCTGCAGCACTACATGACAGAGAGGACATACTCGCCAGGAGGGAAATGTATCCCTGAGGCTGGAGGTTAAAGTGCTCTAAAAACCCCCAATGCACTATCATTTGTGGCAGATTTGATGACAGTTAGGTGTCATTTTTTGAGGCATAGAGGGGGCCCAATTACTAATATTTCTACACAAACCACACACACACACTTGACCCTATCTTAAAGGAAATGGAACGGTATAAACTAGTTTACATCGGTGCTTAAAGTGCAAAGCCTATATTATATATAAATCACTCTTGTTTAGTTCTGTTACTATCCTTTTTGCATGTGTAATAGAAATTTGAACTAAACTGCCCATTTGTGCAATTATTTCATGACTTTATTGAGAAATGTACCGATTACATAGACAGTACGTTTCCCTCTTGAAATGAGGAAAAGGCATGAGATCTGTATTTAATCATTTATTTTTCATGCTTCCAGTAAAGATAAAATAAACAAACTTTGAATTTTGTTTCAACATAGCCAATGGCATCAAAAACACATGCATGCCTGGACATGATCCCTAGTGGTCGTGGTAAAATTAGAGGATGTTTCCAAAACTGAAAAACCAACAACTTGGACAAAACAGGGTGGGGGAGTGGAGCTAGTTAGCCCCAGGCAAAGGGAGGAGGAAAGGGGGAGAATGAAGGCAGATGAAAGGAGGAAGCAGTGAAGACTTGCAGGGGTTGGGGGGGCTGGAGTAAACAGGCAGTCAGCAAAGGGCAGCAAATTTTCAAAGTGAAACCTCTGGGAATGACATGAGAGTCACTATTTATTGCTTGTGTTGCAGTTGTGCTAGGAGCCCCACCTATGAACCAGGACCCCATTGCGGTGGATGCTGTGCAAACTCAGAACCAAGGAACAACCCCTGCCCTAAGCAGCTTACAAAGAGACACAGGTTTGAGGGAGCCCTCCTTGTTCTGCACATGCTCTCCAGGCTATGCCCTGTCTCAGATGGGAAGAAAACACATTACCAGATTTCATGCCCTGAGTAATGGGATGTATGTCACAGTCTGGTTTCCCAGTAGCCTCAGGGCCCAGTTCTTCTGGGAGGAGGGAGGCTGAGTGACACTGTAAAAAAAACAAGGAGTCGTGTGGCACTTAAAGACTAAGTCTGTGTTCAAACGTGAGTTTTATTTTGAAACAACAGCCATTGTTTCGAAACAAAATTTCTCATGTCCGCACGACGTACCGTTATTTCGAAACAACGGGTCCCGTTGTTTCAACATAACGGCCATTGTTTCAAAACTGTTAAACCTAGCGGAAATCAAAATAGCTGTTGTTTTGAAACGGTTGTTTCGAAACAACAGTGTTTGGACACGTTGTTTTGAAACAACACCACTGTTTCAAAACAACTGTTTTGAAACAACATGTCTGAATGGCCTTATTTCGAAATAACCATTTTGAAATAACAGCCGTTTCGAAAGCAGGCTTTCCCTTAATTTGAATTAACAAACTGTTAATTCGAATTAACTTATTTCGAAATAAAGATTTTATTTCAAAATGAGTTATTTCAAAATGGGTTATTTCGAAATAACAGTTACCGTGTAGACATACATTAACAGATTTATTTCTTGCGCGAGCCTTCATGGGAGAAAATCCCACTTCGTCAGATGCTTCAAAGATGGGTCTGTCAACCTGAACTCTTTTGTCATGATATGTTTTTTAGATGAGGAAAATGTTTGGAAATCAGTATTCTGGAGACTGTAAGGAGGCATGCCAGGCCCTTTAAGGTACAACCAAGGCATTCTGGGGATTGTAGTTCTTAGAGAGGCCTGCTCCAGCAAGGAATGCCAGGAAAGAGGATGGGACTATAAATAGGCTTCCCTGTCTCCCCTTAGAGAAACTGGAGTTTGGAGTCCAGGTCTAAGGGTGATGTGGCTAGAGCCAGAGGCTGGTCATAGAGGGGCTTTTGCTCGGCAGCTCTGAGGCAGAGACATGAAAAAGGTGGCTTTGGGGGAAGTCAGACAGCTTGTGTGAGGCTGGAACAGATGGCCAGGCTCCTGCCTTGATAGGGGTGGGAATGAATTCCCCTGTGTCTGAGGAGCCAAGGAGAACTATTCTAACAGATCCTCTTCTCTGCCAGGCTCGAGCCTTTTTGCAGCACGGGGGAGGGATTTAGTGTAGAGCCTGACACTTTCCCTGGTGCCGATAAGGTGTTTGAGCCTTTGCTGCTCAGATGTTGGTGGCAAACACATACCTCTGGTCCCAGCTATTGAGGGAGAAGCCGCTCGCGTGGGCTGGTCTTGAAGCGCACATGCGACTCAGTTGGTGTTTTTAGCTGTTTGCAGAGCTGGAGCCCAGTTCTATCCCTGCACTAGATTGCAAACCAGGTTAGGTGTTGATCCCATGATGTGGCAGCGCTTCACAGTGTAGATCTGCAGGGCACAAGGCTTCTGTGCTGGATGGCAGAGAATGATGAGCCGCTCTCCTTTAAGGCAGGACTTTCTTGAGCTGCAGATTCCACCTCCCGGCTTCCCCCAGCCGGATGTGCTGCAGCGATGCCCGCATTGCTTATGTTCTGTCCCCAGACACCGGGTGAGCTGCTGACCCTTTGGGAGTACGGCCGTCTGACGTACTGGTGATTTCTGTTAACCATACAAGCTTCTCAGAGGGATTCTAATAGTACAGAGGGTGGCTCAGATGTGATCTTCAGAATCTTATTTCAGTGGGAGAGAGGGTGAGAATCATGGGCAGCTCCCCCCCCCACCTTATTTTCTTATATGTGGTGAGGTTGTTGCCTCCACTGACTCAAGCTGTGGCTGCAAGAGCAGCTTCTCCAGTGGCGTCCAGCACCGCTTGCGCAGCACAGGGAAGGAATTCTCGTCAGTAAGCTGTGCAGTCATATTATTAAAGTAAAATTATAGAGGCCCAATTCTCTTCTCAGTTATGGCCGTTTCTGTTCCCAATATTGCATGTGGCCAGGGTTGAATGGATGAAAGTGGAAGCAGCTCGTCATGACACCAGGCAAGTACATTATTCAACCACCAAATCGTGCAGTTTAGTTAATGCAAAAGCATCAATTCAGTGATTCACTTATGTTGGGAGTTGGAGGCTGGATGAGGATGAGGTAGCCTGGCTAAGAAGGTCAAAGAGGGAAATGTATTCTGCTTATAAAACACTCTAGGAACATTAACTAGAGAATCCCTAGGAGACAGGTAGTAGCTGCTGTCTTAATTCATGCCATGAAATCAGTCATCACATGAAGATGAACAACTTCCCAGTTCATTGGTAATATCTGTGAGGGATGAACACTTTTAAACCAGCAAGGCTAGGATAACTTGCACCCAAGAATCCTAAAAGAGCTGGCTGAGGAGCCCTCTAGCCCACTGATGTTAATTCTGAATAGATCTTTGAATATTGGGAAAATTTCAGATGATGGGAAGAGTTCTTGTGTTGTGCTACTACTTTTTAAAGGGCAGATAGAATTATCTAAGTAACATGAGGCCCAATAGGCTGACATTCATCTCAGGCAAAATAATGGAAAAAATTAATGTAGGATTCAATTAAGACTTAAAATATCAGACTGTAACTAGTCCCATTCAACATGGAAAAGTAAGCCATGTCAAACCAGCCTGATTTCATTCTTTGAGACTAGACCAGGGGTATGCAACCTTTCAGAAGTAGCATGCCAAGTCTTCATTGATTCACACTAATTTACAGTGTTGCGTGCCACTAATAAATTTTAATGTTTAAGTAGGTCTCTACAAGATTACAACTATCATTGTATTTATGTAGGTAAACAATAAAGTAAATAAGTTTATTGACATTCTTATTAAAATCAAATTAAAATGCAATTTTTTTAGTATGATCCTTGCCCTTGCTTTTCCTTGCTGCATTTCTAATGTCCAGTACATATTTGGATACTTTAAGTTGCACACATGCCTGCTGGCCCTTTCCTCCTGTGAACACAGCAGGACAGAAGCAGCAGATTCGCCATGCTCAGCAGCAGCTCGCTCTCTTCTGTCCTCCTCCTGTGGGTGCAGTGGGACCAAAGCTGCACCGCAGGAGGGGACCAGAAGGAGCAGCTGCCAGGCTATGCTCACAGGAGGGGGCTGGCAGAGAGTAAGGGGCAGCCGCTGGGCTTGGAGCTGCTGCTTCAGACCATGCAGAGCTAGAGTGGCACTGCGTGGCTGAGAGTCCCATGTGCCACTAGGAGCAGGCTCGCATGCCATCTTTGGCACATGTGCCAGGGGTTGCTGACCCCTGGATAGACATTTGGTTGATACAGCTAACTGAGTAGGTGTAATAATCTTAGACATGTGTAAGACATTTAATTTAGGGTTTGTCCACAGGGAGATTTGCACCCCAGTTTTCCATGTGCTAAATTTACAGCTCTGTAGCATCTCCCACACTAGGAGGCCTTGTGACCCAGGCTGTGACATAGTTGATGCTCCATAGTGTGCTTTGACCGAAACAGGTGGAAGCAGGGTCCACTTGGCCAGTTAGAAAGTGACACACTTGAGTGCCATATGATTCTGTTTACACCCCTGTTTGCACTCACTGAATTCCATATGGACCACATGACGTACTGATTAAAATAAATGAGCAATATGGAGGATAAACAGGGCACATGGTAAGTGGTTTAAGAACTGACTAACAGAAATCTCAAAAAGCTGTTGTCAATGGGGAATCTTCATCAAAGGGGTTTCTTGTGTGGTTCTGCAGGGACCTTACTGGGCTTGAGCAAGTCATCATTTTCATCAGTGAGCTGGAAGTAAATCTGACCTCACTGCAGTTACTGTTTGTGAGTGACACAATACAAAGACTGGTGGAATGGGGAAGGCAGTTACTTACTTGGTCCACAGGGTCCATTCAGATAAAATGTGTTAATACAGTCGTATACAAAGGTGTACCTGGGGACTCAGGCATGCAGTCTACACCTATAGCCTGGTGGCTTTATCCTGGAACCCAAGACTTGGAAAAGGATTTAGGGGTCATGGTGGAGAAAGCAACTCTGCATGAGCTCCCAGTGCCAGATATATAGCAAAAATGATGAATGCAATTCCAGGATGTGGAGTGCAGGAGCAGGGAGGTGACTTAAACTGTTGCAGGTGGCTTTGGTGAGATGGATGTAGGAGTACAGCACCCAAGCCTGCTGTCCACGTTTTGAAAAGGATGTTGACAAACTAGATGAAGTTTAGAAAGATTCACAAGATGATTTGAGCACTGGGACAGAGTTAAAGCACTCAATCTGTTTAGTTTATGAATGAAAAGATCAAGAGGTGACTTGACTACAGTATATCAGGACCTTCCTGGGCAGGAAATATAGGTGGCTAATGGCCTTTTTAATCTAGGGGAGGAAGCCAGAACGGAACCAATGGCCGAAGCTAGACAAATTCAGTGTTGAAAGTAGGCACAGTCCTTCAACAGTGACAGAGATCAACCACTGCACCAAAGGCCAAGGGGAAGTGGTGGATTTGCTGTGTCATTTCAGCCTAAACCTGTTTGCCTGCAAGGAAGATGGGTGTTGGTCAAACGCTATTGGGCTCAGTGAAGTGGTAGAGTGATGAAATTTAAGGGGATGTGATCTGCAGCTCAGATTAGATGGTGTAATCCGCCCTTCTGGTCTGCAACCCTGCGGAGCTGTGAGAGACCTTCACATGGCTGCTCTTCCACTTTGAAATCACGTCATCCTTGAAAAGCTGCAACTGCTTGGCTGGCTACTGTGGTCTTGTAAAAATGTGACACTGACAAGTGTGGCTCTCCTGGACACATGTCAAACCCAGGAGCGAGTGGACGGCAGGCTGCAGGAGTGGAGGGAAAGCGGGTGCGGAAGCAGGACCGATAGCCCAACACACATGCTGGGTAACGCTGCTTGCTGGGCTGAGCGGAGGAAGGGGGCAGCCTTGTTACTGTGTGCACTGGTGCAAGGAGAGCCGCATGGTGGCTGTAGCGGAACAGAACGGGAAGGACTTGGGGTGATATCATTGCTGCCTCACCACTGATTGCTTGCCTCGGAGAACCTCTTTTCCCCCTTCCCCCAGCCCCACCTCTTCCCTGGGGAAGACTAGGCACAGCTAGCGAAGAGGTACTAGTGATGGCCAGCTGGTGGTGGCCTGGTATTTGTCATACATTAGTGTTGCTGTGCGGTCAGTCTTTCTTCTTCAGACCTCCCCAACCAGGGACATTTTCCAAATTTCTCCTCTGAATAAATAGCCCCTTGCCCCTGTCTGGATTGAGCATTTTGTGTTTGGTTTCTGAGCTTTTCTACACCAGCATAAATCCAGAGCAACACCATTCAAATCAGGGGACTAACCCCATGGTCAAACTGAGATGGACCCAGGAGTTGAAGTATAATTTGGGGGGGCCCCAGAACCCTCCTAAATTGGTGGGCCGCCCTCATGCCAGGGTGGGCCCCCCTCACACTGGTGCAGAGGCCCTGACCCACCCCAGCTACTGCGCCCCATGCCAGCCCCCCCACCCCAACAACTGCCCCACAATGCCTGTCCCACTACCACCCCAACTACTGCCCCCCAAATGCCTGCCCCACCACCATACCTGGCAGGCAGTAGTGAAAAAGTTGTTTTCATCCAGCTTTTTTGCCAGACGCTGGGGTGACGCTTTAAAAATAGATGCAGAACGCATTCCCCTGTTGGCTCCAGGGGGATGTTGCAGCAGGCGGGAGCAACCCTGGCCACCCTTCCCTTCCCCTGCCTTCCTGGCTCCGGAAGAGGCCACGCACCCACTGCAGCCCCCTGAGCTGGCAGGGGTCCATGTTCCACCACATCCCACTCCCGCGTGCTTGTATTTTAGGGGGCCCCCAGAAGGCAGCATTTCAGTGTGTCCACCTATTTTGGGGGGCTTTGGAAGGCAGCATTCTGGGGCATTTCCCTATTTTTAGGGGGCCCGGAATGCTAGTTCCCTAAAAATAGGGGCCCCTGAACAGCGTTCCAGGGCATTCCCCCTTACTTTAACCCCTGGATGGACCTTTCCTAGGTGGCTTCCACTCATGCATTTCTTTAACTAAAGGGAATAAGTTTGACTTGGGAAATTAACTCTTTTCATTGCCCTAGCTGGGAGAAATTGGTGGGAAATAAAGCACAGGGGGAACTTCGGAAGCGGGCAGCCGTGTTAGTCTAGTTCAGTAAAACAAACAAGGAGTCCTGTGGCACTTGAAGACTAACAAATTTATTTATTCCACGGGCTTTCGTGGGAGAAAATCCCACTTTGTCAGACACTTTGAAGAAATCCTGCTAATCCAGCTACTTCCACAGTGTGGCAGCAAATCTCCACCTTTCTCTAAAGCAAGCCTTTAAAAGGGGGGAAAGAGCTGAACCATGGGGCTAGGCCTAGCCTAAAGCAACCTGGGCTCACCCAGCTGTTTTCAATCTCCACAGATGAGTTATGTTTCTCCTCTTTGCTTTTTTCAGCTGTTAATTCATCAGAATATTGGCTGATGGATCTGCTGCCCAGAACCTTGGCTCTCTGCAGAGGCCCCATTAACCTTTTCTCTGACGCTACCAGGATGGGAAGCTGCTGCTTTTGTGACAGGTCAGTGGCCCCTTTCGTAACTGTGCTTCCCATTGGAAACACTGCTGGTGGGATGACTTGCACCAGCTGCTCTTGTGCTGTGGGTTTCCTCTGGGAGCTGAGGCTGTACATAGGAAAAGTCCCTGAAGCAGAGTTCAGGGAAACTGTTCCCAGGGCAGGGCTGCAGAGAAGGTGGCCCCACTGCCTGGTGGGGAGAGCCTTAGTGTATATTAGCAGGTGACTTTTTCTCCCCATCCCACCCCCAACAATTTTGCGTGGTGTTGCTCCAGTTTCCTCCCTTGACCCAAGCAGCTGGTCAGAAACTCAGCATCTGGTAGGTGGTCCCTGTTAGGAGAAGTGCCTGGAGAAGGCCATGTTCTCCTCTGCTGCAGCGTTTCTATGTACAAAGAGGGTGCCAGGGGCTGTTTCCTTCAACACTGGCGCAACCAAACAGGAAACTTCACTTGCAGGTCCCAGGCCCCCTCATCCAGTACCCCAGCCGCACTCTCTATTGATTTCTCCCAGCAGGCTCCAACATTGCCTGCTTCTGCCTCCACTCCCTCTCTGTGCTGCTCTGTCTCTTGCATGGACACACACAAGTGAGTTCACCAAGCCAAGCATCTGAAGCCCTTCGGGCTGCGTGGTTCTTCTCTCCGCTGTGCCCACTTGGGCTGTGTCACTGCTAGTGTTCCTGGCCAAAGGGGTGCTCCTCCAACCGAGCAATGTTCGTTCTGGCGTCTGCGTCTCCTGACCACACACGGGTCCATTGAGCTCCCCGTAGCCTGGCTTTGCATCCAGCCCCGCAACCAAACTTCCCCAAAGCTCTTTGTGCAGCATTTTCACTTCTGGCCCCCAGGCCTGTCAGGACCTGAGGACACCTTGAACCTCCCTGCCCAGACAGGGGACGTGATGGGGTGTGGCCAGCTGTAACCAGTGGCACCGGGTTCTGCTGCGTCACAAGGAGGGTGCTCTGGTTTCTAGGGGCTCTAATCTCACACGGGGGATCCCTGTGCAGCAGGCAGGGAGAGCCCAGCATCATTCTGCAGAGCGGTGGTAGTGGGGGTAATGGCCCTGGAGGTCAGAGCTGTCACACTGGCTTGCTGCCTGCATGGGGTCAGTTGCAGACTAGCAGGGGCAAGTGAATGTCAGATGTTGGCAATAAGCTTTCCCAGCAACCTGGCCTGGGGAGGTTTTTGCCCTGAGGCTCTCACTGGCCCATGGAAGTCAAGTCACTGAGGGAACTGCAGCCAAAGAGTAGACTGATGAGCTCAGCAAATGGCCAAGTGTGGCGGGACGGAGAAGATGTTCATTAGGAATTTTTCCCAGGAATTGGAGATGGAGAAGGCCTGATTTAGTCGGGTCTACTCTAGTGACAGGAAGGACCTGATCACAGGCCTCGGAGCCAGGAAGTCATGGAGTTTAATCCTGGATCTGAAGCTGACTCCCTCTGCAGTCTTGGCCAAGTCACTTTGCCTCTCTGAGTAAATGGGGCTGAAATTTACTTGTGTCCTCAAGGGGCTATGACGGGGCTATTTGTGAGACTTTGATCCTCGACCTCCTCTCTCGAGGCTCATTGCTTCTCGAAGAGACAGAAGCTGCTGTTTGCCTCCCAGCCCCTGTCGCTGGTTGTGCTGAACTAGGGGCTTCAAACCAAAGGGAGGAAGGGGGGAATTCCTGACAGGGATGGCCAGGAGCACTGCTTGCTGGTCATGTGAGCCATTCGAGTGCCTTCTTCCAGCTGCAGAGCAGCTTCCTTCCTGGAAAGACTCCTCTAGAAATGGGCTGAACCCAACTGTTTTCTTCAGCCACCCCTGCTCCTGTGCGGTACACGCCAGGCTGAGTCCATGTGTGCGGGGAGTGATGAGCTGGTGGGCATTAATTCTGCTTAGGCTTCCTTAGTGTAACATCTCTGCCTTGGACGGTGATTATCTGCTGTGGGATTCTGGCAGGGCTTCAGCTCCAGGGATCCTTTTGGAGGAGCAGGGGGGTCCTGCTGCTGCTGGATCAGTGTCTGACCTGGGGAGGGGAGCTATGTTCCCTTTAAGCTGTGCACGTGTGTGGATACACGCAGGTCATGAAACCTGCACACACAACAAAACAAAGCATGCACAAAAAAAATTCAACGGTGCTAATATTTTTATGCTATTTTAAGAAGGTGGTTTCAAGTAGCATGCTTCAAATAAGGTTTTGTAATTTATCAAATAATTTCCATCACCATTATCAAAATAAAATTTAAATATTATTTGCATCATACACACTTGCTTCATTGCGCTCACAAGTTTGACCGCAGTATCTGGAGTGTGCACAAATTTGGACACTGGTTCTGAAAATTTGCACAAAAATCTTTTTTGTGCACACAGCCTATGAAGAATTAGAGGCAACATTGGAGGGGAGGCATGAACCCCAGGCCAGGAATGTGGGAGAAGGGGACCACTGTGCCCTGAGATACCCATGAAAAGTGGTAGAGTATCAGGCCAAAGCAGAGTTGCTTAGGGAAGGGCAGGTAAAGGAGGGAGGTCAAAAGGACATCCCTGGCCAGGCCAGACTAGAAGGACTTTACACTGAACTTTGGCAAGCCTAAGGATTTTAGGAGTGGTGTCTGAGGCAAGGCAGCGTGACCCAAGAACACTCTTCCCAGGTCTGGCTACGCAGGCCTTTGGACATTAACACCCGTTGCTTTTCATCCATGGAACGCAAAACACTTCACAGGGCGGCTCAGTTCCATTATCCCCCTTTCACAGCCGGGGAAATGACTCACCCAAAGTTATGCAGCAGAGCAGTGGCAGGGCCAGGACCAAAATCCAGATCTACTGTATCCCTGGTCCACTATCCATCTCCTGGGACATGCAGGTTATTTGTGCATCTGTATTTAAATATGAGGTCTTATCTGCCTTGGCTTGGAAAGCGACCAGTTGAGAACACCAGCAAAGCAAAGAACTTTCCCAACCCCTGCCAGGGGGAAGTGACTGAAATGTGAAGGGCTAAAGATAAAACCAGATCCCACTGGTGCTTCTTGCCCCACTCTCACGCTGCAGCCTTGGTAGGTGGCCGAGTTATAATCTCCCACTTCACCCCGGCCAGGAGATGGTAACAGCTGGGGGCTGGCGGTTCCAGGGCCCTCCTATGGTGGTGGATGGGAAGGGCCTGAGTCAGTTCTGCTGACCCTGGGGGTTGACAGACAGTGTTTAGAAGGCTACAAATAAGAAATGAAAAGCATGGGCTGGCAGGAAGTCTGGTACCTTGTAATGTGATACCCAGGAAAGAAGGACTCAGGAAAACGCTTTCAGCAATCATATTCATCATGGGATTGCAGCTCAGACTCATTAGCCTCGCAGAGCCCAGCTTCACCAGCTCCAACCCTTCCTACACACACACACACAGATTTTTTTTCCAGACAAATAAATGTTTCCAGGTTCTCTAGTAGATATTGTAGGTCAAAGAAGCATCTGATGTCAATTATTCCAGTGGTTTAGGATTCCCCAGGCTTGTTGTTGCCAAGGACAGTGTGGTAGCAGACGGACTATGGTGAGGTTTCTGCTGTGTCTCAAAAGGATGAACCTGCAGAAGAGCCCAAACTTCTTGGGAGTTCTGAGATGTTATGAACGTGTTTGGTGCAGCTGTCGTGGTGCAGCAAGGTTCAGGCAGGGTTATCTGACTTGGTCTCCCTATTTATACTGGGGTGTTTGCGGGGAACAGCCCCGGATGCTGTTCCCAGCTGGGCTGGGAAGTGTAAGGGCCAAGTACCGCAAGGACTACTGCAGTGAAATGTAAGAAAGGGGAATGTTGTCAGGCGAATATCCTGCTGCCAGCAATGGCGCAAGTCCAAAGGAAGTGCGGGCACTTACGGCACTGAGAACTAGGGTTAGCAAAGCACTAGAAAAGTACAGGAGGGCGTTATCTGGCTCATAAGGAATGGATCCATTTGATCTCTGCCATCTCTAACTCTTGCAATCCTGGGTGCAAGCACTGGGAATCTCCCAGAAAAAAACCATCCGGGAAAAGCACCAGGCCAAGTGATTCTGAGTTGCTTTGGAGAAACCACTGAAGTTCTTGATGCTTCTCTGAACTGAGCCTGAACTCCAATTCCCTAGCTGCTTTTCTTTGTGGGAATACCAACAAACCTAGCCAGTCATTGGGCTCCTTCCTCCACAGCAGAGAGGAGGCCAGCCAAGGTAGAGGAGGGATCGTGGAAGGGAACCATGCAGCTGGGGGCTGTGTTAGCAGTGTTGTTTCCCAGTGCTGGGAACACCCCATGCCAGGAAGCTGAGATTTTGTGACCTGGATTCCCATGTCCCAGAGTCCCTGAATCTTTCAGATCTTCCTTATGTGGTAAAAATTCTCTCCACAAACCTCTTCAAGGCCAAGGGAGAAGGGATTCCTTATAACAGTTCCTCCTGTGCAATACCCTGGAGGGCTAACCCCCAGTCAGACAGTGATGGTTTATTTTTGGAGGAAGTTACAACACTACAGAGAGTGCAAGAGCCTCCCTGCTGCTCTGGACCTGCCTAGAACTGAGTGCCCTGACTTCCCACTGAAGTCGACAACAGTGGAGGGTGCAGAGCACTTTACCAAAGCAAAGGACCTAATTACCAAAATATCACTGCAGCCCTGTAACATACATGAATGAGTACAGCACACCTTCAGGGGCAGATAGTACTGGAGATCTCGGCCTTGGTATCTCGATTATAAGTGGAATAGACCTGCACGGCTGGAAGATGCTGTGGCTCTTCACTCCAAGACGGAGCTGGGTGGATAAGGAGCAATGCTACTGACCCTGGTCCCTCATGCTGTGCGCAGGGACAAGGGAGTTCTGTGGAACAGGGTTTTGTTCAGTCCAGTGCAGGTTTTAATGCTGATAGCGTCATGCTGGATGAAAATAACAAACCGCTGATAGGCCAAACCCACCACTGGTGTCAATCCCTGAGGTGCCATTGAACCCTGCAAGGGGCTGCCCCACCAGTGGTCTGAACTGCAGTGTCCTGCCTCTGTGGTCTGCCCTGGTAGGTCTATCTCTGACTGCTGGGTGGCTCTTGCTCTCCGTGTGTGGCCCAAATGGAGTCAGGAATCCTGGGGGGAAGTTCTGCTTCCCTTTCTTAAGCCAGGCCTCTTGATGATGCCAGCTTCCTCTCTTGCCATCTGTCACCTCCACCGCTTTCCTGTCGGGCTCTCTGCCCGTCTCTCTCCTAGGGAAACTCACCAAATCACAGAACTGCAGGGCTCAAAGGCAGCCTTGAGAAGTCATCTAGTCCAACCCTCTGAGAAGAGTGGGACCAAGTAACACTAACTAGACCATCCCTGGCGGGGATGTGTCCCACCCATCCTTAAAAAACCACCAGCAATGGGGATTCCACAAACTCTTTTGGAAGCCTGTTCCAGAATCTGTCTACCCTCATCATTAGAAAGCTTTTCCTTACTAGCTAACCTAAATTTCCATTGCTGCAGATTTAACCCACTACCTCCTCTTCCCCTATCTTCAGTAAGGATGGAGACCAGCTGATTACACTCCTCTCCATAACAGCCCTTAACATAGTCAAAAACTGTTCTTGGGTCCCACATCAGACTTCTTTTCTGAAGAGACTAACCACATCCAATTGTTTTACCATTTCCTCAGAGATACGATTTGCTGAAACTTTGGCTGTGTTTGTTGCTCTCCTGTAGACTCTCTTAACTTTGTCTGAATCTTCCCCATAGCATGGTGCCCAGCACTGGACACAGGACTTCTACTAAGGCCTCATGGGTGCCGTGTAAAGCAGGACAGGTACTTACCCATGACACTTCTGTTAATGCACACCAGAATGTCCCATATTCAGTCTGTGACCTTCTCTAACCCCAAATCCTTTTCAGCAGGACAGTTGCATAACCAGTTATTCCCCATTTTGTGGTGTGCACTTGACATTTGTCTTTCTAAGTAAAGTACTTTCAACTTGTCTTCACTGACTTTCATCTTGTTGATTTCAGGCCAATTCTCCAGTTTGTCAAAGTAGTTTTCAGGTCTAATGCCTTCCCTCCAAGTGCTTGCAACCCCTCCCAGCTCCAGCTCATCTGCAGATGTCACCAGCCTGCTTTCTACACCATTATCCAAGTCATTAAGGAAAAGATGGAGTAGTGGGGACCCAAGACTGACCCATTAAATACATCTTCAGTGGTGCTGGGGCGATTTGCATGGTGGGGTGCTGTGAGCCATTAAACCAAACTGTAAATGGCACATATAATGGAAATCACTTCAAGCCAGGGATGCGGTAGCACTCCTGCACTCATAGTTCCAGCACCTATGTAGATCCCCCAGTTTGACAGCAAACCACTGATAAGTACTCTTTAAGTATTGTCTTTCAACCAGTTGTGTACCCATCTTACAGTAATTTCAGCTGTCCTGCCTTTCTAGAAACTATTTCTGTTCAATTTTCATAATAATCAGGAAAAATGTGGCTTCATATTACATACGCTGGGCTTTCAGCCACAGAAATTGCTCCAAGTGAGCTTGTTTGTAGTTGTTACAGAGCCTGAACTGACTAAGGGTTCCTGCCACCTGGGTTTTCACTCTGTGCATCCAGCCATTCAGTGAGAACAGGAGGACTCATGTGCAGGACTGAAGCAGCGTTCATATTTAATTGTCTGTTGAAGTGTGAGCTTCACCCCCCCAGGGATGATGTGCTATAGAGATGTAGGCTGTTCTCACTACTCGCCACTTCCCACATGACTGAAGTAAACTTTAGCAAATAGCATGCACAGCTCAGTTAGATGTGGACTCAGAAAGTGTGCTTGCAATGTCTGTAATGTGCACGTGGCCCTCCTGCAATGGTGTCTCCATCTCTGGCTGCAGCTGGGTGGGCACCCCTCTGGAGGCCTTTGCACGCTTGTCCACCACATGTTTGTGAGGCTGCAGCATGTTCGTGGGGGAAGAAGAGGGCAGGGCTGTGGGACAGCACACTGACCACGGGGCGTGTTTCACACACCGGAAAAAAGTGATAGGAATTGAGGGGAATGGCTGCTATTGTCCCCAACTGGAATGGCCCATGAGGCTAATTACAGCCAGGCTGCGCTCCTAAGATCTCCAGGAGCAAGAACATTATGAATGGCTCTAGTACACAGAGTGGTGGTTTGTCTGAGAGGATGATTAGAAAGCATGAGCAGGCTTCTTGCATGCAGCAGACCAAACTTGGCCTGTTTGAGCAGATATGGAACCTCTTGGCAGTGTTCAAGGCTGGTCACTGGTAATCCCATTGGGCATATGGGAGGTTTTGTTAGGCTGATGGTAACCTTTCTGTGATCCTCATGACTCTCCATATAGACTGTCCTCTTTGCTCCAGTATGATTTTGTTTGAGTTCCTGGCTCCCTGATGCAGTATGTGCTTTATCTTGTTGATGTTTTTCCTGGCCTGCAAGCAGAGTTTGCAAGGAGACCTGCTGCTCTGTTTGTGGAGACAGCACCTTGCTGCGCTATTCTAGAGGCTGTTGCACAGCAGCTTACAAGACGGCTTGATCATGCTTTGAACCTGAAGCTCAAAGAGCTGGTGCTGCTGGAGTAAATCATTACGCTGCCCTAAAGGGTGCAGCATATATCCTCCCTCTTTCCGGCATGGGCAGCTCAGGTGGCTAGCAAGTGAGAGCATCAAAGCCATGAAGTTCCCAGCCCACTGCAGCCAAAACCAGCCAGGCTTCTCCCAGTTTTGCTTGTGCTAGGCTCCAGCCATCCTGTGAGGAGGTGTGAGGGGACTTCGCTGCACCCATGGGGCACCAGTGCTTCTCTCCCCTGGGGCTGCAGACAGCTCAGCATCAGTCTGTGCACTGTCTGGCAGAGCCAGGGTTGCAGGAAGCCTGTGCAGATGCACCCCACAGCTCTGAGGGACGCTCTGTCACTGTGGGGCACAGTCTGGGCCCAGTGGTGGAAACCGTAACAAGCAGAACGCACAGGAGGGCTGGCAAGAGACCAGCTGTTTCCTCCTGGCCCCAGTCACGGACTAGAGTTGGAAGGCCACTGAGTCAGTCTTGCAGCCCCCTGCGAAGGAGCCATAGATGGGGAAACTGAGGCCCAGCAGTGTGTAACACGTGGCTTGCTCAAGTTTGCAACATAAGTCTGTGATGAAGTCCTGGCACTTAGCCCTCTGCTTTAACCATGAGACAGTGCTCCCCTCTTTGTAAAACATCAGCCAGGGCTGTGCTGTGCAGCAACATACGTGGTTAGCAGTCAAGTCACCTTCTCCAGGCAGCTGCATGTTTCCACTTCCCCAGGTTCATTACGCCTTGCCTGTCCTTAATGGCCCAAAGGTCAGTATCGATGAGACCACAGCCCACGTGGCTGAGGGACCCATGCAGAAACCTGACATAAGCACAAGTCACTCAGGATCAATGCTGGGGGCCAGGAAATTGCAGCAGACACAAACCTAAATACCCTGTGTTTCCACCCCAGATAATCAGGGCTTGTCCCATATTCCGGCTGACAGCTTAAATGCTTTAATTCTTGCGATGCTGGGTTTCAAGGGGTCCTCTGTGCTGCAGGCTTCTCCCAAACTGGTTTTCAAGTCAGAGATTTGCCTGTAATTGGAGGCACGTTTCATTCCCCTGAAAGCAGACAGGTTCCCGGCAGGGGAGGGGAGCTGCGGGAAGGCAGCAATTTACCTTATGGAATTATTTACCTGATTAGAGAGTTTATTTTATAAAAATTGCTTCAGAATGGGGCTGCTCTGCATGTCCAGGGAGGGGAGCTCCCGGGGGGGCTGAGAAGGCTGCAGACAAGTGATTTGTGTCTGTAATGGAACTGATCCACTAGTCAATTACACCCGTATATTTCGCCATGGCAAAGTGCTCCGCTCCCATTAATTAAAAATCTGTTAAGAAGATTAGCGTGTAGAGGCATCAAAAGAAACCCAAGAGTTCCTCTCCTCCCTGCCCCTGCCCCAGTCCCAAACATGAGCATAGGCATGCCAGATCACATGCTTTAGTACAGAAATTACCCCTCTAAAGGTAAGGGCTTCACATCCAAAGTAACTACCTACTGTGAACGTGCTGACAACTCCCCCAACAGGCCCTTTCAGCATAATTAGGGTTTGTTTAAATTAGCCCAGCCTGTTCATGTGGCGAGCCAGGTGAAAATAGATTTTCACAGTCTTGTTCCCAGGTGCCTTCCCTGAGTTGAACAGGATGAACATTACCAATACAACCAGGCCTCCTGCAGGTGGTCAGTTCATTCCCCATTTGGGGCCTTGAAAGGTTAGTGTGACCACATGAGCCTCAGTCACCAGTTCAGACTCCCTGGTGGAGAGGTGCAATCCAAAGTTGTGACAATATCTGTGCTGGTGTGTTGCTACTTGACAATGGCGGGGCTGGCAGCCGATGTGCTCAGACCACTGGCTGCCATGCTGCCGCTTGTTTCCTGGGACTTTCCCATCTCTTGTCTTATACTTGGATTGAAAGCTCTTGGGGCCCTGGCACCATCTTGCTGTGAATCTGTACCACCCCAGAGGGGTGGACTGGTCCATGGCTAGGGCCCCAAGGCCCTACAGGAATGAACATAACAGCTGCTACTTGTGTGGTGAATATTGTGAGGTTAGAAAACCCACCAAGCTTGGAGTAACCACACAGGTGACCAGGAATGAATGGGCCAGAGACCAAACCACTCTCTGAGCAAGGTTGTGCAGGGAACAGTGGTGCAGTATCCCTGGTGGAGAGGCCAAGACAAACCTGCCTCTCAGGTGACTTTCTAGCTGCACTAATTTTGTGCAATAGTGGCTGTGAATTGGCTTCAGTCCCTCAGCAGAAAAATCATGTCCCTCCCTGGACAAATCATTGTGTCATAGTTGGATGCTGGGGTTTGAACCCGGCTTTCCAGACCTAAAAAGCCAGAGTGCCTAAAGCAGGCTGCATTGAACTTCTCCCCTGTGTGAGCAGGCTCCTGTGACGCACACACACCTGCTCACAAAATCTGGTCCTGTGTGCGTGCCTTTCCTCCTGCACTTTTTGGCTGAACATTCATTTGGATTTTGATTTCAAGGTGGAGGGAGCGGCGCTAGAGGAAATGGTTTTTCTATATGTTTCTTGAACAAATTGTTTTAAAGCAAAGTTTGCCACTTAAAAAAAAGGCTTGAGATTTTGATCAAAAAGAGAGGGGAAAATGTCCATTTTTCAAAATTTCTCACAAAAAATAATTGACTCCTTCGTGCTCAGGTAGCCACCACACCCAGCAGACGCAAGCTCCATCAAGCCAACAGCAGCATGGCTCAGCTCACTGAAGTGGAGAGTTCCCATAGGAAGTTCAGGTCAGAGGAATTTTTAAACCTGATTTATCAGCCACTGACTCCCCAAAGCTGCCTGCTGCTGCATAGAGATGAGGACTCTGGATTTTTCTCCTAAATTTGATGGGGGCCAATGGGATCTGAGCTGTGTAAACACAGTTAACATAGCAGGACTGGCTTGGGTTAAAGCTACTTGTGGCCCACATCCATAAAGAATTTGACCTCTCAAAGCCACTTTGCTGTCCAGGAAGAAATGGGAGCTTCTGGCAAATTAACTGGGGTCCCTAGTCAGAACAGAGCAGCCAGCCTCATCTCTGCCCAGCTCTAGGACACACCAGCGGAGAGAGCTCATTTGTAGCTCTCCCTGGAAGCAGCATCTCCACATACCCCAGATGGCTCGGATTTATTCCAGGCCCATTGTCACAAGCCGTAATGAGGGATGGTTTGTGTGAGTCTGATCCTTCCGCTGACCACTGGGAATCCAAGCATTGCTCTTCCCAAACCGAACTGAGATCACTGATGTCTGGAGACAGCCCAGGAGTTCTGCTTGAAAACAGCCCCTGGCTTTGAGGTGACACTTCTGGAGCAACCAAGTCTCTCTCCCCGGTGCACAGGAACCATCTTACAACAGTGGAATGCTAGTAGTTTCCTTCTCCATGAGGAATATACATTTGTGAACCATGGAGCCAGGGTCCTGGGTTGACCACAAACACGGCTGGCTCTTGCTGACTGGACATGGGCTGGGAACCACATAAAAACACGGGAGGAGCAAGAACTTCAAGTGTTTCCTGCCCATTCCCTATCCCAAGCCCCACTATCAAACCAGCCAGAGCTTCATGGTCACAGTCTGTTCCTGCCTCCTAAACTGCAGTGATAATTTCTACTCTCCTCTCTCCAAACCATGCTGTCTTACATTGTTTTTCCTCTCCTCCCGGCCTCGCTCTCTGTTCAATCAATCAAATCATAGGGCTGGAAGGGACCTCATGAGATCATCAAGTCCAACCCCCTGGGAATTGAACCCAGGACCTTCTGCATGTTAAGCAGAGGTGCTAACCACTACACTATTTGTTGCTACCCCTCATGCTCCGGGAGCATTCTGGGGTACAGCTCAGCTGGAGGAATGGAAGTCACTAGCTCAAGGAAGCCATGTTTTCTCTGGGCACATCCCCAGCAGGGGTGCTTAGAGCCTGCCTTCCCTGGCCATGAGGAGTCTGTGATCTGTGCACACGATGATGATAATTATGGACTTGTATCTAGCAGCTGCAGCCCCACAGGGATAGGCTCCAAACAGGCTTGTAAGAAAAAGGCAGGTCCCGCCTTGAGCCTGCGGTCCCCCAAGGTGATGGTTCTCAGCAGCCTCTATGCTGCACCTGCTTTTGCTCCCACCCGCTGGCTTCCTGCACAGAAGATTGCAATGCTTTAGTTGTCAGGAGAAAGAGGGGGGATGTTTTCTTTCCAGGTCTCGGCCATTCTGAGCGGTGACAGGTCCAAGCCAAGCCTTGAGCGGGCCCCGTTCTCTCCAGCAGCAGAGATGAGCAGTGCCCAGCACGCTGTGCCCTGGAGGCTGGAAGCAGCTGTGAATTCTGGGAATGGTGAAGGGTGATGAGAACACATTGCTCCTTGGGGAACCTGTTTCTTTCCTGCTTTCCCTCTTTCTGAAAGTCAAGATGTCCCAGACAGTCCCTCCCTTTCTTGTTCCCCATGCCGAGGGAAATGGGCAATTCTGAGATGCCTGTGCCTCCAGCATACTAGACCAGTAGCAGGATCGAATAATTTTCCCAAAGAATAGGGTCCTGTAGGAATTCCTTAAAGCAACCAGATACCACTCTGCTCCACAGAAGAACCCAGCAGTTACTTTGCTCATATCTCTGCTTGCTGAACCCCTGCTTCCATGCTATTGTACAGTATGAAATGTGGCTTTCCTGTTAACCTAACCCCCACACCCATATTCACTCATACGGGCTCTTAGTTGGACTCTTCCTACTTAATCCTTTAGCACCAGGTGTTGGTATTTCCCTCTCTTGGATCTTCGGATGTGGCCAGAAATTAAATCCAACAGAGCCTAACTCCCAGTCGGCTAAAGATGCCATTTTGCGGGGTGGGACAAGTCAGTAGTATTCAGCTCTCTCCCACCTTTGATTTTGTTTCTCTGCATCCTGGTCTTTGCAGCATCTCCAGCTCATTTACATGTGTATTGCGCTTACCTCCGCGGGTGCTGAGGTCAATTGAAACTCAAGAAAAGAGGAGAAATTTATGCAAAACTGTTGATTGCATTTGTATGTAATGAAATCATCCAATATTCATCTGACTATAGACTCTAATCGGGAAGGAGAACTGAAGGACATAAGAGTCACTGGAAAGCCGTAATGAGCTTCTGTAGTGATTAAAAAAGCACTTGAGCTTTCTGAAAATCCAGCCGGAAAGCGTGTCTAATCAACACTGAATATAGGTGGCAGAGATTAGACTGATACATTTTGCAGAGCTCACTGTCGACAATGTATGCAAGTTGTAAACTCTGACATGCCATCCATGTTCTGTTTTATACAAATGCAGGAAGCACACAATCAGAGCCTAGGCTCGTCTTCGGTACAAAGCAATCTTGGTGGCTCTGCTCGATGACTCATAAGGAGCGCAATCACATCTATTTTGAAGAGCACTGTTGGTTTTTAACTATGTTGAGAGCTTGCAGATTCCTCAGAGTTTTTCCTTCCCGTCATTTCCAGTTTGCATTTTGTCTCTGTGCTGGGTTTTTCTTTTCAAAGAGGGTTGGAATTTTCCCTGGTCCTCGCTCCAAACCCCACTGTTGCAGTCCGGCCACAGCCAGGAATTCAATAGCACAGACCTAACCGAGGGATCCTCAATGAACACGACTGTGGTGTCCCACTGTGGGATGAAATCTATTCCGCTACATGAAGCTGCTGCATCACTCAACATCCCCCTCAGTCCTTGGTCTCTCTTGTGATTCTGCATGGACAGCCCAGCTGTCCTGTGCTAGGGAGGTTTTTGTATGGCACCCATTGCTGGGCTGTGCAAGCCCACAGGCCTCATGTTGGCCCTCTGCACAGACTTTTGAAAATCAATGCCTGGCTTTCTTTTCCACACCCAAGCAAAGCCAGAGCAGGTACCATCCCGTGGCACTGTGGAGCTGGACTAGCAGCCTCTGTGCGGTGGTTCTGGGGTGATCTCTGAGCTGGTTCTGGTGGAGCCCAGTGTAGCTGCTTCCTGACTAGAAAGTCCCTGCCCTAAGAGTCAGACAAGCAGGTGGAGGAATGGGGTCGGACATGGACTAGGCCAGCATTGGAACATAACAGTGTTGGGAGGTGGGGAGTTTTGGTTTGCTAAGCAAAACAGACACCTCCACAATGCTCCAATAAGGCCACACTTCTGTGGCTGCAGCCCAGCACCTTTCTTCTTGGCCATGATCTGTTGGATTGCAGTCTCTTTGCTAACTGGCCATTTGTAACTAAATGCCAAATCAGATCCAGATACAACGATTGCAACCCACTGCAGCCAAGGGTGTCGTCTTCTCTTCACACCCAGTCTCAATCTGGCCCTACAGCTCTCACAGCATTGCTTATTTCCTGATACGCCTAGCAGGTCCAGGATGATCTTTTCTCAAAATGATCTGCTGGCTGTTGCACATGCTCAGTTGCCTTTTGTTACTGCCTGATGGGGGTACAATCCTGGGTGCACTGAACTCAATGGGCAGGCCCCGTTAACTTTAATGGAAGCAGGAGTTCACCCTGTCTTTCCAGCATCTTGTTATTTGTGTATTAGCAGCCCCACGTTAAGAGACGGATCCTTAGTCTGAACTGAGTTAAAAGTCAGGGGCCTGACTTGGTATTGTCCTGTGCCTTGTGTGTCATTCACATAGAACAAAATGGGCATACAGCCAGGGCTGGTGCAACACAGTAAGCACCATAAGCGTTGCAGGGGAGCGCCGACGCTTGAGGGACACCAAAATGGGGACTAGGCTGTTGCGCAGCGCTGATGATGTCACTCATCTGCGCCACTGCGGGGGGGCGCTGGAAACCCTAGCCCGGTTCCTGCATACAGCTCTATCTTATCACCAGGGTCGTGTTTCACACTCACTTTGCACTAAACAAAAGAAACAAGACCTGTGCCACTTTTAAAGACTAACAAATTTATTTATCTCATGCGCTTTCATAGGAAAAAATCCCACCTCACCACACACTTTCAAGGGTGCAAAAATGGGGATGGGATGGAGGTAATAGGTGCCTATATAAATCATCCCCATATAGTAGGACTGCTCCTATAAATTTGGGACATTTGCACTTCTGTCAACAACCATGTAAAATGCAAGACCATGGGGATCTCTATTCTCCCCAGAGTTACACCAGATTCACTCCCAGGAAAGGGAAAAGCAGGTCCAGCCCAAGCGAGGCCCTCCCAGCCTGGCCCAAATTCAGTACTGCAACACGTGTAATTGCCATGCTCTTCCTTCTCTTGCCCAGGTGACTAGTGCTGCTTTGAGAACCCGTCCGAATACTGATTTCCAGAGCACCTTCACAGCCGTCTCTTCACAGGTCAGTCTCTTGCCATGGACCACTGTCATTTTTTTTGTGCCCTTCAGCCCGTTCTCCCACAGAAGCCCTTATGCTTTTTGGGCAAACCTTGGGAATGCACATTTCCCAGGTTGTTTGGGGAATGGTGCACCAGTGACTTTACAGTAGTCTTGGGGTGGCAGGGTGGGGAGTAGGGGATACTTTGCTGTTCTTTGTCAGCTAGCTCTGGCTGATCAAGGTTGTCTGGCATGACGCGTTCCTTGTAGGTGCCAGCTGTTACCAATTTGCAGGGCGAATTCTGTTCCCTTTGCACCAGTGTGAATCTGAGGCAGATGCAATGTGGTTAAGGGAGTTACCCCAAGATAATGCAAACAGATCTTAACTCTCCCTGCTTATCTAGTTCATCTCTTACTACTGGTGTCATTGTTTCGCAAGAAGCTCAGATAGCCTTTGCTCTCTCTTTCTGGCTTTAAACATCAGCCCCACCCTCCACAAGTCTCTGGCACCACTCTGGTTTACCATGATTGTCTGAAAATAATGACTTCATAAATTCATTAGGTGGCTGACTCCGCCTAAATGTCAGGTGTGAGGGAAGAGAAGAAGCCATCCAGCAGAGATTTGCCCTGACTGCACCCTTGCTGGTGGAACCTATTTCCTCTGTTCTTGGCCAGGGGCTAGTAGTCTTTGTGACCCGGCATAAGTGCCCTGACTCAGGGGTCACTTGTCAAGTGACCTGAGATGCCCCAGCCACTGCAGGAAACACACCCACTATGTGTGGTGATTTCTGGAGTTAGGGGTTTAGGCAATGCGAGGTGCAGCCACGTCCTATCCCAATGGGAACAGTTCATCAGTGCATGTTCTGGGAAGTTTCTCCCCAAGTGGCTCCCAGAACCATCAGACAGTGCCTGGAGCTCCTCTGGAAGTGGGTGGCAGGCAGCAGTATGATGCCTTTCTCACCCCATGTTGTTTCCTTTAAGTGTGACCCTAGGGCAGGCGTGCAAAGCCAGCCCTGAAGTGGGAGGTGGTGGTATCATTAGAGGAGCCCGCAAGTGGTGCAAGTCCTCCAGCACTATCTGGTCTGCTTCATGTAAAACTTAATCGAGGAGCTGTGGGCCTCATTCACCACAATCATTTCTAGGGAGGTCCCAGGGGAGTGTTTCTGGTGGTGCAGCAGAGCTACCCTGGCCCCTGGCAAAGAAACCCCAACAAAACCCAAAAACCGATTTGATAAATGTCAAAAGAAATAAAGTAATCAGCTGAAAGCAATTTGCTGAGCCGTGTAACCGCCCTGGGCTTACCACTTTCCTTTCTTCATTTATCATGAGAGACGCTTTCGGCCAAGATACACAAAGCAGAGAAATTGTTGACATGTGGGCCCCAAGTATTGAAAATCTTTCATTCCTGCCCCCGCCTCTCTCGTCTGGGCACAAAATAACTTTTTTGGGGGGTTGTTTACTTAAAGACTACAGAGAACTCAGCACTACTCAGGCCCAAAACGCTTTTGGAGCAGGGTAATTCCATAATTCATCATTTCCTCTGTTTATTAAGCTAAACTGTGTTCTTGGGAAGTACCTGCTGATAATGAGGGCCAGGAGGCTGCTACAAAACAGTCAGTGCTTACAGCAAGGTCTGCACCCCTCTCCCCACAAACCATACAGCCAGCTCAGAGGCAGAGCCCATGCTGTCAGGGGGGACAGAATGTGGCTTTCGGGAATCCGCTCGCTCTGGGCCTTTAATGTGTCTTTAGGTGAATTTAATTTTGGCCAAAGCGCTGGACTGACAGCTCGGGGGTTTCAAATCTTCTTTACCCAGGAAATGGTGACAGCCTGGGCAATGGAAATGCCATTCTCCCTAGCCCACCCGAACCAGGGAACCTTGCTCTAGTCCTGAAGAGGTACAGTGTCATTCAGGCTTCCTGGCCTCTCTGCTGAGGGTGACAGCAAACGCAAGGATCACTGTGCTGTCACTTGATGTGGACAGCAAGTCCCCTATGGGCTGGCCTGAGACCAGCAAGGTGTGGCACAGAAACCACAGACCTTTGTGGTTTTGCTAGACAGAACCGCAGGCTCACTCAGCCACTTAAGGAGGCCATGTCTGCTCTGCTGGGGTGCTTACCCCACCTGAACCTGCAGGCTGGGAGCTGCTGCATGAAAAGCGGCCAGGTTGCAGGCAAGCACTCCCTGAACCTTCTTACAAGCAAAAGGGATGAAATGGCAGCCAAATGCCTGCTCCACTTTTTGACAGCTCCTTTAGATTTTATTTTAGCTGAAAACAAAAGAACTGGTTCACAGCAGGGCAAAGATGGATTTCCCTTTCTTCCCCCAGCATTATAGGTAGGGATGGCAGGAATGGCTCAAGGCTGAGCAGTACACTGTCTTCTGTTAAACATGGATCCTGCCAGACCAACCTTCTGTTTAGTGTGGCTGGACTCCAGTTACTTGAAAACCCAGTGTGTGGGGTGCGTGGTGGTTTTTGTTTTTGTTTTTAGGGTTTTTTTGAGCGCTTCTCTTCCACTAGGACAAATCTATGCCAAAGCCTTATCCAGTGTATGAGTTTTAACCAATGGCTCTAACCTACTTATACCAGTGTAACCAGCCCGAGTGTACCCAGGCCCTAAGTGGGAGTTTTACGGCAGGGGGTGTAAGACAGAGATCTGCAAAGGGGCCAAACAGTCCCTAGTCTGAGCCAAACTCCTCCCCTGGCGGGGAAGGCTGGTGGCAGAGAGAAGCTGCAGCCATGGCAGAAGGTGACAGCTATGAGTCACTGCACCCAGTTCCTTTTCATCTTTTATCCAAATTCAGTTGTCAGCACATTAGTCAATGAAATAGTGACTAGAGGGTCCCCGTACCCCCCAAGTGATCCCAAGGCAATCACCAAGTAATAAACTTAACATAACTCTACTCGCAAAGTATGACTCAGTCTTTCTTGTCAGTCACACAAAGCTGCTACGACCCATCTGGTCTGCGGTTCTCTGCAGTCCATGGTCATTGCTGACTGTGTGCCTGTCCAAGCCACACTCAGCCGAGGAGTTCTTTGGTCTTCGCTGCCAGGAGTGCCTCCATCTCTGCCGTTGTGTCTTCTGCCATTTGCTGGATCTGTAGCAACAGCACATGACACTGACTCAGAGCCTGGAAATGATAGAACACAGCAGCTCCCAGTGCAAATCCCAAGCACCGCTGCCCCCCAGGAGACCAAATTCTGCTCTCAGTGTAAACCCACTCACTCTTCTGGTCAGTGGTGTGACCCCAAGAGCATGATGGAGTAACTGAGACTAGAAACCAAGTGGGGAGGATCAAAAATACATTTCACAAGCTGTCAAAACCCTGCGCTGCATCTTCCCACTGACAAAAAAAACAGGCATGAGGGTCTGAGCATGAAGGTCTCGGAAACGAGGTTTCCTGATTTCTACTCCAAGCTCTGACAACACCTCCGGCTGCCACTTGGGGCAACGCATTGCCTTTCTCTGGGCCTCCACCCCCACCTGTGAAACAGTAATGCACCTTCACAGCCCAGGGGCATTGCAATTAATGTTTGGAAAAAGGCACTGAAAGTGCAACTCCCAAGGACTGCCCGCTGGTCTTGTTACGGCTGACATGGGTTTGAACGGTGCCACCCAGCAAGGCTAGCAACCTACGTGACTTCACCACCATCCAGTTCTCCTTTTCCCACATCCCCGCACTGGCTGGCTCTCCCACAGTCAGCATTTAACCTACTTTCTGTACAATCCCTTCAGGTCTCTGAAAGGTCCTGGTGAAAAGCTCTTGGCTGAAGCATACCAGTTTCTCTGCCAAGTCCTTATTTAACAGACTAGTGCGGTGGAACACACTGACGGTGAAACTGGAGCCATCAGATGTCAGAGCCAAAATAGAAAGGACTTGTCTCCTTACTCTCCACAGCCTTCTGGCTGTTGTAATGAACTATGCAACAGTGACCACTGTCTGCCAGCAGAGACTTTGATTTAAAATTCAAGTAGCAGACCTGTTGTGGTGAATGTGTCACTATTCCTAAGCTCAGCCCAGTGCTCCAGTATCCTGGACTGCAGTAAGAAGGCAGGAGACAGGCCAAAATTTCAAAGGTGCCTTTTAAATCAGGAGTCTCAAACACACAGCCTGCTGGCTGCATGTGGCCCCTAAAGCTATTTCCTGCGGCCCGCAATGACACTATTGTTACGAATATTTGCAATATTGTTGTATGAAAAGGTTTCAGTGGCACAGCCCTTGTAGTGATTTGAGTTTGAGACCCCCTGTCTTAAATTGTGCTGGCTACACCTGTGCACACACATCTTTGGGTGTAAAACCCATGTGAGTGTGCAATGGTAAGTCACATGTGCATTACAGACTGAGATGCCTGTTGAGCACATGCCATCACCATTTGTGTGTAAATCTAGGCTCTGCAGGCTTTAGTCTTACAGGGCCATTTTGATGGCTTTACCACTGTGGTCCCCAATTTTCTAGGATCCCAGATATTTGAGATGTGAGCTTTCCTCAAGTTGAAGATCCCTGACATAAAATCTGAGCTGAGGGACAAACCCCACAAATGCCAGAAGTCACCTGACTGCTCTGGAAGAACTGCTTCTGGAGGTTCCAAAGGGGTAGCTGTGTTAGCGTACTTCAGCAAGAGAAGCAAGGAGTCCTGTGGCACTTAAAGACTAACAGATTTATAAATCTGTTACTCTTTGCTTCTGGAGCGGGGTTGTTGATAACATACCTCTTCTCTTTGCTTTTTATGCATGCCAGTATCTATCACATGTGGCCACAGCACCAGCTTTTGGGCACATTTACACATTAAAAAAGGCAATTCCAGTCTAAAATCAAAACATCCCCTCCACAGCAAGAGTTCACACTACTTTGGCTACATCTACACTGTGAGCTGGAGATGGGATTCCCCTGCTTGTCTGCATGTACAACCCCCCATGGCTCAGCCAGGCTTTCAGTGCTGCTGCCAATGTTCCCACGACCACACTGTTATTTATACACATGCTACTGCAACCAGGGAAATCACACCCCTTGTTCAGTGTAGATGTAGCTAACATTGTCTAACAGCAGCGAGGATGCAAAGGCATGCTCCATTTCTACTGCTAATAACACAAAGGCAAGAAATAAGTTGGCATTTAGAAGCCTTAATTCAGCACCTGCCTTTTCTTAAGCACAGATACCTGACCTCAGTGAGACAGTGCAGAGGCTTGAAGTTGGGCATGTGCTTTGCTAGCTTACTGAATCTGAGCCACAATGTAGTAAAAGTTTGCTGATATTTTTATGAGTGTTCATTTCAGTATAGTCAAAGGGCACCATCAAGTCACATCAGCAGAGGATCTTGCCCAGTGTGTTTTGCAGAGGCCAGGAATGCTCATGACATTGCAAAAGGCCCCTGCAGCTGCTGAAGAGTCAGGCAGTGGGGTTGGAGTCCAGCCATTCCCAGGCTCAGCTCAAACCAGCTCCTAAGAAGGGTTTCCTGAGCCTGGCATTTTTGTTACTGGAGGCTAGCACAGCTACCTTCTCTCCCTGCTGTCCCTGTCCCACCGGAGTCAGATACACACAAGGGACCCTGGGAAGAATAAAATACCTGCTTTTCTATCAGCTTAATGGTGTCTTCAGACTGTGTGCTCTTGGCCTTCTTCACTTGGCTCATAGCATCACCCCGGACCCTTCGCAAGGATTCCTTAGCCTTGTTTGTAAGCTGTTTGGCAAGTTTGGCCAGGTTTTCCCGGTGTTCTCGGGTCACCCTGAACAGGGAGAAGTAAAAGGTGTTATGTGAAGCAAGTACCTGATCTACCCATTGTGACCTTATATGTGCTCAGGATGAACCAGTAAAATCCACTGATACAACCAGTTCCGCATGGGTGTGGGACCAACGCCTTTCAAACGCAGTCACGTAAGTCTCAGGGCTGGAGTGCAAGGCAGCAGCTGTGGCAGTAGCTTAGGGATCTGGGTCAGATCCTATTATGTTTATGGTTTTCTGTGCAGTGCCTGAAAATCATGCTGAAATGTTGAGACTTTTCTCTTTTGCACTGCCAAGGCATCTGCAAGAGCGTGGAGGGAATATCAAACCCAAAACGTGAGTGGCTGAGCTGAAGTGTAACCCTGCTGTGAAGGGACAGCAAGAAACACCTTATGCACTCCTTGCAACTGGAACACATTGAATCCCTTTATTCACCCATTTTCCAGCTCATCACTAGCCTGTGGGAACCACCCTGGTATTTCCACTATTTAACATGCCATTTGAGATGAGACCAATTTTGCAAATAATTACTTCAGTTTATTCATATACACCTTTGGCATATTGGGATTTCAAAGCAGACTAGCAATTCTGACACTCTGCTCCTCCCAGAGGATCAGGTGCTGCAGAAAATACACAAAGAAATTTTCAAATCCCCTGGTAGTTTGGCTTTCTAGATCAAAAATAAGAGGCAGCTAGGAGCCCTGAGCATAAGAACAGGGCATAGGAACTGCAGAAACACTGCCCCCCTTGGAGGGCCTGGTCAAGTCACTTTAACCTCTCAATACCTCACTTTCTCTGGCTGGAAAATGGGGTTCTGACTGCACCTATCACAAGGGTTAATTTTTAGCAAATGTTTTCAAAGCGCTTTGAAGATGTGAAGCTTGATGCAAGGGCTACATATCATTAGCAGGAGAATGCCTGTCTGTGAGCAGCAGATATTGCAGAATAAACATTTCACAGGAGTATTTAGAAATTAACTACAACACACCAGGTTGCTGCAACATTACAGACAAGGCTCTTCCTGCATGGAAGTCAGGAAATGGGGAGTCAGGATTCCCAGAGCAATGTTAGAGCTGGCTCCTTGCGGGTATTAATTACAAAGGGTCATTCATTACACAAGCGTTTTCTGAACTCTTTCTTAGCTTGCTCGCAGTCTGATAAGTCAGAGCCCCTTTGATATACTCTCTCAGCAGCCAAGTCACTCACGGCAGATGTTTGCGGAGGCTCATTCATTTATTCTGACCCCAGATTGGCAGATGGACTAAAGACTTTCCAGAGCTGATTATTCAAGAATCACTAGGAGCAAATTTAGGGTCTGTAAAAGGTGCAGGATTGGACAGATGCAGAGACTGCAGACCACATCAGATCCAGTCGAACGGCAGCATGAGCATCATGACCGCACTGTTCTGCTAATGTGCTGCAGCTGTGGGCTAGAAGCAGGAATTTTGTCTCCACAGCGCTCTGTCTCCTCTGCTGAGATCTGTCCATGAGGTGCGGGGCTGTGGCCATAGGTCCGGTGAGGGCGATTACCTGTCTATCTCACACAGGGCAAACTTGTGTCATCCTAGACCTGAGCCTGCCTTAGAGCCATTGACCTAGCCCTGGGTAGCTGAACAGCCCACAAGCAATCCTTTTATGGCTTCTTTTGGAAGAAGAATGGCCACATGCCAAAACAGCACAGGCTGCTCCTAATGGCCATCGTGGGTCCACTCAGTGGTCCATGGAGCCCAGCGTTCTCTCTTCCAGCTGTGGTCAAGCCCAGCTGTTTCAAAGGGAATGAGTGGAACAAGGAAATTATCACGTGATCCTTCCTCTGCTGTCCTTTCTGGCAGCTGGAGATTTAGGGACCTTCGGAGCATAGGGCTCCACCCCTGCCCACCCTGGCTAATAGCCATTGATGGCCCAAGCCTCCATGAATTACCTAGTTCATCTTTGAACCCACTTATATTTTCAGAAATAGGGGTCCAAGCGAGGTTGACTTCCTAGTGTTTTCAGGGCAGCATCCAGTCTGGGGACTGGAGAGCGCCATGTGACTCTTTTCACTTGCTTCCCTGTTGGGCACAACGGCATCTTGGTCTGTCGTTAGAGCACCCCACACATGGTAGATCTTGTTTCTGTTTGTGGCTCACATCCCCACTTGTGTAAATGTGTTGCAGATCTTGCTGAGGGTATCACTTGGCTGCGCAGCACACTGAACCTTTAAGGAAATGATTTTGTTTAAACAGTGCTGCCAGATTTCCTGTGTGTCTTGGCACAGGGCTGCACATCTGATTCCTCCTTGTCTGTCTTCATCAACGCCCACTTCTTTTATCAATCTGTAGTGACCCAGAGCTTTTTCAGTGGGCTCTATGTCCCAAGGAGGTTGCATGTAGATTCCGAGGTCCCACCTCCAATAACGGCACAAAAATCTCTGTTTCTTTCAGGCAGCCGCTGCTCCTGCTAAGCAACCCATCAATCCAAGGCATCTGTCCTGAAAGGCCATCCACCCCCTTTAACGCTGATATTCTGCCACCAGCTCTGGTAAGTTCACAGCTGATGTGGGCATGTTTCATTTAGGATTTAGGAACTATCATCCTTGTCTCCTCTTCAAAGCAACATAGGGGAAACCTGAAGGGTCTACTCTGAAGTATTACAGAGGGTCAAGACACCTGCTGCTTCTCCATCTTCCTTCCGCACCAGACCACTGAACTGGCACTGTGTCGGGGCATGGACACACCAGACCCTTAATATCCAGGAGACTCCTGCTGAGGGGTGCTACTTTACATCACTCCCAATATGGAGCTGCGAGCAGATAAGCAAGACTGAACTCTGGCTATCAAAATCCTATTGTTTTTTGCTAACAATGTCTCCTCTTTGTCTCTTTAAATTGGCAGCTAGTTATCTGAATACTGCAACATTTTACTGCTTTGTTATAAGCATGAGGTGCATGCATAAACAGAGGAGAAAATGATGCACATCACTTCCGATGTCTGTTGGAAGATGTTTACATAGGTAAGAATGGTTTTATATCATAAATGGTAGAAATTTCCTGTGAGCAAGAGGCATCAGATAGAGGTACATAGTAGGTGCAACTAAATACTCTGCTGGTATGATGTGAGATGCATGCTGGAAGTCAGCATACAAGATGAAATACCAGTGCTAACTGAGAATGACACTTTTGTTATGAAGAACAAACCAGAGTACGAGGTTCCAAAAACAGCCTTCTTTTTGCAAACATTTCATAAGCCCTTTGCCCCACACTGGGGACTGAGGGTACTTCCTGAAGAAAAGCATTAAAGCTGAGTCACTGAACTTTCCAATGACTTTCATTCAAGTGTGTGTAAAAATATTACTAATTAATAAACAACATCAAGTCTCTCGCAACAGGTCTAAAAAGAAATGGGTCTAAATGTGAGGCAGTATCACCGTGGCACAATGTCAAATGTGGCTGAGAAATCAAATTGATAACAATACTCACCTCTTTTTTTTTAAACTTGAACAGAAATTTTTCTTTTAAAACACAAATAAACATAGCCCAGCAAGTGTTTGCAAGACAAACACTGAATGAAGCAGCTTTGTGTCACAGGACCTACAAGGAAAATTGACGTGAAAATGAAAGTAGACAAAAATAAATCTGATTAGTTTCTTTGTGTTGCCTAAACTGAGAGAAATGCAAAAACAAAATAAATAGAATAGATTGTGAAACTGTTCTGTTAGAGTAATCGCAGGCTGTAATCTTACAACTGGCTCTGTATGGATACAAAGTTTGACCCATGTATATCTTATTGCTCAGTCAGGACTGAAATTAGCTGCATTATCCTGACATTCCAGGGTAGGTGGAATTTAAAAAAACAAAATTCATAACCTAAGAACGTCCCTTTCAAGAGGCACTGTCCAAATCAATCACATTTCTGTGGGGAAAATGCTGTGCTTTCCGGAGGCACAAGGAGCACCTAAAATGACTCTTTCTGAAGAAAGATAGAAGGAAAATATTTTTTAAAAAAATTTTCATTATGCATATTTGAGATCACTTCTGTTTAGTCCATTTAATTTTTTCTCTTGAGTAGTAAGTCCATTTTTCCTTTGATAATATCATCAGGGAACGAAATTATGAAAGCGTAAAGAATTAAAAAAAAAAAATCAGAGGCATACTATTTTAAAAGTTACCATTATATTAAGAAAAACCCCCAAAAAAGAAAAACCACCCTGGGCTTTATTTTAATACAACTAATTGTTTTTAAACTAATCAAGTTAACTTTGTTCCTTTTTAAACTCTAATTGAATCTGTGACTATCTAGTCTTGTCACAACAGAGCCAGTGGGAAACGAAGATGAATCTGATCTAGTGAGGAGAGCTGCTTGTTGTACATCCTTAATTAGAACTGGGACTGATGAAAAGAGACAATATTCTGTTAAGTTGGGATTCCCAAACCTGCCAAACACGCAGGAAGAATGAAACTAAGAATGACAATAGTGATATCTGAGACAAAACGATGAAATAAGCAGAACAGATTTCTTAATGCTGACAGTATGGGCAGGTAGGAACTCACTCCTCATCTGAACACCACAAAAGAGAGTGACAGAGTGTGCACATTTGTTTAACACCACTTTTTTTTTTTTTTAAAAGGACTTACCCATTTCTGGATTTCTCCTCCCCTGTAATTCATATTCAAGGGTGACCTAAGTGCCCATTAACAATCAAACTGCTATCCAGCAACCCAAGATCCTAGGCAATTCTGAAGATAATAATGCCCTCCTTTTCTGTCCCCCCACTCCTCAGAAACGGCGAAGTGGAGAGAGCATATGAGAAAAGAGAACCAGTGATGGAATGAAAATTCCACTTGGCTTCCCTAAAAGCAACAGACTTCTCTGACTGAAATATTGGAAATTCAATGTCATTTCTTCAAGCAGATCTTCAAGCAAACATCAGTTTGTCTACACTCATCCAAAGTCACCTACTTATAAATCTGTATAATATGTGGTAAGAATCTTTCAGCTGTTCCAACGCATTCTTAGAGACACACATCCTTACTCCATGGACAGGGAATGCATGATTTTAGGTACCTGTCTGCCCTTTCCTACCACAGTACAGTGGTGCCTCGCTGCCTGGAAGGCTGTTAGTCCCATTGCACAGCTGGCGACTGGGACACAGAAAGGCTAAAGAGTTGCCCAAAGACACAGGAAGCTTTGGGCAGAGCAGAGATTTGAACAAAGTCTCCCAAGCACTAGGTTAGTGCCCTAACCACATGTCTAGATCTGTGGATGAGGATTTTACGGAAGTCAGAATGAATACAAATAAAGCCATGCCCTGACTGGCCTGTTGGGCTTTTTGGTAATGTAATATAGATAATTAAATCCCCAATAAAACAGAGATCCATGGCCAACCTTTGAGCATCCTGTGGGGCTGAGGCTGTAACATATATTGATGTCCACCTCTGCCATCATCAGCTTTTCTGTCACTAGGGACTAGAGTGGGAGATGGATTGGGCCCTAATTCATCTTCACAACACAATGGATATCTACCCATAGCCAGAGATGTTCTACACTCCAGTACATTGGTGTGTATCCACTGGATTCACACTGATTATAAATACAGGAACTGTTTCAGCCACAACTGTAATGCAGCTGCCTCTGGGGTAGAATGATGGCTGGTTAAGAGCCGCACAGCGATTCAAAGGACTGTGAAAGAAGCAGACAATTACAGGTTCCCTTCTTGGCCGTCATTTCCTCAGCACCTGAGTGATGTTTCATCTTCCCGTCACTGATTCGTCATGGTACCAAAGTGGCCGTATGCCAGCATAACTCCAGCGATTTAAAACAAAGCAGCAGTGAATTAGGTCTTCAACTGGGTGCTCAATTCAGCTCTCTCAGGAAAGTTACCCTTTGAAGGTGCCTGGCCACTGCTTCTGACGCTTCGGTAAATGCTGCAGCCACCCGCTGCCTAGTTACCATCTGCAAAACTGAAGACAAGGCAGAACCCCACAGATCAAAAGTACGGATCCTGCAACGCTGCAGAATTCGTAGGAGCCTCTGGCTGACACTTGGAAGAGGTTCTATCAGATATTTCTCAAAAGCTCGGGTTTTTTTTTTTTTTAAACGCAGATACAGCCATCCGGAAAGTGACTGTGTCAAGATCTTACAGTAACCATGCACGCTTATCCTCCAGAGCATACACAAGCAGGATCACAAATAAAACCCACTGCCCATTCTATCATCTCACGTAATCCTGAATTGAAACAGACAAGCATCATAATCACTCACTTCGGAACTGGCACCCGAATTATTATCCCATCTACTTCCGGGTTCAGGTTCATTCCACTTTCCCTTATAGCCTTGATAGCTGCAGCTGTATTCTGTAAACCAGATCAAACGGTAAAGGGAATTAGTAAATAATTATTACCAGATGGCAGAGCTCTGTCAATAGCTGGCAATCCATCTCACCAGAACATGGAAACATTTAGTTCTGTTACCAGTATGATCAGGAAGTTACACTGGTGCAGAGTGCTTTGATCAAATGGAATTGCAAACTATGTCCACTCTTGGTACCAGAGTGTAGGAGGCGGGGAGGCGGAGAAAGCAACAACAAAAGAAAACGGTTTTGCTTCTTTGAAACTATTTGAATGGTTTGAGGCAATGCAGATCAAAACCACAGTAAGTCCCCAAGGGAGAGCCTGGACAGGGCAAAGAGAGATGAAAGATTCTCGGCATTTAAAAATTCCAGTTCAGTGTTCTACACTAGAAATTGCATTGTGCCAATTTAGAAAAGTTAACTTATTTAACTCGTGCGGCACTACAGTCAAGCTGAGCTAAATCCAGACGGTAGTTTTGTGCCTGAGGAATGCAGCCAGTGCTTTCACAACTGTGCTTAGTTGTATTCTTTTAAGTCTCATAATTTATGATGAACGTTTTATCTCTCTTTTCCTGCATGCCCACATTGTGGCAATGACAAGATTCCAGCATTGCTTTGAAGGTGAGATACACAGCACAGCACTGAAAAGTCGCTTGGCCCAGTACAACAGGTATGTTGGTTAACAGCAATGTGACCCAAACCTACCCAACAGCCTCCATGTCTCATAAATACAAAAGAGAGTTGCTATGTTTCCTAAAGGAACTGGGCTGATGGAGGTTAATCCAGTTGTCTTCAACAGTTCAGCACCAGACATGAATTTACCCACTGGGCTTGACAGACCATTTAGCTTCAGCAGAGTACTTACAAACATGCTGACCTGATTGTGGTGTTTTACAGCCTCTGCCTGGTACTTATATTGTATCAAATACAGAATAAAGCCAAGTCAAAAGAGCACATGAGACCAAAAGACTGAAAATGGAACAAAACATGCAAGTGCTTAAAGCAAAGCATGGCCTTAAATTCTGTGCTGAATTAGGGCTTTAAACACTACATGTAATAATGGCCTCAGGGGCCCAGGAATTTTAAGGAGCTGCATGGCCTCATCAGAACACAGATTCCTTTAGACACAAGTTATTTTCAAATGTATACATTGCTTGCTTCATTTTATTGCTATACGATCCATGAAAGACAGACGTGCCTCTTTAAAACAAAGTGATCTCTATAAAATGCAAGTTTTGTTTACAATGCTCTCTAGCTCCTGGGATGTGGAGTGAAAAGTGCAGAATTAGTTCACCTGAATACAGCATTTGGATATCTGATGTTTTAGAGGAAGGATGCAAAGTGTGTGCATCATACTCAGAAACAGCAAGCATTTGAAAGCAGCCTTGATCCCAGCGTGGACTTTTATTGGGTTCCACGGTTCAGCAACTTCCAACAACGTAGTGAAAGGCTGTTGTTGTTCCATCTGATACTGCGAATTATATTCTTCAACACGGGCAATAACAGAAGAAAACTAGCCTTGATTCTTTTGCAACTGTGTTGAATTTTCTTGAAATAGTGCTGTTGCTGCCACTCCTCCTTTCCCATCGCTCACTTTAGATGCAGGTTACTACAGTAGATTGCAGTTAGAGTGGACCATTTATCAATCAAGGCTCTCCTTGAAGTTGTGCTGCATTTAATTTGTCTTCAATGCATGCAAACATAAGCACATGCAGAGGAACGACAGTCACCACAGTATAAAACACAACTGCTAGCATTTTAAGAGGATTTAAAAGTTAAGAATGCTAAAGACATTGAGAACAGAGAAAACTCACTGAAGCATTTTGAAATGATGTTGTAGATAGGTGTCTGGGCCAGTGGTTCTCAACCACTGTGTCGGGACACATTACTGTGTCACCGCACAGTGGTAAGTGTGTTGTGGAGAGCCAGGGAGATGGCTGGATTTGGCCAGGGTGGGCGGGGAGCAGGCTGGTGTGTCCTGATGTGCCACAACCTACAAAAGATTGAAAACCACTGGTTTGGGCTATGGGAAGGAATGGCTCAGTTAAAGGAATATTTTTTAACATACGCATGGGCTGAGGCAGAGGAAAAGGCAAAATATACCATTACCTCTACCTTGGCCAAATGAACTGTTTTTGTTAGAAAAACAAAAACCTCACAAAACATCTAATTGTTTTTTTTAAACCTTGCATGTGACTAAGGCAAATGGGGTTTGGCCCTGGGAGTCCATTTCCATCATGATTTTCTCTTTGTTGCTCTTTTGACATTATAGTTATTTATTATTTGATACAATGCAAGTGCCAGATAAATGCTGTAAAAAACACAGTCAAGTCCATCTGTGTCTAGACATTAACTCATCCTCATCCATCCAAGCAGCAGCCCCGGATTACTTTCCATCAAGCAGACTACAAAACATCACCACCTAGGAAGAGGGTGCCTGGTGTGAAGAACAACTAGATTTGGGATGATGATACAGAAAACAATATTCCAATTGCGGGCATTTGTTTCAAAGCCATTTTCACTTCCTCACTGCTGATGGGCTGAATCCCAGAATGACTCATTCAAACCTTCTCACCTGTGAACTTGAACAATTCTGCTGTACTGGGATCTAGAGCTGAACAGCTCCTAGGAAAGGCCCATAATTATTGAAAGTTATTACACACTGGCTGTTTTCAGAAGCACTGCGCCCTGTAACAACCTCCTTGGAGACTTTGCTGATTTAACGAATTGGCAGAAGCCTTTGCAAAATGGATAGATGTTGGGAAACATCCACTTGTGGAGTGGGGACAGTGGCTGGCCTTGTGTCCACTAACACTAACTACTATTTGTACTGCCTAATGGGACACTTTACAGTCTCTTTTCTGACAAAAGTTCTCTGTAGACGTATAATGCTGGAAACTAAATGCCCAACTTTGCTCCACTCTGGGTCTATTCAGAAGCAGATGTCCTACACCCATTGCTTTTGCCATGAACTTTCAGAGGCAAGACAAACAATGTTTACAGGCATTTCAGACTTCGACCTCTACCTAAACGACACATAATGGTTTCACTGATAAGGACAGCTCTTCAGCAGGAGTTGACCTGGCATAAAGAGCAGAGCAACAGATCAAGCATCCTTGCTTTATGCATAATTTCTGCTGACTCAGTGGAAGGTCTGTGCGTGTGACAGATACTGGAGATGGGAAGGCCCCTTGGGCCACAGCAAAGCGGAATCTGCAAAAGCAGGATTCTCCCCTGTGTTATATTCTGCATAGCTTTGTTCAGTCCAATTTTAAATAACTCAGGCGATGGGAGACTATTCCACAAGGCTGAAAGAGCTCTCTCAGGACACACACACCCCACACCCCCGATACAGTGCCAAATTCAATATTAATGCAGTGGGTAAATCCTGTAAAAATGGCAACATTTCAGCACAGCTTGAAAGGCAAGGCACCCAAAACCCAAGCCAGCCCAGGAAAGTCAACACACACATCCAGCAGTAAAACCTTTAGTTTTGTTACCGCAGAATCAGGAAGTGACACTGATGCAGAACTAAGTCAATAAGAAATGTACTAATTCTATTAGGCCTGATTTTGCCAGCATAAACTTTCTGTTGCTCACTTTCATCCCATCAGTCTTACAATAATTGCACTCCTTTTGGTTTTGGAAGGAGATAAAATGCTTCTGCCTCTGAGCGGTTCAGTCCCCTTTTCCTTGCATTGGCCTGTCAATCATGTCCACTTACCTCTGGAAAACTAGCCATATTTACAATAATGAGCTGAGGAGATTTCTGCGAGATTTGTCCAAGCTGGTTTAATGGAAACTTTCCATCCTTCGTTGTCACAATTATATGATCAAGAGCCCCTTAGTAATAAACCAAAATGACAACACAAAGTCAATATTATGCAACACCTTTACTTTTTAAAAACTGAACAGCATTCCAATTATAAGATGCACTCCTGTTTCTTCCTATTATTGCAAAATAGACATTAGAAGGCAATATATTTTTTAAATATGTCTGTTCTTCCCTTGCAGAGCAAGCAGTCCCATAGTTTGTATTTATATGTCTCCCTACAGTTTTTGCAATCTCAACTTTACAGGGTTATGCTAGTGCATGGAAACCAGAAAGTGAACGTGAGTAGTTAATTTTCATTGCCAGAATGGAAAAGATAAACAAAGAACATAAATGGTAAAGAGGAAATTAAGTATTTAAAGTTCTCATAGTGTAAATGATTTAAGCTGTTATAACACAAATAAAGGAGATTTATATGATTTTTAAGCTGGAAGCATTCCTCTATACCCCAGTTTCTTTACTAAGTCCCCACAGGCGGTGCAGTTCACTGTCTAATTTAAAGTATTTTATTTCACTCTAAAACCCACTTAATCTGCTTTCTGGTTTCTGCTGCAAAATGTTAGAGAGACCAGAAAGCACTAGGGAGATGGGGCACTTTATCAGTTTGATTTAAAAAAAAAAAAAATTACTAAGGCTAAAATAAATAGCTAAGCAATTGAACTGCGCATTCTAACTCCATTAGAGACTGAGCTGCGGGTGGTGAATGATCCATATTTGGCCATTGTTTAATGTTAACTTTTCTCCGTGAAACTGGATACACCTTACAAATGTGTGTATTCGGTGTGCTAGAGTAACTGTAGCTTGGCCAAATACATTCAAGTTTCTTTATGAACACAGAAGTCACTAAGTGAATAGGGTTTGTAAAGGTCACTAACCACAAATATGCATTGCAGAAGTCATCTGCATACGCCAGATACCAGTCTGATGGCAATTTCCAAAAGGCTAATTTAATGGCAATTGGATTTTTCCTGACCTACTGCGCCATTAGCTGACAACTTGCTTCTTCATCACATCTGCAAACAGTTCAGTTAGACATTTTTGACATCTTCCACTTACAAAAGCCATTTTCAGGAAGTTATTAACAAAAATGGATTCTTCCTGGTCAAGCTCGGGGTGAAGAAAGTCTTTAGTTGGGGATTTCAAGGTTGCAGTAATTGGGTGCCCAGTGAGTAACTCAATAAAAAGAAAATGAATTTGCAGAATGTTAGAGAGACAGAGCTGTGCTGGAAAGGCTTGGCTGGTTTCTAGACAGGACAGAATTATACAAGCAAGTTACTGACCTGGTGAGGTTCTTATATTGAGATTTTTGCCAAAATCTTCTCTGAGGACTTCCACCACTGACTGCATGTCATCATTTAACTCCTTTAGACTGATAATATCTTCAACTAAGACAGCATTGATATTCACTCTGGCTTGGGCAGGCCCTTTACCTTTAGCTGCAAAGTGCATGCACAATTAATTTCTGTACCACTGACAATACCAGAGTCTCTTACAGAACTGTTACATTAGAAAAGACAAAGGAACCGTTGAAATTACTTTCAGATTCATAACTGGAATTTAGGATACATTGACATCTATGTTTTTAAGAGTAAATGATAAGCACCTCATCCAAAATGTATTTCCCCCTCATGCTCGCTGTGTTTTGTGACACCAATTCCAATGTGGAATGTGAAGACTGCTAATTAATGCCAGCATCCTGCAAAGATCTCTGCATGTGCGGATTCTTGTGAAATTCTTTTCAGGATCATCAACTAATGGTCTGACTCCTACAAACAGTCCCCTTGATGGTAACAGGCATGCTCACGGACCATTTCTAAAATCAACATCAGCTGTGCAAGGACTACAACTAGGATAGATTTTTGAAGAAAATGGAACGTTCTTGTTACCAACATAAAAGTGCTTCCCAGAGAAAAAGAGCTGGAAGGAACCTGTTCATTACGACACAAGTGACCTCAGGCCAGAAATCCTGCTTTCAGCAAAATCACAGTTAGGAGTGGCAAATTCTAGCAAAGAGGCTTTTTTCTTTACCTTTGGCTTTCTTGGTAGCTAAATGTCTGATCAGCATTGTCTGATGGGTCACGCGCTGCTTGCAGCCATTCAGGATCTGGGTGGAACACCTCAAGGGGACCTGCAGGGGAGGCCTTACTACTCCCGAGAGAGAAGTATGAAGCAGGGGAGCCAGCTGACGGAGACCCCTTAGGGCCACAGCCATGACGTACAACTATTCCTTAGTTCACCTGGCAAAGGGAAAAATAGGAGATACAAGTACAGTCTTCTACAACTGCTGTGTAAAAATAGTTTCAAGTGTAATGTCAAACTGTCAGTCCATTATACTGATTCAGATCCTAATCAATCATGGGAATTTTGCTACTGATTTCAATGGCAGGATGACTAGACCCAATTTACTTGTGTAGCATTAATATCTACATCAGGCAAGTGGGCATGGAGGCTGAGTTAAGGAATCTTTAAACAAAGCAATAAACTTCTAGAAGGAATTGATACCCCAATGTTTGACAAGAAGCTGTATTTATACACGTCAGTTGAATACGGATTTAAACATACTTTTGTGGCACAAAATTTGAAACTCTGTAATCCCTCACTTGCCCTCCTGTTTTTAAAATATTATTTATTATTTGTTTGCCAGTAGATGGTTAGGCCAGTACCTAATTGTGCTAGGCACTGTACAAACACAATAAGCCACTGTTCCAAAGATATAACATGTAGATACAGCCAGATAAAGTAGAAAAAACCAATGATTCAATATTGGTCAAGCTGGACACTAGTCTCACCATCTTATTCACCTCTATTACTATACACAGGAATCATTTCACCGAGCACTGAAATGCAGCCACCTCTGCGATACTCAGGTGATTATAAGCTGTCTCCTTAGCCTTTTAAAAAAACTCCACCAGTGCTGTGAAACTTACAAATTACTACCATCGTCACTGCTTGGACAAAAGGCAAACAGTGTCTAGCGCCTCATCCTCCCACTCATCAACACCCCCTGATTAGAGAGCAGGTTTAAAACAAAAAGAAATACTTCAAAAACATACAGCCTGTGGAACTCATTGCCAAGAGATAGTGTGAAGGCCAAAAATATAACTAGGTTAAAAAAAATTAGATAAATTCATGGAGTGTATGGCTCATCAAAGGCCATTAGCAATTCCATGCTTGGCATAACCCTAAATTTCTGACGGCAGAAGCTGAGAGTGGATCACTCCATAACTGCCCAGTTCTGTACACTCGCTCTGAAGCTCTGGCGCTGGTCACTGTTGGAGACGTGATGTCGAGCTACATGAACCATTGGTCTGATACCAGAGATTGCTGGTCTTATATTCCTTTTGTCTGTTCTGTTCGGCCTCTGGGACACCTGAGTTCTCTGGAACTGTTTCTCGGCCACTCATCTTTGCAGCACAGCAGGGACCTACCTCATCTTTACAGGGTGCTCGCACGATGCAACTGAATAACAAATCACAGTACACTATTGCCAACCCCAAGAGTTCAACTATTATGTGATCAGCTTAAAATATGATTTTAACAACAATAAACATGGGGTTCTTTTGACTTGCCTTCTTATTTTTGAACCTGTAGGGTATTAGGTCACATTTTCAAGCATATTTTTGCAACCAGGGAGGGCCATGAACCATTTTTTAAAAAACTAAGTGACAGCTGAGATTCTCCTGCAGTCACATGAACCCAGGAGCTGGGATTTACCTAAAAGTACCAACCGCTGCAAGTCAGTACAAGTGGAGAACTGACAGTGCTGATGCAGCGTCACACCAGAAAGCTAGGGGCGGAGGTGGTGACAGGTTAGGAGCAATGCTGCCCTACAGTTTGGGACTGGAAGTGAGGAATCCCACACCCTGCTAAAAACAGCCACAGGAAATTAAGGAGACAGAACATAGTTTTCTGAGCTGGGCTACAGGGAGCAGGTGACGCTGCGATCTTAGCAGTAAATGGCTTGGGACCCCCACCCTCGCCAGGCTGGATCCCCCAGGCCCAGCTGACGCCCCAGGACTCTCATGCGCTCCAGGGAAGCCCCACGTCAGAAACCCAGGCCCAGGGCAGCTAATTTAGGAATGATATCTCCCCCTCCAGTGCCCCCCCCCCAGCTCCTGACCTCAGCCCTGGCACAGAGCCTGGCCCTGCTCCCCCAGACCAACCCTTCCTGGACTGCTGCCCCAGGGTGTGTAGCCCTGCCCCTGCTATAGAGCCCCGCCTGCTCCTTCCCAGCCCCGCCCCCAGAGCATAGCTCCACCCACTGATCCCAGCCCCGCCCACCACCCTGCCCCCATTGCATAGCTCCACCCACTGCTCCCCGCCCCCAGAGCATAGCCCTGCCCCCAGATCATAGCTCCACCCACTGCTCCCAGCCCCGCCCCCAGTGCATAGCCCCGCCCATCACCCCAGCCCTGCCCCCAGTGCATAGCTCCACCCACTCACAGCCCCGCCTGCAGTGCATAGCTCCGCCCCAACGCTTAGCTCCGCCCACAGCCCCCCCGTCCATAGCTCCGCCCCAACTCATAGCTCCGCCCACAGCCCCACCTCCAGTGCATAGCTCCGCCCACACTCCCAGCCCCGCCCCCAGTGCCCGGCCGCTCACTGCTACATCCCCGCCGTCAGCCTTGGCCCGGGCCCCTTCTTCGCGACAGCCCCCCCCCGGCCCTTAGCCCCGCCCACCGCTGCGCTTTCCGGCGCTCGCTCCCCGGCCGGGCTCGGCGGCTGCGGCCGCGCGAAGGGCAGCACCACGCCGCGGGCCCGCGCGACGCCTCTACGTCACCCTCCGCGACGCGTGCTGGCGTCATCCGGCGGCGCCGCGCGGGTCGCGCCACTCGGTGAGGGGAGCCCAGCGACGCCCGGGGCCCGCGGCCCGCGCCCGGCTCCATGGCGGCCCAGCGGCCGGCCCTGCCTCTGGAGAACGCCTCCATCCTCTCGGAGGGCTCCCTGCAGGACGGGCACCGCCTCTGGATCGGCAACCTCGACCCCAAGATCACCGAGTACGTCAGCCCGGCGCTGCGCGCCTCCTAGGCCGCGCGGGGAGACGGTGCCTCTTCCCTCAGCCCCGGCCCTCGGCGCCAGGAGAGCGGCCTGAGGAGACGGCGGCCGGAGCTGAAGCGCTGCCCTGAGGAGAGAGACTTCCTGCCGGGGAGGCTGGCAGTTGTGTGGCCTCAGCCCAGCCCTGGGGCTCCTGGCCCCAAAGGGCTGCCGGGCTGGTGGGTCTCGGCCTGGTGGCCCCGGTGGGCCCCGCACGCCCTTCTCTCTGCTGGGGGGCCGCGTCTACACACCACACGCGCCCTTGGTGTCGCCCGGAGGGTGTCGCGTCAACCGGCATGGGGTGCTCGTCGAGGGCCGCGACCCGCCGCCCTAGCCTGAAAGCGCTGGGGCGACCGATCCGTGTCAGAGCCGCGGCCGTCCTCACACGGGATGAGTCGTCCTAGCCCTTTTGGGGCTGAGAAGGGTGTTAGCGGATTAACGGTCACAGCAGCCCGTCAAGATGGCACAGTAAATAGTGCAATGGGGCCCTACTCTGCTTCCCGGTTGGGTAGCATGAGTCATCTAGAAGATAATATTAATGGGGTAGAGCGGTGGTTTTCAGTCTTTCTGCCGTCACAGGCTCCTGTAAGGTTTTGAATGAGGTGGCATTGAAAACCTGAGCAACAGTGTGCTTAGCCCAACTTGCTGGATTGTTTTCACCTGTGCCTTGCTGCGTACACGGGTAATGCTTGGGTACCACTAGGCTACAGTGCCTTGTAGAGAACTTTAGAAAAAGGCAAGGAGTCTTGTGGCACTTAAAGACTAACCGATTTATTTGTCACATGAGCTTTTGCAGGAGAAAATGCCACTTCGTCAGGCTCTTCAGAGCATCTCACAAGGTGGGATTTCCTCCCAGCAAAAAGCTCATGCAATAAATAAATCGGTTAGTCTTTGAGTGCCACAGGACTCCTTGCTTTTTTTTGCTTTACTAGACTAACACGGCTGCCCCTTTGGAAATTGTATAGAAATAGTGGCAAAGGGCTCCAGAAGTGGATGGCAGGTACAGGCCATAGCTCCTGCTGCACCATTGTCCTTGGAGACTGTTCATGTAGCCACATTGTCAGCGCACTTGATGTGAAGTTTCCCAGAGCCACTTCTCAAGCTGGAAATCTGGAAATGAAAAAGGCCCTTTTATTTTCTAAAATTGTGTTCCAGACCTGAACTTGTTGAAAGATTCTGCAGGAGGATCCAGTTTGCTCTTTTGTCTTTGTCAAAAGCTGGGTGTGGATTAAACAGAGAGGAGGTGTTGTCTAGTAAGTGAACAATTGGTGCCTAAAACATAAGGTGAGCCAATTGTCTGGAATTTTGTTGTCCACAATAAATGCATACCCATCACACTTCCCTGGCCTTGGAAGGATTAAGTGCAAATCAAATGTTTTGCTGATACATCTGACCAGTTGAAGTGCTCAGTTAAAATCTCAGGGAGGTGGATGGATTGCTGTAAAAACGTTAGCTGCTACTTGTGCAGTGCACCAGAAATCTCAAGTTTTTATAGAACAATCGAGGGTTTGCACAATTCAAGTAAATAGGTAGGGGACAGGGGGCTCAGCCAGGCTACTGTATATGTTTCAGTCATGAAAGCGTTTTTTGTTCTGCTCCTTATGTTCTTGCAAGTGCTACATTTGTGTTTTAAGTGCAGTTTCTTTTAAGGGAGCAATGGTCTAATAGTGTCTCTAAGTGGAGTCCATCATGAATGTAATGCCCTCTTCAGCCGGTCAGCTCTGGGCTGCTGCTACCTCTTTTGCATTAATTACCATTTTTGCCCCAAGCTTGTATTTCTTTGGTTTGTCTGCATTCAGTAGGGTTGCACAGATGACATGATAAGATATACGGCCTCTGGAAATATTTGTTTGTTGTGTCCTTGGGGATTCAGGATGCAGGGTCAATGTGTGGGACAAAGTATAGTATGTTTGTTAAATAGATTGGCTGTATAACTTCCCCTGGCATTCCTTCCTGCAATGTTCTTACATTTGTTTTAAGACTTTTTGGTAAATGCCTCTCTTTGTAGATCATCCACTTCAAATCCAGCCCAGATCAATAATGGCTGGACGTTGTTACTGTGTGGCAACTTTTGGGAGACCTGTATATAATTCGCTTTGTGTTTGTCAGGCCTCTTCCTTCTGGTGATCAGGTGTTCAATCCCATCCCTCACACTCCCCGCCAAAAAAACCACTGTTACTATTGCATTAATCAGTCCCCTGGTTGGTATTCTCAGCTGCAGGGGAGGGCTGAATTCCACTTTGGCCGTTACGGGTGATCCCTCTAGAACAAGACTGAAGCATGTTAGTGAGTAGCTGTGGATGACTCTTGCACAACTGCTGCTCATTCTGTACTTGTTCTTTGGAGTTGATTCTCCAGGATTAAGAACACCAAAGTCATGTTGATGTAGGGAGTGAAGAGATTGCTAGTCTCCTTGCCAAGTACTATGGTAAAGTTAAAAACAGTTTCAGCACAGGACAAAACCCTCTTCAGCAGTTAACCAGCCTTTCAGTTTATTTGTACTTTGCTTGGAACTTCCAGCGTTGAGTAAAGAAATTGAGTCTATTCATGTTGGTTCAGGAAAGGTTTACAAATAAGAGCTCTCTGGGCTCTTGTCTTAATCACCTTGGTGTCTCGCATGTGCTTGCTTTGTCTTTCAGAGGGATCCTAGGTGAGCTTACCAGTCAGTAGGGCAAGTACATCTCATAAGTAAGCATTAGTCTTCGTTTGCAGCATGTCCCTATTTGTATGTTGCATCTTTCTGTAATTGAGCAAAACAGTCTTGATGCCTGGATGTGACTCGTGTGATTCCCTCAAACAGAATTGGGTTTAAGTGTATTTGTTTAAACGGTGGTCCCGTCACTGAATACTTGATGCCCAAACTAAGACCAACCTGTAAGTACAAATTTGCGTGTATTGAAGCCAATAGGAAGTGTAGGTGGTTGAGCGTTCATCTCACAGTACAACTATGAATACTTGTAGATTAAACATGGGAAGTGTTACCTCTTTCAGATTAGACTAATAAATTTATTTGCCTCATGAGCTTTTTATGGGAGAAAAATCCAATTTCGTCTGTAAATTCCCCATCTTCAAGCATCTGATGCAGTGGGATTTTCTTCCACAAATGTAGGGAGTGATTTACTCATCTGTGACTCATGTGATAAATTTGTTAATGCTACAGGATTCCTTATGTGTTTTGCTGAACCAGACTAACATAGCTACCCCTTTGGAGCTTCCCTTAGATTATCAACCACCAGTACGTGGATTTCAGGAGACTATTGTCCGTGCTCATGACTGTGATTCACGTCTGTAGGACTAGTTTTAATAGTCAGATTCTCGTGGATGTCTTCCTTCCCAGTCTTGCTTGCACAGACCTCTCCTTCATGATTACAGAATATCTCAGTGGCGAATACAGCAATTGTTTACACAGAAAGTAGGAGGAGGAAAGTGTCTAATGCAGTGTGGAAGTTGAAAGACGGGACTGATTGTTCCTCGAGAGGGGTTGATTGTCACTGTTGTTTTTATGGTTAACAATGTTGACTTGCAGTTAAATACACCCTTTTTGTTAAATTTGGTGATTCAGCTTACTAACTAGGAAGATGAACTATAACTACCAGTAAACATGTTTAAGCATTTTTATATTTTCATATGCATTTATTCAGATTCTGAATTATCTATAATTTTTTGTTAGGAAAATGGAGGAAGATGCATTTTTGTTTACTGGATTACGATAGGTATTTTATTTGTGATTTGTGGTAAGTGGAATTTGGGTGGAAATAGGAGTTCCGTTAAAATGCGCAAAGGGAGTGTTTTAAAAGCTTTATTTAACTAAAATGTATTTTAAAAGTGATGCATACGTAAGAAAAAATAAACTAATCAAAACATGTTTTCTTGTGAAACAAAATGATTTGTTATACAAAGAGAGCATCTGTAGGTAGTGAACTGAATTGATTGTTTCTACTCCCATGTCCATTAAGACGTTAGAATGAGAAGCACTCATCCTCGTACCTTTTTCTGATAGGTTCTAAGAGGAAAACCAGCTTTCCTGCTTTTTCAGGTTCCAGTTGGTTTTTTAAATGGCCTAGTCATTGAGCTGAACTAGTCAAATAAATAGAAATGAAACAAATAGTCTGCATGTGTAGAATGGTATGCTGCTGTGAAAAGCCATTTTAGCACCTCAACAAAATCTCATTGTAGATGCTTTAGGAGCAAACATACTGCTTGAACGTTATTTTTAAGTAAATGATTTTAATTATGGTAAAAACAAACTGTCGTAGCTTCTACATTAATTTTAAACCAGTTTATTTTTTTAAAAAAAAACCTTCATCCTGTCACATGACCAGAAATCTGTCTCTGATGACCAGTAAGTCCTCCAGCGACCACCTATCATTCATGGACCTCCATTTGGGTGCTTGCTTTCTGGGAGATAGTGGCGTATGGGGGTTGTGATGACGCATGGATTTCGCCCTTTGCCACTAACCTGCTGTTAAGTGATAGTTCATCTTGCTGTGCCTGAGGCCACATCTACATGGGATCTTACAGCAGCACAGCTGTACTGATACAACTGCACTGCCATAAGATCTTGCATGTAGTCGTTCTATGTCAACAGGAGCGAGTTCTCCTGTCAAATAAGTAAACCCCTCCCAATGAGTGGCAATAGCTATGTTGGCAGGAGAAACACTCATGCTGACATAATTCCATCTACGCTAGCTTTTCTGTTGTTCTTCGCATCCTGTAAGTTATTCCGACAAAGAAGGTAGCGTGGATGTAGCCTTAATTTACCCATCTGTGAAATGGGTATACAATTGCTTTCCTCATAGCAGTCGAAGTTTGTCTGCAAAGCATTTTGAGGTCCTTATCTGAAGAATGTTTTGGAAGGGTGAGTGTTGTTTACTGTGTTATACTTTGTTAGTCTCACATATGGTGACTTCTTTTTGTTTTAGTGCCCATGGAATGGTGTGTAAGTGTCTGCAGTATGGTTTTTCTCTTTCCTTCACTGTGCGGTTACTTCTCTAAGATTCCAATTTATGAATTTTACCTAGAAAACAATGTGTACCTAAATCATTGTTGCAGACATTTATTGGCTCCCTATGGGGGAAAATTCCCAGTTATAATAGATTTAGCATGTGGCCTGATACCTTTTTGGTATCCTTGGGATAGCATTGTTCAGAGGAAGCCTTGAGTGTTTGAATAGCACGCAGGGTGCCAGGAGGAAGGCCAAAGGAAAAGGAAGTGGGAGAGCTGCTGGTTTGTCTCACACTTGCATCAGATGACAGGAAGTGGAAATTGAGGTTGGCTGCAGCAATCTGAGCGGGAGGCATCCATGTGAATAGCTGACAGCTTGATGTAGCCCAAGTGGTTGGTGTAATAAAATGTTTAAGTATGAGGGCTTTTTGTTTTAACAGGTCACTTTTTTTCATCTCCCCTGGCAAGTTTCCCTTCACTTCTGAACCTCTTTTCACGTGTAAACGCCATTGGGTAAACCTTTTATTTTTAATGATCTAAAAGCATCAATAGCTAAAGGACACATATAGAGCCTGGCGCTTTTTACTCTTACAAATCTGCAGCTCTGCTTGGATCATCCAGAATAGATTTATCCAGTAACCCTAGACAGTCTGGCTAGTTGTGGCTTGATGATAAAGAGCATTTGTGTCAAATGTGACCTAAATATAGTCTGGTGGAGATATCTTCCACATTATTGTGTTTTGGGGGCATTTACAAACTTCCACTCTGCTGCCAAGAAAGTAAAAATAAATAGTCACTGTTTGGATGTGTGGGCTCTCACAAGAAAAACAAACTGTTCCTTTTGGCAAGGTAGTTAGGGGTGTTTTTGTTACTGAACCAGAATATGGTCAGAAACAGTTTCCTTCTAGTTTGAAACAGTATTTGGGGAAAGAACAGCTTGGTCAGGACTCTTTCCATGTTTCTAAAAATAGCTAATAACACCGTATTTAATTATGTGAACATGGCATTCAAAAAGGCCCTGGAATGTCAACATGTTTCCTGAGGTTTTTCAAGGATGTGACAAAGAATTGTCTCCATGTCTTGAGGAATTTAGCACCTCAGGAGTGCACTTCTTAGAAATGAATGTTAAATTGTGTCTGGATCCGTTAGTTAGGTAGCCTTGGATGCAACGGGAAGGGAGGAAGTAGTGAAGTTTGCCAGCATCTTGTTAATTCCTTCATGTTTGCTTAGAAGTTTTTAATTCTCTAATGTCTGTTTTGTTCATATTCCCCTGAGCAGTTGCTGTTTACTGGCCTTTTGGAAGGATTAGTTTAGGAAATACCACATTCTTTTTTCATCTGTGCTTGCAAGAGGTGTAGGAAGGCTGTTTTGGTAATTGATTAAAATCTGCTTAATGTGGTCGGAAACAACTTCCACATCCACCCCTGGACTGAAGGTTTGCTACATCTTCACCTTCCTATAGCACACATCCTGCACATCCACTTTGGCCCGTCCTGCAAGATTACTCAGATTCCTGGAACTTTATTGCCTGTGATCTGAAAAGATACTTCAAACAGGCTTTAATTAAGAAAAATGTCTGGGCACTCCTGCTATTAATACATCTTGCTGAAAGTCCTTGACATGCTGGCAGTTGTGGGTCAGCCACTGAACTTATGCATATGCTGGTTTTTATTTGATTTTATTTCACTTTCCTTCAGGAATCTCAAAGTGCATCACAAACGTTATCTGAGAAAGAGGCAAGGATTCAATCCATTTTGAACGGTGGGAAACGGGCACAGATTGGTTCTGTGATTTGCTAAACCTGTGTAGCAAGTCCTCAGAACTGGCGTTCACTCTCAAGAGTCCTGACTGAGTTCCCTTGCAGTAACTCCTTAGTAGTATTTCCTGTTTCCTCGAGGAGGAAGTCGAGCCAAGTGAAGTGTGGTCCAGTTATTTGCTTCTCAGAACAGCTGCCACCATCCAGAGGCTGGTGGAGGAAAGCGCCAAAAGTACAGAGAACTTGCAGCTACGTTTCATCTGTAGTCTTTATTTTGTGTCTCTGATGCACTAACTTGCAAAGGAGACAAATCAAGTGCAGAATCGTATAGCAGCATGTGTGGTTGTGTGGCTGTTTAGTACATATTTAATAGTAGCGAGAGATCACAGTGTTAGTTTGACATGGCCATAACAGTAATTTCATAGTAGAAGTGAAGCGGTTGGAGCACATCAGTCATTGCATGCCTCAACCAGAAACATATCTCTAGGTATCACTGGGCTGACAAAAGTGAAATCGACAGCTTCTACTGGGTCTTCTATCACTTCTCAGTCACTTATGGAGTTTTGTCCTCCAGCATCTTGCTGACTCTGATTTTTTTTGATTTTTTTTTTTTTAATTTGTGTGTCCAGCAAGTGAGTGACACACACAGCTTAGCCAAGATGGCAAAGCCTTCAGATTGTGCTGCTGTTGGTGGATTAAATTCTACGGCCTTTGTGCCATCAGTTGAGAAAACAGCCATTGGTGACATCAGGCACCTGTGAGATGTGAAAATCAGAGGGCTGTATGCTAGACTGAGTGAGAGATAAATTAAAGTGTTTGCATGCTTCAAGAGAACACACATGGTACAAGATTTCAGTCACTGTATTAAGTGTGGCAGCTACTTCACTCTTCAAATTTGCTTGCTCCCTTGCTTTAATCTCCAGTGAAAGATTGCCTATAAATGTTTGTGCTGTTCTTTCTCTTCAGATACCACCTCCTCAAACTCCTTCAGAAGTTCGGCAAAGTAAAGCAATTTGACTTTCTCTTCCATAAATCGGGTGCGTTGGAGGGGCAGCCCAGAGGATACTGTTTTGTGAATTTTGAAACAAAACAGGTATGTTGGATTCTTTTCTCTTATCCACTCATGAGGATAAAATGTTGATGACCTTTACTGCCCCCATTAATTACACAACCTGAGAGAGGAGAGAGATGATGATAATGAAGTTAAAAAGGAGGTAGCTGATTGCCTGCATCTGTTCCCTAAAGCTTTTTGACACTGACTCCAGTGGGCAAAAGCCATAAGCTAATTTTCTGTATGGTTACCTCACAGGGTACTACAGCACTCGTTGATAACGCGTATGAATTCATAGCTTTCAGTTGTGTAGCATACTGAACAGAGCACTACTGTTGTTGTTTCCTCTGTGTTTTCTTTAACGAGGGTCTCGTGTAGTTGTGAGGAGCTACACCTGTAAAGTGCTCTCATTTTGTGCAGTCTTTCTCTTTTGTTGCTGTATCACCCATAAGGAGGTGGGGTAAAACCACAATATACAGCTCAGTATTGATCCGTGGCTGTTTAGAAAGTAATGGTGGAACACTGAAGGAGAAGCTGGAGAAAATGCTGTGATGAGGGTTCCTCCAAGTAGTGGGATAACTGCAGAGAAGCCTTTTGGGGTAGCAGCAGAAGTGAAAGATGCTGCTATAATGCTAACTTTCTGCAGTTTCTTTGAGCAGACAAGGATGGAACTGCCCGAAGTAATTTTTTTTAAGAGGCAGTTACAGACAATTAAGCTGCATAGGGAGAAATAGCAGGATCCACTGGGGCTGGTCTGGCTCAGCCAGTTAATACTAAGAAGTCAGGAAATACATGAAATTTCATGGTTGTATTCAATCTCTCTCCTTGCTGTCCTTTTGTCTACTTTTCAAATCTTTGACACTAATTTAACGGAAGCCAGAGTAGGTAAATTCAGTAGTTGAGGTAAGCAATACTGAGAGGACTATAAACAGTGAATTGCAGGTGTTTCCCATAGGAAACAGCAACGTAAACCTCTTGAAACACTGTCCCAGTGTTCCTTCTATCAGGTTCATTGCAAGCTTGCGTGATGCTTTTCTTCTGCCCTGAGTAAAAGTTTTTCCTGTGATTAATCTCTGCAGTGGCTTGGAAAGGCATAGTAGCTTGCATAGGTGTTTGGGGTGCCAGGAACGCTTATTGAACATAGCATAGATTGTTTGTATGTTAGTCAGCTCGCCCTGGAAGTCTGTCTTGTGCGTGGAAGAAGGGGACCTTGGGCAGATTTTGGCTGACAATTTAGAACTGGTTTATTTATTGAACCATCTTCCACTTTAGGAAGCAGAACAAGCAATCCAGTGTCTTAATGGTAAACTGGCCCTCTCCAAGAAACTGGTGGTGCGGTGGGCACATGCCCAAGTAAAGGTAAGTGTTGAACTGCAAACCTTAACTGCCTTATGAGCTATGTAATTTGAAACACAAATCTCTTCTCTGCATGACATCTGAAGCAGAGTGAGTTGCGTAGTTGTCCTTTTCTGTACTCTAGCTTTTCACTTCAGCATTGCAAACTTGTGCAAGCTTGTGTGATTTTTAGTTTCCACTTTTACTTTGTTCATATCCTTATACCATCCTGATACATTAATTTTATTCCTTGCATATTTTAACCTTTGGAATTTACGTACTGAATGTTTCGCACAGCTGCTTGTCTCTTGTTGGAAGACTCAGTTGTATGCGCTAAATAGTAAGGATTGGCTTTTATCAATTGTTGATATAGAATCCCAGTAAAATTTAGGAACTGGCACAAAGGAATACCCCAGTGGTCTATCTACTTCAATGTCTTGTCTACGGTCCTGGCCGTGAACCTTAGACAGGCCTAGACTCCCCATGATGGACAATGGAAATAACTTGTCCGTAAGGGATCAGCTAATGATGAGCTTAGGGCCAGAAGCCTGAGAATATAGATCATCTCTACCTGCCAGTACTTTTTTTGGTCTGGCTGTGTCATTGATTCTGTATTTCCTAGTCTTTCTGTCCTTCTTCTTAAAGCACTGCTGGTCATAGGCTTTTATTTCTGATTTGTAAAGCAGTACATTTCTTGTTAAAAAAAAAAAAAAAAAAAAACAGCCACCTTTTACCTTTCATTTAATTACCTTTCTTTACCTTTTATTAATTTTGCGCTTGGAGGCACTGTAGTAAGGACAGCTTGCAAATATTGAATGGCCAGTGCAGATAAATGTGAAGTAATGCACGCTGGCAAACATAATCCCAACTGTACGTCCAAAGTGGTGGGATCTAAGTTCACTGTTACCACTCAAGAAAGAGCTCTTGGAGTCATTGTGGAAAGTTCTCTGGAAATGTGCTCAGTCTGCAGCAGAAGTCAAAAAAGCTAACAGTGTTAGGCAGCTTTAGAAAAGAGGGGTAATAAGATAATGCAACTGTGTAAAGCCATGGCATATCCACATCTTTAATACGGCATGCAGCTCTGGTCACTCCATCTCAAAAAAAGATGTGTTAGAATTGGAAAAGGTACAGAGAAGGGCAACAAAAATGAAAGGGGTGTGGAACAGCTTCTATCTGAGGAAAGAATAAAAAGACTGGGACTTTTCAACTTGGAAAAGAGATTCCCCAGATGGGGGTGAGAGTGTATGACAGAGGCCTGTAAAATCATGAATGGTCTGATGAAAGTGAATTGGAACATGTAATTTGCCCTTTCACAAAGCTTAAGGAAGAGGGGCCACCCAATTAAATTAAAAGGCAGCAGAGTTAAAACAAACTAAAGGAGGTATTTCTTCACACAATTTACAGGCAACCTGGGGGCTTATTGCCACGGGATGTTGTGAAGGCCAAGAGCACAATTTGATTTAAAAAAAAAAAATTGCATATGGTCATGGAGCCTACGTCCATCAATGGTTATTAGCCAGCATGGTCCGAGAATGTAACCCCCGTGCTCTGATGACCAGAAGCTGGGCCTGGACAAGCGATGGATCACTCAACAGTTGGCCTTTTCTTTTCATTCCCTCTGAAGTCTCTGGCATTGGCCACCATTGTAAGATAGTGTCCTGAGCTGGAAAAACTATTGGTCTGACCGAGTCTGGCCTATGTCATTTCTGGAGGTGGTCTTCTCCCTAATGTTGGGTTACCAAGTTGTACTTAAAAAGCAGTTTTCTTTCATTATGGGAAAATTGGATTCTGGAGGGCGACTTGCCTCTGTTAAAAGCAAACTGCCCAATTTGGACTGTTGTATGTAGAACTCCCCCACCTTCTGTGCTGGGAGGTACATACGAATTTGTGTTGAAAGCTGTGGAAACAGGCCACCATGTTGTCTTAATTATCATCTCTGAGGGCTCAGTACTCTTTAAAGGGCATACAAATTCTTCTATACTCAATCTCCATTTTGATGAACTGTAAATTTTGTAGTTCTCTCACAGAACATTACGTGGTTCTCCATGCATGAAAAATGGTCATGTCAGAAATGGCATTTCATTCAGTACAACAAACCTCTGCTTAGAGAGGAGTTCTGCAGAGAAGCCTAATGCACAAGTGGTGGGGGAGTGTGACAAATAATATACAAAATACCTTAATTCAGTTTACAACAGCATCTGCAAGTCTCGGAATGGGAAGATTTACCTGCAGGAGGCTTTTGCTTATTGTGACAAGTGTTTATTGTAGGCAGTACAAGCACCATGCTGCACGCTCTTAAGAATAACAGCCGAGGCTATAAAAAGAAAAAAACCTTACTAGACGCTGTCATTTGGAGCAGCTCTACAGAAAACCAAATCTGAATGTGAGCCTAGCAAAACAAGGAAGCAGAACAAACTGCAAATGTATCAGGAGGCCTATTGCTGTGAGAAGAGACAGGCTCAGAAACTGCCTTCTGCCAAAGGGGACTGGTTCGGAGCAAGTGTTGAATGCAGCAGAATTCTGTATGACTCCCTTCCAACTGGAAACGAGTGTTCCCTTTTGGTTCTACATTGTGACTGTACAAACATTTATCTGGTTAGTCCTCTGGATGGTAGACTTACCCTTAGGCTCTATATGTTATATGCCACACTTTGAATACTTCCCCACTAACACACGCCATGCTCCTAAATGGCAACTCTGATATATGTTTAATGGTGGCAGGGTAAATGTTAACAATGCAAAATAAAATGCCCTTGCTAATCATGTAGCATCAGATACTTAGCCATGTGTGACCTTCAAAGGGGAGCATTTCAAATAAATGTATATGTGGGCTAGGACCGTTTGCTTTTATTGTGTGGCTTAACCTAAAGGCTCTTTGGCAAAAGTTGATTACGGAGTCTTGCTTGTCAGCAACATACCCAGTGAGGTGAATTCAGATTGGAAGTGTCTGTTGGAAAACATGGTGATTTCTGGACGTCTGTCTCCAATTCAAGTTCTTTTAAGCAATGTCACTTTAAAATTCTCTTTTCTCATTTGCAGAGATATGATCATAATAAAAATGAAAAAATTCTTCCAATCAGTCTTGAACCGTCTTCCAGCACTGAGCCAACCCAGTCCAATCTAAGGTAGGAACTTACATGGTTGAAATGTGGCCAGTTCAGTCATCCCAGCCACAAAACTTCCTTTGACTTCAGTGGCAATGGAAAAGGACTCAGTGGGGCGTGGGAGGGCTAGGGGAATTAGTTTTCTGGATCCTAACTAAAACCGTTACTATAACTACTGCATCTTGTAGAATGTGGGTCAGCCTGCAAAATAAATGATGTAGAACAATTTTGATATTTAACTTTTCTCTCTCCTGATGTATGAAATCTGATACTTTTTGTAAAAATGTGTTGCTTCATATAGTCATAGCTGCCCCTGGCCAAAGACGCCCCCATTTTTTCCAATGTATTTCAGTAATATTTCTTGGTAGCCATAATAGGACACTATTTGAATTAGTATGTGTACCATGTAATGTGTTCAATACAGCACTTTCAGCTGTTCCAGAAACCGTTCCTCCTCCTCGTGCTTAATGACTCTAGAACACTCTGGATGAGAGAAACCCATTTCAGTCTCCCTGTCATCTTCAAAATGAAAGGGCAGATGCTGGTATAGAATTATATTAAACACTTTTCGTTATTGTAAACCCTTGTCTTAAGAGGAATGCAGAGAGAGACCTGTGTCAAATTCAATGCCAGAAAGTTTTGGGAGAGCAGGGGCTATTATGGGCCTTAGAAATAAATAGAAGGGTGGAGAATTGATGCTCAGTATCATGGTTGCAAAAGATTGGATCTAAAAGAGCAGATTTGCAGAGGAAAATGCCATATAAAAAATAAGAAGTCAGTGTATAGTCCGGTAAGAGAAATCCATATGATTTCTCTGTTTACCTACCTCACGGGGAAGCTGTGATGTTTAATATGTCAAAGCACTTTGTGGTGCTTGGATTATGTGTTTTACATAAACCATGAATAATTATTCTGCTCTCTCTAAATGGGGATTAGGACTGGATATGACTGAATTGCCAGTAAGCAAAGAAAACTAAGCTGAAACATTTAGAATTAGTTTATAGAAACTTGCATATATACTCAGCCAATTTCAGCTGGTTACTGTCATTTGTCTGGTTTCACTGGATGCAAATAGAAGATGTAGTAGTAAACACCCAATGCTCTGATTGCAATGCTTCTGGAATGTAGATTTCCCTGTGCGTACTTAGTAGGGAGGAGTTGGTGACAGAGGGTCCTGGGAGTTTGGGGTTTGGTTGGGTGGGCAGAAGTTTTTTCCTTTGTGAAGAAGCTCTGACAAAGGTGGGAATATTCTTTGTATTTAATGCTCATATAGTTGTGCTGGGGTCAGGACTGGAAAATCCAAGTGACTGTGAGCTCAAAGGAAGTGCCTGGTTTGCATTTCTCCTTGGGGCTTCCAGTGGTTTTGTGTGAGCCTGGCGATAGGGTGGTGGCACCACAATTTGCTCAGACTGGTTATAAACTAGCATTTAAACTAGTGGGGAGACTTCAGGCATGCTTACTTGGTTCAAAGTGAACAAGAGGACATCTGTGGGTGGGTGGAGGGACCTTTATTTTGTTATGCAGTAATGTAGGTTGGATCTGCCGCTAGCCAAAACACACAGAGCATTCAAAATGTAATTACAATCTCAGTCTTTAAACTGGTAGATTCTTGGTTCGCACCTTTACGCTCTTGTGAAGATAGCATTAGCCATCCTTTAACTACTACTCCTACATCTGAATGTTCTGCGGCAAGAGATGCTGGATTAGTTTTGAACATTTTTAATCTCAAACTAGGCTTTTCTGTTCTGCTTTTTTCCCCTCTCCAGTGTCAGTGCAAAAATAAAAGCTATTGAAGCCAAGCTGAAAATGATGGCAGAGAATCCAGATGTGGAGTATCCAGCACCACCAGCTTACTCTTACTTCAAACCTCCAGATAAAAAAAGGACTACTCCTTACTCCAGAACTGCCTGGAAATCTAGAAGATGATGATTGTGAATGGATAGCAGTAGCAAGAAAGACTGTTTTATACACCTCTGATCCACCAGTGCTTTTGTACTTTGTGCTCAGTTTACACTGTCCTTCCCAATCTCACTGTATATGCTACAGTGTTTTATAACATAACATTGTAAATTTTCCGATAACTGCTCTTTGTCCTTTTCGTATATATGGAATTGAATGCTGGCCAGAAGAAATAAGGTTCCATCCAACATTTGTGGCTAACACCTGGACAGTCTGTGTTGTTAGCCTGGTTTCATTAATAAGACCAGAAACATTAGTCAGTATGCATCTAGAAAAGCAAGCACACGGAATGTTCTGTTTTAATTCTGGATGTTACCTGTAAGAAAGTAACCTTTTTCAAGCAATGAAGATGTTTCACTTTGCTTAAATATTTTTTTAAGCACAAGGGAAGCACTGACTTTTGATAAACGTTCTGTAGTTACCATCGAAAGTCCTTTTCATCTTCCATGCAGCTAACTTTAAATGGGTTTTGCAACCTCTAACGGATGTACATGGAGTATTTACACACAAAGCAACAAATCTTTTGCACCTCAGTTTGTTAAATTAAAGCTAGATCTAATCATGAGACAGCAAAGGGATTTTAAATGTTAATATTTCAGAACAGTTGTAGAAATCCAATAGTGTTTCAGTACATTGGCATTATTACATTGTTACCCACAATTGAATTTTACTCTCTTCTTCTAAAATAGCAACAATTAAGATATGGATCTTGAAATCCTATGCAAACCAGTAGAATTTTAAGGTGTAAAAATCCTGTTTAAAGTTTTTACTGTGAAATGTCTAGCATGCGTAAATGGAATCTGCTTTACTGGTTATTCTGCATAAACCAGATGAGACAGGAAAAGGCTGTAAAATAGCCGCCCCAGAGATGTCGGTCAGAGACGCTACCTCAGAATTCTGCTTGGGCTAGGCTAATCCTTTTTTCAGTTGGCAAGCAAAGATACTCGCTCATGTCCGTTGGAGAAATGTGAGTGCAGGGGTCTGTGACATGGCAGTGCTACCGTGTTCAGGAACTCTTTGCTGTGAAAAGCATTGTATTTCTCTGTCTAAAGGACTGATGTTTCCCTTGAAACGCTTTGTGCAAAGCACGGGCGGTCCCATAAACAATATCTGCAAGGTTGAAACATCTGGGAAAAAATAGAAAGGTTCATACGACTGCAAAAATTTAATTCCTTAATGTGCACAATATAGTGTTGGATGTGCATGACCAATGGGGGTTATGAGAGAGAAGGCATGCATGCACTGGTACAAAAGTATCCAGCCTCTTATGGTGAGTTCACAGAACCCCAGTCCAGTGTTTTTGCTTTGCCAGTTGGTCATGTCTGGCTTGTTAAACTGATCACCATTACAGTGTCCAGACATAATCCTCCCTCAAATGCCCAGGGTTTCTCTTCAGACCAAATGTTTCTCATTGGTATGGGAAACTAAGGTTTGTATGCTGAAAACTGTTCACCTATTTTAGAGTGCCATGTATACATATAGTTATGTAGAAAATGTCCTTAAAGTCTCCGAATTACCTACATCTTAGTTTTTTCACTTGTATGAGATGCACTGTTTCCAAAGCTTGAAATGGATCGTGGTTTAAAAGTAGGTCTTTAGCCATTGGCTTTGGTTTCTAACTTTTTCTTGTTAGCTAGGCATCTGAAGAAAGTGCGTATCCTCTTAGCATCGTATGAATGGTAATACCGTCTGCTAAAATTTTTTACCGACTGGGTCTTTATTTTGTTTTAGATTTTTACACTTTCATGGTAAGGTCTAACAAGTTGCAGTTCTCATAGGATTTAGACTTGTTTAAAACAAGATGGTCAATTTTCTATTTTTAATATGAATTTAGAAATATCTGTAACTGAATCAGGCATGCTATTGTGTCCCCTTTTTGAAAGCTAATTTGATATTTATTTGTATTTAAAATACAATCATGTGCTGAGGCTCTTACAGCTTTGTGTGAATAAATAGAAGTCTGAACTCTGTGTTTGTTTTTCACTAAGCTAGTAATCTAGGATGGTGAAGGACTGGAGCAAATGGATCTTTCAGCTGCTGGACTCTGCCTGTTGCCAGTGGAGTTGTGTGCATGATTGTTAGAAAAAGTCTTGTACAATTCAATTATAGGTTGATGCTTTTCCCTTACCTCTGATAAACAGGGGGACCTGAGTCTGCCTCCCAGATGAAGATAGGGGATGCTAGTATGACGACCCAACCCCAGATGATGGGGTAAGGGGAAATAGTCATTTGTGTTACTTCTAGTTATCTTTTTAGGGCCCAGTCCTGCAAACATACACTTAGAATATGGCTTATTCCATGCACTTAAGTAGGAAGCCAAGCAGTGTATGTTGATAAGATTGTTAACTTTGCAGCAAATCCCTTCCCCTACGGGCTGAAGGGAAGTCACCCGTCTGCACTGAAACGTAAATCAGACTACTCTAGTAGCTTTGACTCATGGATCTCAAACTAGACTTTATTGTTAAATGACAAACCTGACACTTCATAACGTCCATGGTATCTTTATTCTCTGACAAAGGTTTACAGAAGCATACGTCTGCGTGCCTGCATACTTCTATTACAGTAACTTGAATGGATTTCTAATTCTGTGCTCCTGAAAAACAATGGAAGCTTAATTTTTCCTTTATCTTGTATTTAAACTGTTTGAAATTAATACTTGGGGTTGTTTTCCAAACAAGGGATTGCCACTACCCTAATGGCATTGGATGGTGAGGAGAGAGAATGTAAGGTAAATGGTCTGTGTATAAGTGAGCCTGTGGGAAAGTTCTCTTGGCAGTACAGTCAGAACTAGTTTTGATTCAGTCTTGGATTGCAGTGTCCTGTCACAGACCTGGCAACAGCATACAGCTGCCTGGAGTATTCCATGAGGTGTGAAAGAATCATCTTTGGGTGGCAATACCATGCCCGTGCTTCCCGCCCTAGCAGGGGAAAAGTCCTTGTCCTTGTCCAGGCTGCGATTGAACAGCAAGAACCATGCTGATGTGGTTTTAACCATTGTCTTTGTGGGGCTGCATGGGTAGGGCAACTCAGTACTGCTTATGACAAGCAAAAGAAGGAATGAGGAAGCTAGAGGGTCATGCATCCTCAGCCAGGAGGAAGAGGACTTTTGATTGAGACTGTGAATTAAAGTGGCCCTTTGTGAAGTAGAAGATACAATCTAGGGAGAAGCAAATGCTAGAAACAAGATGCGTGATGTCTGTTGTTTGGTTTGATAAAACTGAAAACTGTCATCTCTGGAAGAAGCTCATTACTAATCAGTGTCCTCTGTGGGATAGATGTGTTCCCATTGATTGATTGCAGCGGTGTGCTCCAATTATTAATAGGAAAGTATCAGGTGAATAGTGTAAATGCGCTCTGAAGTTACTCTAATCTTTGCAGTGGGGTCAGAGTAAAAGGCGTAAGAAATCACAGCGTTGGTCATAAGACTTAATACTAAAGTCTCTGTCTAGGCAGTTACTTGGCCTTCTAATATTTTAGCACCTCCCCTGTATTTTAAATAGCCTTCATTCCCTCCTTGCCTAGGGGTGGACAGCGTACAGTTAGTTGAGGCCAATGCTATATTCCCCCATTTGGAGTAGACCTCAACTATTGACAGTTTTGTAAAACTTACCTTTACGTTGTCTAGAGCTGTAGGTCTCAACCACTGTGTCGGGACATATTACTGTGTCACCACAGGGCAGTAAGTGTGTCAGGATGAGCTGGGGAGGTGGCTGGATTTGGCCTGGAGGAAGTGGGCTAGAGTGTCCTGTAGAGTCACAATATGCTGCCAAGTGCGTCCCAACCCAGAAAAGGTTAAGAACCGCTGCTCTAGAGTAGGATTTTTTATTCTGAGTTTGCAATTTTAATGTGAAAAATTATTTCTTTTATATACAGAGTGAGCCTTGGAAGTTCAGATGGTTGGACCCATGGCACTGATGTTACTATGAAGAAAAGGGCTGGTGCTTGTACTTTCTTCTGAAATAAGTGGTGCTAGCGGCCATTCTTCTTTCATTTCTAGATAATCTTACTTCTGAGTTGTCTTTGCAGAGGAGAGGGGATGCCATATTGTAGAGGGGGCTGGGATCTAACTCTGGTCTTTCCACTCAGAATTTGTGTTTGTGTTGGTTTATTTCCAACAAATAATAGTGCCTCTCCCTGACTCTGCATACTTAAACGAGTGGTTTTAGATCTGTATCACTCATCACCCACTAGTCTTTTGGGACAGAGAACCATGAGTCTGAACACAGCACCTTACTTCTGCTAAACAGTCTCTCATCCTGCATTTTCCTGTGTTGCTAAGCCAGGGGTCTCAAACACATGGCCCATGGGCCACATGAGGCCACTAAAGCTGTTTCCTGGGGCCAGCAATGACACTGTCGTTACTGATATTTGCAATATCGTTGTATGGAAAGGTTTCAGTTGTGCGGCCCTTAGGCTAATGTATTAGTCCTCATGCGGCCCTTGTGGTGATTTGAGTTTGAGACCCCCTGTGCTAGGTGTTCTTTTCTCAGGCCTGGAGAAGAGCTTGATGTGGCTTAAAAGCTTAGCTCTCTCACCAATAAAATGTCACTTCACCCACCTTGTTATGCTAGAAATCTCATAGGCTATGTCTAAACTAGGAAAAGTTAGCTCAGATTTGTTAATTTGAACTAGTAAATTTGAGATTAGTTTGAACTTAGTTTGAGCTAACACCACAAACTAATTCGAACTACCTTTAGTTTGAAGTAGTCTACTTTGTTAATTCAAACTAACTGCCCTTAATTTGAATTTAAATTCAAGCTAAAGGTTAATCCTTGTCTGCATCACCCTTAGTTCAAACTAATGATCAAACTAACCGGTAGGTCTTACTAGTTCCAACTAGGCATTCAGTAGTTCAAATTAAGGAATTCCTTAATTTGAACTACTGAAAACCTAGTGTAGACAGGGACTAAGTTAGTTTGAATTAAGCCTCCTTATTTCAAAGTAACTTGCAAGTGTAGATATAGCCATTGGTGGTTGGCTGCCTGCTGCTTAACACAATCCATTCTTGCTGCCATCAGAGATCATCCAACTTCGAGATGTTTGGTGTGGGGAGGAAAGGAAGTGGTTACTAATAGATGATGATTAGTGTTTTGCATCTTAAAGCACAGTGCAGACACTTATTTCTCACCAGCAATAAGCAGATAGGACCATGGTTTGGTATATGGGAGTAAACCAAAAGCAAGAGGAGCTCTACGATGTTGGAGATGATTAAGCAACAGCAGGGGTTTAGAGAGCCAAGGGAAGATGGTTTGGGACTGAGGTCGCGAAAGCAGGTACAGAGAGCGTCTGGCTAGCTCTATGCTATAGATGTTTGTTTGATGCGGCTTAGTCAGGGAAAAGCCTGGTGCCCGAGGCCTAGGTGTCCCTGTGTCCAACATGCTACCCTCTAGACCAATGGTTTTGGGGAACCAGGAAATTTTTACAATGCATTATGGGGCACACATGATTTGCACACACAGGTTGGGAGTAAGGAGTTAGATCCCCATGATGTATCTTTTCCATCCCATAATACAATCCCTATCCCTTAATGTTCACATCTCTTTAAAATCCCCCAAACCTACACAGCATTTGTCACCATCTGCCATCTCTGGCAGATGCATGGAGCATGCACGGCTCTGTACGAATGTCAGCAACGTTGCAAGCACAAACTAAACGATCTGCTGCTGTTTATGGAGCTGCAGGAAGCATTGCGGCAATGGGAACGTGATGGTTTCTTTGAGGACTGATTGCTAAGGGACATAGCAAAAAGCAATTTAAGGGGATCTGTGGGACTGAGCAGCAAGTGCTGGGCTCCAGTGGCAGTGTTAGGGGCAGGTGAAGCAGGCGGCCGCCTAGGGCCCCGAGCAATAAGGGGCCCTGTCCTCAATTTGGTGGACAGAAATGAAAATATAGAAAAATATAGAAATTGTTCCCATCTAGCAGAGCCGGTAGGGCTTCAGTCTTGGCTCATCAAGGCAAACTATCATTAGGATCTGTGCTTCATCTGAATTGCAAATTTGACCATTATCTGCCCATCACCTTCACACTGACATGCTAAAAAAGCAGGAGCAAGCTCTTTGTGACACCAATTGACAGCACAATAGCAGGAACTTTTCCAGTGGTCTCATCTTTTAGTTCTTCAGTGTGGCCATTTATTCTGCCATTTTTAAATCCCACTTGTGAAATTTTGCCTTTTCCATTGCCTTCGTGACAATTTTTCCTTTGGCTTTGGTTAGCTTGGGTTACTGGGTAGGTGCGTATAGGCTGCTATGTATAAATACACTGCTGCCCTCAAGCAATCATTACAACTGTGTGAGATGTCTGTGCTGTATGTCTTTCTTTTGGTAAGTAATTTTTTAGCTTCTTTTGTACTTACTATTTTTTTTAGGGGGATGAAGTCTTATAAACTCAAGTACTTCAGAGAATTTCATTGAAATATGGTGTTTTTCATTTATAGCTACACACTAGAAACCTTCTTCTCACTTATTTTTATTTATTATTTGTATTAAACTTCGAGTGCACATAAAACCAAGCCTGTATGTAAAATTTGAGAGATTTACTGCCAAAATTTTCAATGTGGTATTTTAGTTATTTTTGAGCCATCATTAATTTTACCACTTCTTATTTATTAATTAATGCACATAGGTTTAAAAAAAATTTTAAATGTTCATTTTAACTCTGTAGTTCAGCTTTAGCTCATTTACATTAAGTGAAAGATGGTCAACTTACAAGTTTCCTGATGGAAAGATCTTTAAAAATACACCCAAGAATCATTTACAAGTTCCGGAGGGATGGTCATGTTAGTCTGGTTCAGCAACACAAACAAGGAATTGGGGGGACGGACAGTTAGGGCTGCAGGGGGGTCTGGGGCCATGGGGAGGGTGGCAGTGGGGGCCTTTAGGAGGCCCCACAATGGGTCTTCGCCCAGGGCCCCCAAGTTACCTAAGGCCACCTGTGGTGGGCTCACCGCCCCCAACCTGCATTACAGCGCCTGCAGAAGTTTCAAATGTGAAAGGCTGTGCTCTTGGAGGCTTGTGATGAACTCACGCTAGCTCTCCAGCACTGGTCACCCGCCTGAGAGCTGCGCCGACAACAGAGAAGTAAGAGGAGATTGCTCGGTGAAAGTTTGCGGCACCAGATTGGTACTGCTGAGTGGGAAATCGTTTTGGGATTTGAAAATCCAGAGTTGGGGCTATTAAGCATGTCCTGCTGTGCAGAGTTGTGACTCTCGGCATGCTGCAGGGCATGGTGGATGGATTTGCAGTTACGGGGTTCCTGAACTGCAATGGGGTGAAGGGCAGGGTGAACATCTCTATTTTGGCATCAGCCCACCTTGCCAGAGTAAATCATCTGAAAGAGCTAATTTTCCACAGATGGGCAAGCTGTGATGGATCACTGGGGATGCTGCAGTGATACAAATGTGGGCTGGCCAGGGAAAGTGCATGATACGCACATCTTTGAAAATCCAGAAGCATTCAGGAAGCTTGCAGGCAGGGCCCTTTTGTCTTTACCAGTGGTGATGCTGAAATGTCAGTAGTGATTGGAGGGGCCTGTCCCTTGCTTCCCGGACTCATGAAGCTGTAGGTTGGCCACCTTGACAACTCAAAGGAAAGACGTTAAGTACCAGCTCAGCACGTGCGGGACAGTTGAGTGTACTTTTGGTAGGTTGAAGGGAGACTGGTGCTGTTTGTTAACTAGATTAGAACTCAGTGAGAAAAATATGGTTGTGGTTTTAGCTGCCTGGCACAACCTGTGTAATATCTGCCAAGCAAAGGGGGGAGTTGTTGCTGGGGGGAGGTCAGGTGTGGAATGGTTGCCTGCTGACTTTGAACAGCCAGGCAGAAGGGCCGTTATGGGAACTCAGGCCAGAACTATGCACAAGGCCCTCCAGAAGCACTATGCAAGACACTAATATGTTGTGCTGGTCAGTGATCTGCCTGGCCCTGGACTTCTGGGGCTAGTTAGGAATTTTCTGACTCACACTGTCTTCTAATGCGGTTCTTGGGGTACGTTTATGAAACCTGTGTGTCGTGTTGTCCTGTTCTAGGACAAGTAAGGTGTGCTTTATGTGTTATAAGGGACTAAAGGTGAACTTATTTCCAAAAACCAAAAATCCGAGTACCAAAATACTGCAAAATCATCAAAACAAGCTGGCACAATCTTGTAAAATAAATGAATAGAAGAGACCTTTGAGAGTAGAATGGTTGGACACATTCGCGTTCTGTTCTGCCCTGCCTATTGCAACCACGGGTCTCCCAGGTGAGCTGTAATGTCAGGCAGGTTTTTTCCCTTGCTGGCCCCCAGCCTGGAGTGGAAGGGGGACGCACGATGCCATGTGCAGCGTTGTGGTGACTGAGGGAGCTGCTTAGATGGAGGTCTCCGCTTACTGCAAAGGGGGAGCAGCCTGTGACCATGAAACCTGCAAGTCAGCAAGAGTCTGGAGCATCCATTCTTGCTGCCTGAAATGCCCCTTTCTGTCCTGGTGCCTCTCACTGCCTTTCTCCTGTCCCCTCTCACCCTCGCTGGCCTGCCTGGTGTCTTTGTCCTCCTCACCCTCTGGTCCGATGCAGTGTTAGGCTGCAAGATCTCCAAGAACATCTGCTCTAATCTGCTGCTTTCTCCTCCATGTCCCGCTCAGGCGTTCCACAGGCATGGGGGTGGCGCCCGGTCCCACTCTTACTACGATGCTGGGCACCATTGCTGTGGACTAAGCCATTTCTTTTTTTTCTCAGCAGCATTTCCTAGTTTCTTTTCGGAAGCATTTACAGCACTCTCAGACATGGAGAAGCAACTTAAGTGGCTCTTCCCAGCAGTTGGTCCTTTGCACTTGCCTCTGTTCCTACCACCACTTTAGCCTTCCTTCAGGGCACTGAGGAGAGGCCCAGAGGGCTGAGGTAAGGATGGACTATTAACCGTACGTTTGAATTTTCCCTCAGTTTTTGTCACAACCCGACCGTTTAAATGTAATGTTTTGTATTTATTCTAAAATGACTTTCATCTGATTTCCCTCTTGCTTACCAATTTAGCTGTCAAAATCAATAACGCAGAGTATCCATCTCTAGCTTTCATCATCTCACATTACTTTCCTAGAATTACTTCATGGTGGAACTGCTGCTGGTTCTCTGCTCTAGAATTATCATGTTACTAATGAAACCCTCTTCAACCAAGATTGCTCAATGCAACTGCCAAGGAAAGGCCAACTCTTGTTCTGCCAGGCTGGGCCTGTCTCCCTTCCAGCCTGAACCTTCTCCTGGCCGAGCTCAGTGACCCTCCCAGCAGGGTCACACACAGTCTTCAAAGGGGGAGCCTGAAGTCTGGGGAACCTGATTATTTTTACCTGAGTCCAAGCCTAGGTACTCTGAGAGGATGGGGCCCATGTCCCCACGTTTTTAGAGGGGGCTGAGCCCCCACGGCCATGGGGGCATCCTCTGGGCTCTGGAGAGGCTCCTCAAGCTCCGGGAAAACTTCCCTGCCTTTGAAAATCAGGCTCCTCAGTTGGGAGTTTCAGGCCCCGTCTACACCAGTGGCCCTGCCCTAACTAAAGGCCTGATTTTGAACCAGTTTCCCAAACTGGCTGCAAACCCCTGCTGGCTCTCTCTCACCGGGCTTTACACCCGCCTTATTTCGGTTTCACGGAGATGCAGGAGGAATGGGAGGGAGGGAAGCAGCCCTAAGCCACAAGCAGGGGCCTGGCACCTGTTGGAGCCAATTGCTGGTAGAAGGGCTTGGGTTGCAGGTGTGTGGGCGACCCTCCTCCCCTGCCCCCGGCATTGAAGGTGGGGGCCGGGGACCCCCTTTGCCCCCCGCCGCCTCCTCTGGCCGCAAGCCCGGGCGGCTTTGGCCGGTGACGGGGCGGGCTCCGGGCTGGGGCTGAGCCTGAACCGAGCCGGTGCAGCCCCGGCGGCGGGGAAGAGCCGTGCCTGAGCGGGGAGCGGAGCCCGGGGCTCCGGCCCGTTTCCCCGCACGGTCCCGGCGGGCTCCGGGGAGGCGAGGGGGGCCCGGGGCGGGGAGAGGCGAGGTCGGGTCCCGCCGGGGCCCCTCCACGTGTCTGCCCCGCAGGTGGCGGCCCCGCCCCGGGCGCGGAAGGTGGGGCCAGAGCCGGCCCGGGAGCCGGAGAAACTTCGCCGCCGCCTCCCGTCCAGCCTCCCCGGCGGGGCCCGACTCCATGTACTGGAAGGGTGACCCCCCCGGCCCCGGCCCCGGCCCCGGCCCCGGCCCGCGGCCCCCGGCGGGGAAGGTGAGCGCGGATCGGATCGGATCGGATCGGACCGGGGCGGGTCGGCGGCTGCCCCCGCGCCCCGCTGGGAGGATTTTGCAGCCGGGCCGGGCCCGGCCCGCCGCTCCGGGCTGCGTTTCGTCTGGGCGAGGCGGGGGAGACTCCGCGGTTTTAATTGCCACCCTTAAAACCCGAAATTTGCAATTCTTTGGGTGGCCTGATGCCTCCCTGATTGACAGCTGCAATTGACACTCGGCTACCTCTCAGCTCGGGCACTGCCGCCGGCGGCTAATTGCAGGTAGTTGGCGGCGCTGGGCGCCGGGGCTGGCGGGACCGGAGCCATCAGTTCAAGAGCCGCCGGGGAGCGCGGCCCAGCCCCACTCGAGGGCTTCATTAGCGCCGCCAAGCCCCGGCTCATTGTCGGGGCCGCTTTATATAGGGCGCCGCAGCCCGCCAACCTCTCGCCTCTTTCCCCAGGTGATGGCGCAGGACGGGCCGGGGGCCCAGGGGAGCGGCCGCCGCCGGGACGCCCCGTTCGGCCCGGGCATGGTGAGGCGGGGGGCGCGGGCCGGGGGGCGCGGGCCGGGGGCGCCGGGAGGGGCGGAGGGGGGCGGGCGCGGGGCTGCGGGACCCCCGCCAACCGCCTGGCCGCTGTGTCCGCAGTCCCAGGCCGACGGGGAGCCGCTGCCCGCCGCCCTGGACAAGGACGAGACCCGCTCGGCGCCCAGCACCCCGTCCACGCCGTCCGTCTGCTCGCCGCCCTCCTCCGCCTCCTCCTCCTCCGCCGCCGGCAAAAACGTCTGCTCCAGCTGCGGCCTGGAGATCCTCGACCGGTACCTGCTCAAGGTGAGCGCGGGATCGGGATCGGGCGGGCAGCGGGAGCGGGATCGGGCCCGTCTCACCGCCGCCCCTTCTCCGTCCCAGGTGAACAACCTGATCTGGCACGTCCGCTGCCTGGAGTGCTCCGTGTGCCGCGCCTCGCTGCGCCAGCAGAACAGCTGTTACATCAAGAACAAGGAGATTTTCTGCAAAATGGATTATTTCAGGTAGGAGCCCCGGCTCGGTCCGCGGACTCGCCGTGTGAACGCGGCGGCAGCGACGGCGCCGTCCAGGATGTTCCGTTCCCGGGAGGGAGCCCGGCCCCGGCTCGGAGGGTGTCTGGAGCCGGAGCCGGAGCCGGGCCGGGGCGACGCGGCTCCATTTGGGGAATCCCGGCTCGACTCCGGGCTGTGTGGCCAGGGCCGGAGAAGGAGAAGCGGTAGGCGCCGGTCTCCGGGGCGCGCGAGTAAATCCGGAGTCACTCCGGATTGCCCCTGGCGGGAAGGAGCCCGGCGTGCTGCTCTCCTCAAGGCCGGGCCCGGCCGGGCTGTGGGGACACTTTCCCTCCGCCGACCCGGGCAGCGGGTTAGGGGCGCCGCAGCAGCCGGGAAACCCGGGGCGGCTCCTGGAAGGAAGCGCCGGGTCCGCCGCCCCCGAGCTGGGCAATTGGGGGCGGAGGCCGGACCCGGGGACTCGCCGCCCGGGGCGTTGGGGGTCTCGGACCTTGCTCGCCCGGTGCCCGGCAAGGCGGCTGCGGCTAAACTCCCGGGAGGCGGCTGGGGAGGCCCCTCGCCTGCCCCGTGGCTGCTCCCGGCCGGCCCGGTTTACTTCGGTTCTTGCCGGGCGGTCCCAGCGGGGCAGGAGCCGGGACAAGCCCCTCGGTCAGCCCCGGCTGCAGGGCAGAGAAGGGTAAATTTATTCCGCGCTTCCCCGTCAAGAGTCTGAAAATGCGCCGTGGAGCAACAGAGGGGCCGGGGGGCTGCGCGCCTGTCCCGGGGCGTTGGGAAACGAGTCCCGCTCCCGGTCTCGGGGTTTAGGGTGGCAGGGCCGGCCGCGCACCGGCCGCCCCTTCCCTGCGCCGGGTGCAGAGATGCGCTGATCTTAATAACCGGGGAGCCGAAACCCTGGCTCCCCTTCTTCCTCGGCTCCGGCGCCGTAAATCCCCCGGGAAGCCCTGGCCCGTCCCGGAGAGGCCGACGGGGTGGCTGTAGCTGGGGTCTTCGGGAGGGGCGTAGATGTTGAGTGACCCCCTTCAAAGCTCGCCTCCCCATCACTCTGGGGGGGCTGGGAGCGCCCCCCGTCCTGGCTGGTGTTAGCCCTGGCCGTGCGGCCCCTACCCGCGTCTACACGGGGCCGGTCCGGACACGGGACCCAGCGCAAGTGGCCGCAGGACCCGGCCTCCGCTGCCTGCCTGCCAGCCCTGCTCTGCTGCGCCCCTGAAGGCACCGGCCGGTCCCGTCTGCCCCCGCCCGCCCCTAGTAGCACCGGCGCCTGTCCTTCGACGGAGGAGGTGCCCTGGGACCCTACAGAGCTGAGGGCTGCCCCATGGCTTTGGTGAAGGCCCCCAGGTGCTTTCCTCCAAGCCCCTCTCCCGGGCCCTGCTCCTTTGCGCTGCGCCGGCCAGAAAAGGGGGTTTCTAGCTGGTGGTCGTGGGGGGAGCGGGGCAGTGTGACCCCCGCAGGGTCAGATTCCAGGGCAAAGACACCCAGCCCCGCACTCACTCCGCTTTTCAATTTCTCATCATGGGGTGGTGGTGGGGTAAACTGGTGGGTGTGAAAAGCCCCGCAGGGTGGCAGATTGTTTCCGTCCCCGGGGCGGCAGGGCAGGAGCCTGCCTGTGCCCGCAGCGCCCTGAACTGATTCCCGCTGGGGCCGTGGATCCCCCCGGCACCCTGGGGGCTGCTCTCTGCGGGGGAGACGCGGGGTCTCTTCGTAGCAGAAACCCCCGGGAGAGCCCAGCCCGGTAACCCTCACCCCCCTGACGGCCAGGGGGCTTTTCCTCTCCCAGCCCTTGGCTCGCAGCGGGGCCGTTTCTGCCCCGGGCGCGGTGCAGGTTGATTTTCAGCGGCTCGTGCCCTGGCCCCTGGGCGCTGCCCTTGCACAGGGCGAGGCTGGGACACGAAACCTGCCCCCCAGCCCGGCTCCGGGGCCTTTCTCCCTGCCGGCAAGGAGAGGTCGCGGGTCGGGCCGGGCTCGGCGCTGCGGGTTTGGCTCAAGCAGGGGCCCGCGGGCCACATGCGGCCCCTCGAGCGATTTGCTGCGGCCCGGGGGGACACGATCGTTCCCGATATTCTCCATATCTTCGGAGGAAAAGGTGCGGGGGGGCGGCCCCGGGATAACCTCCTAGTCCTCCTGCGGCCCGCCTGGGAACGTGCGTGTGACACGCCGGGGTTGAGCTGACTCCGGTTTCGGGACCCCCCGTTTCTGGGACGGTCCGGGCGCCTCTTGGCTGTTCCCATAAAACCACCGACCGAGCGGGACGGGCTCAGCCCGGTTTGTCGGGGCAGGACCGGGATCTCCTTTCCTTTCCTGCCCCGTGGCCGGCGGTGGGGACTTGGGGCTCCCGGGCCTGTGGCCGCGGGATCCCGGCGGCCGGTCCCGTGGGGCCGGTGAGTCCCGGGTTTGGTCCAGGGCCCGGGCTCGTTGCCGCGTGTGGACGGGCCCGCCTCGACCCAGCCGCAGGGGGTTTGCGGGCTCGGCTCGGCTCGGCTGCGGGCTCCCGGTTGCGGGCTCTTTATGCGGCGGTAACGGGGCCGGGCCGGGCGTTTGACGACCCCGCTCCTTGGGGGCCACGGCTGGCCCGGGATAGCCTGCGCCCCAGGGTTCACCGCGGGCCCGGGACCCTGTCGCCTCCATTCGGCTCCGTTCCCTGCCCCGGGCTGTGCCCTGCTGCGCCGCCCCAGAGGTGGCTGCATTTTGATGGGGGGACCGGGGCTCCCGTTTATTCGTCTCTGTCCCGGGTTGCGGAGCCCCCCATCCCCCGGCTAGAAACACCCGTCGAGGCTGTACTGGGGGATCCTGGGCGGCACCGGGGCCGCGGCTGCTCTGCAGGGTCCCGGGGCCAGAGGGGGTAAGTTGTCCGCTGGGGCCCTGGCCTCCGGGGCTGGTTTGCAGCGACACGTGTCTGGGTGTGCGAGTTTCTCGGCCAGTGTGGACGCGTTTGGTTTTGGGAGCCGCTCTGGGTCACACACCCGGCGGGGAGGGGGCGAGGCAGCCGGGGGCAGAGCCGAGCACACTTGGCCCGGGACACACGCCGGGTGTGACTGAGACACGACGGTGAGCGGTGCAGGGCGCGTGTGGACACGGTCCGGCGTGTGTCTAAACGGCCGCCGAGCCGGAGTCACTCCGCCGGCCCCTTTGTCGTGTGGACAGGACGGAGGCGACAGGGCTCCCAGGGTTTCTGGCTGTCAGTGTGGGTCAGCTCCTAGGGGGTCCGCCCGGCTGCTCTGGGAGCCACTCCGGTGTCAGACCCGGAGTGCGCCTGGCACGGCAGGTTTGGCTCTCACGGCTCCAGCCGGCCCCGAAAAGTGCCCCGGTTTTTCCCTGCGGAAAGGGGGCGCGGAGCCGGCCGCTGCCCTTGGGCTCCGGGGAAATCATGGCGATAAATGAATGTGTCCGTCTGCAGGTGCCACAGGCCGCCTGGGCTGCTTTGCTGGCCCCGACCGGGGACCTGGCTCCTGGAGAACCGGCTCCCGCAGCGTTTACACGCCGGCCCCTGCGGGGACTCCAGAAAGGCGGCGGCGGGTGGATCCGGTTTTCTTTGCCGGGCCAGCTGCCGGTCCCGTGTCCCCGCCTGCTCCGGCCCGGAGGGGGGTCAGACACCGGCCCCGAGGCTTTCCCGGGAGCCGGAGCAGAGGCCAGCGGTGCCCGCAAGCCACGGGCGGGGAGCGCCGGTTTCGCTCCGGAGTGTGTGTGAATGAATCGGGCTGGCATCCGCTGGGCTCGGGGATTCGGGGCCCGTCCACACCGTAGTCCGGGGGCCAGGCGGAGTGGGGCGGACCGGCTGGGGTACCACGGGTCGGAGCGGCTCCTTGTTTTGTGTGGCGGAAAGTGGCTCCGATCCGAATCGAGGGGACCCGGCAGCGAGGCGCCCTGAGGCACTTGGGGGGCCCGGCAGGCTCCGGCCGCCTCTAGGGCTCATGCGGGCCGGTCCCGGCCCGAAACCTTCATTTAAGGGTGGAAATTCCCGGGGCTGCCCGTGGGGCCGGTGGAGACACACGCCAGGGGGGCTGAGCTGGCCGACAGGGGCTTTTTCAAGGGTCCTTTTGGGGTTGAAAATGTCATTTTCCTAAAACGAATTCTTGGAAGCGATTAATTGTTTTTCCACACGGCCCACATCGGCTTTGTACCGACCCGAAAGGGTTTTCACGTTTGGAGCCCGAGTTTCGGTTTGGGGTTTTGGTTTTGGCCGTAAAGCCTGGCCTCCCGGTTTCGGTTTTGGGGGGAGCCGGGCCGCTGCTGCGGCAAATCGCTGCTTCCCGGAGACTTTGGCTCTGGGTGGAAACGGCGCCCGGAATTCGTAGTAAACCAATTCCCCGCCGGCTCCGGCGCAAACGCTTGTTGGGTTTACAAAGGGCCACTTTCACCCGGATATTTCGGGGTGTGTCGCGTGGGGAGTGGGTTGGTTTTGTTCCTTTCCTAAGGGCGCCCCGATCTCCTCGGTTCAAGGGGCCTCCCGTTGCCTTTGCCCGATCCGGCGCCGGGAGCCCAGAGTGGAAACGGTTCGAGCGAAACGAAGTGGGGCGATCCGGTTTCGGTGCGGGGTCTGCGGGGCAGGCGAGTGTCCGAACCGCCGTGGAAACGAAAGGACTGGCCGGGGCTGAGCGGAGCGGAGTTGCGGGGCTGAGCACCGGCTGCATGAAACGGTTTCACTCCGGCCAGGTGTAAATGGCTTCTAACGGAGTGAGGTTACACCCGGGGCTCACTTAAACCCTCCACCCAAATCCTAATCGGCGCCTTTAACTGGCACCGGGGGCTCCCGGTTTTCTTTGCTCTTCCTGACTCCGAATCACAGAGCGGCGCTGCCCCCGAAGCCGAAGTCGCCGGCGAAGGGGATTTTTGCGGCTATTTAAAACGATTCGGTTTTGGTTTGGTTTCGGGGAGCGTCGCCGAGCACCCCAGAGGCGTAGCCCGGTGGGTCCGCCTCTCCCAGCAATAAAACCAGCCGGGACCCCTGCCCCCCTCGGCGGCTAATAAATTTATTTATGGCAGGAGCTTTCCTGGGGGAAAATCCCTCCTCGTCAGACGTTTTGAAGACGGGGCACTTACAGGTTAGCCACCATCAGCCCCGGTTTTAAAAGAAACCAGGAGCCTGGCGGCGCTTTCAAAGACTAACCCGTGTATTAGCCCGGGCTTTCGTGGGAGAAAATCCCACTTGGTCAGACGCCGTGCAGGTGGGAGGAGGAGAAATGCAGGGGTGGGAGTCATGGCACCGGCCCACAATGTGGCAGGAAATCAAAGGCCTTGGCACGATTCAGGTGCCGGGGCAGGGCGCACGGACTGGGGTGAAGCCAAATCCCCTGTTGCGATGGGAAAGGAGCCGCAGTCAGGATTGAATCCGGTTTTCCCGCAATCTGGTCCCACAGCAGGACCGGATCTGCTGGTCCTCCTGGAGACCCCGAGTCCTGCTGCCTGGCTGGGGCAGAGCTGGTAGCAAACCTCCCACAAGATGGAAATGCTCAGCCGCTGGGTTTCACCGTTGCGGTGTCTTAATATCAGTTTTGCGCCCATTTATTCTCCTGTGCAGGGACTGTCCTGTTTATCCATGTATGGGGGGGCCCTTGATGGCATAAATCACATGGTGGGTGAGCAGGTGGTGGAGCAGCTGGCCCGGTCGGCTCCTGCCATGGTGGCTTCTGTGCAGATGTGGGCAAAGTTGGCCGGGGTTAGATGCCGAGGGGGGTTGGCATGTGCCGGCGTCAATGTTTCTGCTGTTTGCTCTGTAGTTTCCGCTCACAGCCTGACCCCCAGCCGTGTCTTACTCCCCCCCCCATTTATTTCCCCCCATCCCTCAAGTCCCCCCTCTAAAGCGTCTGACCAGGTGGGATTGTCTCCCAGGAAAGTTCAAGCGAGAAATAAATGCCAGTCGTTAAACGCCCCCAAACTCCTGTTTCTTTGACCGACCTAGATTCCCCCGGGGTCCCCCTGGGGTTGGCGGCTGGCCAGTTTACCGGGGGGCTCCTGCGGAGCCTGGACTTGGGGGGCTCTGGCCCCTCTTCCCCCCCGACAGTCCCTGGATCCACAGGTGGCCAGAATTTCCCAGAGCATTTCCCAGCCCCCAGAGTGTGTTTTGGGGGGCGAAGAGGGGGCTGGACGGGGGGCCGCTTGGCCCAGCTGAAGGCGCCTTTGAGGTGTCCCCCCCGGGTGCCGGATGTGGGCCCCACCAGTGAGGGAGGCTGGACAGGAGCGGGGGCCCCAGGGACACTGGAGGCAGCCCCCCCCCAGGCTGTTCTGTGACAGGGCCAGACCCAGGGGCTGTGGGCACCCACATGCCCTGCCCCCCAAGCCTGGGCCATGGGAGGTATCCACCCCATGCCCCCCCCCAGCCTGTGCCATGGACATCCACCCCCCAAGCCTTCCTCCCAGCCTGGGGCTATGGGTCTCCAACCCCATGGCCCAGCCTGGAGTCTTCCTGGCATCACAGGCCAGTCAGTGACTATGTAGTGCCCTCGAACCAGGGGCCCAGCCCACGGCAGAGCAGGGGGTCGGTCTCCACAGCCACCCACTGCTTCCCAGCAGGGATGTGGACGCGATCCCCGGGAGCCAGGCTGAAACCGCCAGCTCAGGGCCTGTAGGACGCAGCCGTCGGTTGTTCCCAATGAGCTGGGGCCTGGCAAGGCTTCCTGCCCCATGACTAATCTCCAGGCCCATCCGTCCCCAGGAGCTAGTTTCCAGTAGCTGACCACAAAAACCGGACAGTCCCCACCCCCACCCTGCCCCCATCTGGGAACGCAGCCCCCGGGGCCCAGAGTGCATCTCAGTTTGACAGGGCCTTCCGTGCACAGTGTGAACACTCCCCGGCTCTTTATTCACTCTGATTTGGGAGCGCAGCTGGTGGCTGGCCTTGGCCCTGTTGGGGCAATATCTAGCTTGTGATTTGAAGGCACAGGGCCCTGTCCAGCTGGGTGCTCAGCACCCCAGCGTTGGTGGGAACAGGTCTGGGCCGCTATGACGGATCAGAGGGGGTCTGGTGGGCAAAGGACCACTGGGAGTTTCTGCCCCACCTCACGCACTTGTGCCCACTAGCCAGCCTGCTGTTGTGCAGTCAATAGGTGGTGTGGGGGCTGCAGGGAGGGGGAGAAGGAATGTCACAACCAGACTTTTCCTGAACGGCAGCCCCAGGGAAAGGCCCCAGGCCCTGTTCTTTTGCCAGTGAAATCAGGGTCAATCTTTGTTGAGGTTAGTTGGTGCAGAGGTGAGGGGCAGTTTCCCAAGCTTGCGCCAAGTTTTACACCAGGTATTTAAGCTTCAGTAGCTGGGGAGAGCAGGGAGATCAGTGACTGGCAAGGTGCCTGAATTGCAAATGCCGCTGCCTTCCAGTGCACAAGGAATTCAAGCCCTAGCATCGGTCTTGCCTCAGTTTCCCATCTGTAACTGGGGATAACAGCCGTTTGGCGCTCCCTAGATGAGGCTGTGATGAGATGCGCTAAGACTGAGGGCGGTACAGGGTTTTATTATTTGGTTCAAACCTGACTCTTCCCCTTATTTCTATACAGTCCAAAGTGTCAGCTTGTTTACATAGCTCGCTGGCCCAAGTTGCGGGAATGATCTCTCCTTCTAAATAAAAAAACATTAATACAGTGCCTTTGTTTGTGCTTCTCTATAAACTGGCTGGCAAGAAGTCAGTTTACAGTGTTCCCATCTGAAGTACATTAGCTATTTCTCTGTATAACATCAGTACAAAAACGTCTTCTCCGTGCAACCTACTTTTTTCCCCTTGGTCAGCTATAGTCAGACTCAAAAACGCAGACATTTCCATTCCTCTCATATAGTTCAGTAATTAGTCATTTGAACAGAGGACTTTTTCCCATCTAGCTATACCCATTGCTCAATTCTAGCTCTTCAGGTACTCGTACCCAGAGACCCTGCGGCTCCCTTGCTAACATTGGGGTGAATTGGAAATAACTCTGTTGAAGTGGATCGAGAGAGATGACCCTGAGGCCATTAGATGACTTGAGGAAAATGTGTTAGGTGGTCCAGAGAGTGGACGGTTGCATAGGAAGGGTAAAGTGATGTTCAGATGGTGGCTGGGGAGTCTAGATAGCTCTGTGGGTTGTGTAGTTACATTAACAGTTGTTTTTATTGTCCTTAGAAATGGTTGAAGTTGCTACATGTCACAACACGGGTCTGGAAATATGATGGGTTTGCAAGTGAAGGGTGTGTTGTAGGTTTTTGTTTTCAAAAAATCTTTGTAAATGGTAAAGGATTCAATAATAAGAATGGTGCGATTGGGTTGGGGTCAGTGAGCCATCCAACTCAGTATCCTGTCTTCTGGAAGTGGCCAATGCCAGATTTGTATGACATTTCTGACATAAATAAATCAACCAAGCAAGCATCTCTTCCTCTATCAGTGAAAATACTTTGATTTATATATTTTAAAAAGTAAATCATGTCTATAATATTTGAAAAAACTTGGTTCAGTTTACTGGAATGGGGGGAAATGGCTCTAGTCTAAGAAATGTCTAGGACTGGCTAGAAAACAACAATTCCACGTAGCTACAGTTTCGGAGGTTTCAGACATTTGCTGTATTCCAGTGCAGACCTTTTGAAACCATTTCTGGCAAGAGACAGGCTCCAAACTAGCCAAGTTAGCACACTCACTGGGGATGTGGGCAATCCACATATGAGTTTCTCACATTCCCAGTGTGTCATGCCACCAGGCTGCTTGAGTAGCTGCTACTTTCTTTACCTGGACCTGGGAAATTTTCCCAAGGAAATTTTCATCAGCATTGATATATTTAAAATATTTCAGTTTCAATAAAACCAGCTTTTCTCGAAGGAAAAATGTTCTGTCAGCTATTTTTTGACCAGCTTTACACGTTTCCCACCGCAGTGTCACTTAACATTGACCGAAATAGAAAGCCCACAGACTTGTAAGATGATTCATTGATTGCATTGCCTCAGTCGCAGTCATCTGGCGGGCAACTGCCACAGGCTGACTTTTCATCTATCACCCGAACACCTCAGCCAAAAATCAGTGGCAGGTCTCGGCTCACTCACTGCCTTGTCTGCCCCTTTGGCTTGGCTTTCCCAAGGCTGTGAAGTGCAGGCGCTTTCTGAGTTTCACCAGACAGGCTGGATCTAACAATCAGTGTTTCCTGAGACCGACTCTTGCCAAGAACCGTGTGATGGTGTGTGGGACGGGTGATGCCCGTTGAAGCCACCGGCAGCATCCCCCCCCCGCCATTGACTTCCACAGGCCAGCACTTGGCGCTGGTATTTTCAGAGCACTCAGTCGCACTCCCCTCGGTGTCAATGACAGCAGGGTCAGGCAGTATTTCCCTCTCTTTCCTGAATGCCAGACACTCTTGCCCTGCTTGGTCCCCTGGGAGGGACACAGCGCCTAAAGCCTACAGCATGCTGCCCTCTCTGGCTTCAGTGAACTTGGCGCTGGTGAAAGGTGCCGGTTCAGTCCCCACGACACGGCTGGCTCAGGTCACCCCACAGATGCTGACCCTGACTGGGGTGAGGGGGCAATTCAGGCTCCAGAGCCTATCCTTGAGACTGCCAGTGTCCATGGTGGCTTTCTGGCATGGATCTTGTCTCCTGTGGAGGGGGCCGAGGCGTCCCACAGCCCCGTGAGAGTCTCTCGTCTCTACTGACGGCTGCGAGACCTAACACAAATCTATCTCCTGGGGTGGTGCTTTGGCTTGTCAACTCGATGCAGCATGAATAGCAAACGGCTCGAGGTTCTCGGTGACCGTGATGTCTGGGCAGGGGCCCAGTGCTGAGCTGGCTGTAATGCCTTGGTCGACAGTGTGGGGGAGGGAATATCTTTTACTAGGCCCACGGCTATGTAGGGGGAGAGACACGCGTTCAAGCTGCACAGAGCTCTTCCTCAGGTCTGGCCTCTGGAGGAAGGCTCATCTTTAAAGCCCTGTAGGTATCTGCATAGATCCACGGCCTGTTTCTCGTGGCTGCAGAGCAGATGTGGACCCACATATGTGTCTATCCAGGACTCTCCTGGTTCAATACCAGATATTATCTCTGCACCTTAATATCTTGGGATCAACAGGACCACTGCAGGCCAGTAGGTGAGTGGGATCACTGCAGTCCTTGTGGGACTCCAGACTCACGTGAGGCAGAACGGTTAGTGGGTGAGACACTGTCCAGGGGGTCACAGAAACGCCTACGTGACAGGCCTCTCTGGGCATCACTTTGCCCTCCTGCCCTTTGTCTTTCTGGCTTGGTTACCCTGGGAGGCCTTCGAGGTGAGGGCTCTCTCGCACTGCGTCTGGGCAGCGCATGGCTCTGATCCTGGTTGAATGATTGTCACAGGGTGACCTGTCTCCATTTTCACTGTTTTTCTGTGTGTTTTTTTTTTCCAGTCGATTTGGCACAAAGTGTGCACGCTGCGGCAGGCAGATCTATGCTAGCGACTGGGTAAGGAGAGCCCGTGGCAATGCCTACCATCTTGCCTGCTTTGCCTGCTTCTCCTGTAAAAGGCAGCTGTCTACTGGTGAGGAGTTTGGCCTGGTGGAGGAGAAAGTGCTGTGCCGGATTCACTATGACACAATGATAGAGAACCTCAAGCGAGCGGCTGAAAATGGTATGCAGACCCTCCGAGATATTCGCTGGCTCCGTGCACTCCTGGGAATGTCACCCTCCATGTTAGTAGAGTGGCTGAATAAGAGGATTTTCCCCACCTTCCCCTCCTGTTCCTTCACTAGGTAACTAAGCGACAGTACTGGCCACGTCTCTCTGTGCGTTGGGGCTAGGACCAGTTCGAGCAGCCCACCGCTGGGCCCTCCTGGCCCCCTGGAGGCTGGGGGTCCAGGGGGCTGCAAACAGCAACTGCATCATCATCCCTGGGGCCACTTCTCCTTGGGTGAGATTCCAGCCTCAGAGTCTGGGGGGCCAGTGTGTGTCCCAGGGCAGAATTTGACCCTTTGATTTAGACCTCTGACATCTTCCAGATACAGCAGGGACATGCCCACCGTTTCCAAAGGGTTAAACCTCCCCCAGGGTGCCATGGCCATTGACCTGTTGGTTTCCCACCAGCCTTGCAAGTCTCCATACCCCAGTGGCAGCTGCTGTCCCTGTGTGAGGGGTGGCCCCCCCTCATTGAGAGGCATCCCATGCTGGCTGCAGCCTCTTTCCCTGCCCTGGAGCCTCTCACTGGCACTGCTTTTCTGGACTGCCCTGTGGCACTGCCCGTGTTTAAGTGACACCTTTAGGTGTCTCCTGGGAGCTCTTTATTCTGCCCCTCCCTGGCCTTCCCATAGGAAATCCAGGTCAGCTGCTGGGCTAACAGGATCCCAGCAGGATCCACACTGGCAACTAAGGTGTCAGAAAGGGATCGCCCAGCTGATCTGGCTAAGAGCTTGCTGCAGCTTGCAGCAGAAGGGAGGGGAGTGCTGTTTTTCTTCTGGAGGGTCTGGGCACTGGGAGTTCTCTCTTGAGGAAAAGGATCCCCCCCATTCCCAGCTTTGATGGGATGATTTGTTGCTTGAGTTTGCTGGTCTCCCTCTGCAGCGTGTGGGTCAGGAAGCAGTAGAGATTTTGAGTTAGTGAGTCATAAATCTAGAAGGTGGGAAACCTGGCAGTCAGACCAAACATTCCCATCATTTTCCACTGGCCCTGCCCTCCCACGGGTTCTGCAACTTCCCAGTTGTGCTGGACTGCACCCTGGCATTCCCTTTACTGTAAGCATGCTCCAGGATCTGGTTTCTCAATCAAGTCCCCCACCTCCCAGGGAGCAGCAGAGGTCAAATGCAAAACGAAGCAGCTCCCTTCCCCTTGAACTAGTTCCAGCAACCTCTTCCTGAGTGGCAACATTCAAAGATGCAGAAAGAAGCTCAATGGCTGAGCTAATCGAACACAGTGCAGTGGGCGGCCAGGTGGCACTCAGGACTGGAGAATGCTAGTGTTTGTATTTTAAATACCATTAAAAAAGAGTAAAAACTTCCCGCTGAAAAGGAACAAGGCAGTCGGACTGTGAGATGCCGGGAGCTGGAGTGGAAGGGGAAACACTTAAAGAGGCTAAGGGGGATGGTGAAGCTAGGTACCAGCCATGGAGGAGGTGGATGGTTAGTCTAATGAAAGTGCCAAGGCTTGAAACGGTGGATTGTTTGAGCCTCGTCCCCAGGTCTCGTGTGTTACAGGCAGCTGGTGATGGGCAAAGCTCAGAATGTCTGGAGTCTGGCCAAGTTCAGTTTTAGGATTTGGGTCCCTGAGGAGTTCACCTTGACGTCAGCAAGTCTTGTTTGTGTGCCATGGGTGGGAGGCTGTGTTGTGACTCTGCCATGCGGGTGTGAACCTGTTTGAACACTACAGGGCGTGTGCTTCATGGCTGGTGCAGAGAGACAGCTAAAATTTTACAGTCTACTGCCCTCAGACCTAATGTTTATTACATCATCAAAACTGCTTTCGCTCAGACATTTTGGGGGAAAGCTCTGCTTTGGAGAGTCCCCAATGCCACAGACATCCTTGCACCACCCTGCTTCTTCCCTCGGGTTCCCAACTCGGTACCAGCTTATTTGCTTTTCTGTGGCAGAGAATTTTGGAATGGAGAGGTGTCCTTTGTTCATGTCTAACTGACTCAGCTGTAAGTTGTGTGTGCAAATAGCCAGCCTCAGCCACTGTATATCTGCATGCATTTGAAGGGTCAGGCGATAACTAGCTTGGTGAGATGAGATGGGCAGATGCTAATTGTTGGTATTTATACTGAAAGACAAAGAACACCTTCCTGCACGCATGGCTGGGCAGGAGAGTTGCCCCAGTGGTGCCTTCAGATAGCGCGGCACATTTCAGTGGTCACAGATAAGTCAGTGGTATTCTTGCAGCCACGCTCAGACAGAAGAAGTGGCCTAGATGCAGATCTGCAGGTGGAAATGCACTGGGGAAAATGAACTAGATGAGAGGCCCATAGGTAGCATGAGCATTGTGGTGTCCCTTGCCAATAGAACAGGTGGAGATGGACGAGTGCTCGTGCCATGACAAGGGATTTATCTTAACCAAGGAGAGGATGGCAGAGGACAGCAGTAGTGGCAGGAGCAGCTTCTCTCACAGGGGCTGGTGGCCCCAGAGAGCCACGGGCAGTCCCACCAACAGCTTAACTTGTTGCTGATTTTGGGACAGCCACAACCCTCCACTCTTGCCCCATCAGGAGAACTGAGCATCTGCCTCTGTAAAGTTCCTGGGAAGGGGAGGGTAGCCCTGTTAGTCTCACTCAGTAAAACAAATGAGGAGCCCTATGGCACTTTAAAAACTAACAAATTTACCCCATGAGCTTTTGTGGGAGAAAATCCCACTTTGTCAGATGCATGATATGGAAAATACAGTATAGGATCTCTAAATGCAAAGAAGGGTCAATGACAAGGTCATTTTTCTGCACAGGGTGAATGCTGAATGTTTGCCTTTGTTCTGGATTTGCTCGTTTGAAGCAAGGGGTGGATGCCTGCAGAGTCATTGTGTGGCCAGCAAAATTAGCAGTGGAAAAGACACAGCATTTCTTGCAATTGAGGAGGACCAAGTACTCTGCCCCATTTGGTTTTACTGCGAGCCAGTGCTTTTGCTGTTCCTTTGGCCGGCAATTGATGATTTGATTATTCAGAGCTCTTTGGTCAGATCACAGTCACCTCCCTCCCGAGTGCTGTTCTGGTCTGGCGTTGTGTGGTGCCTGGGCTGTGACTGGACACATTGCATGCAGAGGGAGGTTAGTGAGTTAAGGGGAGCGAGGCAGCATGCTGGTCACCTTATGGGCTGGTTTTGGCAGGTATGGTGAGCTCCCTCTCTTGGAGTAAGTCCAGCACAGAAATTATCAGTGCAAAAGACCCAGCGCCTTTGAAAATTGTCTTCTGAATGGGAAGAAGGAATGGTCCAGGAATGAAGGAATTGTTGGTGGGCTAAATGCTCATTTGAAATCAAGCTTCTGCCGCAAGGCCTAGCAGAACATGGTCCCTTTACAACTGTTTGGAGGAGGGGCTGTTGGGAGCCGGGAGACAGGGAAGGCTTTCTCGGACCTGCTTGAGCCATTCCAGGGTGACGTGCTGCTGGAGCTGGAGTGGTTGTGGTGCAAGCTGGCAGCCTCATCGGGCACAGGCCCTCAGAGATGGTGCTTGGAGAATATCTGCTTTTGGCTTGAGAGATGCACGCCTTTACAACGTCCTGCTCCGCTCTGCCTTTGTTGAGCCCAGGCCAGATCCCAGCTGTGTAAATGAGTACAGCCCCTTGACTTCACTGGAGACCAACCGCAGCAAAGGATGAGGTCCCAGGTGTCTCTCAGTTCTGTTTGATGTCTGCTGTGTCCTGCGCTGACTCAGTCTGACAGGTCTGCTCTCCGTCCTGAGTCTGAGAGACAGACGCCTGCTTCCGTCTGCATAGATCAGTGGTTCCCCTTCACACCCTCCTTGTGAGCTATCCTTCCCATGGTATGGTGCAGGTGGCTGAGCTGGGAATCACGGCCTAACCGTGATCCCGTTTCCATGCATCACCTTGCGCAGCTGCTGGACTGTCTCTCCGGGGGACAGTGGTGGAGTTCCCGCCAGCAGATGAAACTAGCTCAGTTATGTGTTTCCAAGTAGATTGAGCCTCAGCAGTTTCCAGTGAAGATTTCCTTTCTCTGAGGGTGACTGATGGTGTTTCCCAGTGTGGGCAAGCCTTGCACCTCCCCAGTGCTGCAGACACACCGAAGCTATTCCCCATGCTGCAGTTAGGCAGGATGTTAAAGGGCTAATGCTAACAAAGAGGTGCGTGGGATGGGAGAGCCATCTGCGAGGATCATTGCTAGACTGGAATCAGAATGAGCAGGAAAGATCCTGTGGCGCTTGTCTCTTGCCTAGATCCTGGATGCTCTGGTCTTTCCACCAAATTCTGGGAGCACAGAAGTTGGGGGCAGTGGGGCTTTAAAAAGGATTTCACTTTGGGGGACAGTCTTGTTCCTTTTACTTTCTCCTGCCATTTATTATGAGCTAATTAACACCTGAGCTCTCTGCAGAAGAAAGTGCTGTCTACATGCTAAGGGCTGTTCTCATTTTAGTTGCTTGGACGGCCAGCGTGTGTTTAAGGCAGGGAATGTGCTGCTGAGGAACGTGAATGTGCTGCCCCATCCTCAGCCGCATGTGGAAACGATTACCAGAAATGACATAAAAATAATCAGGGCTTGTTTACAAGGTTTGAGCAACGAGATGAAAACAAAATGTCAAATCAGCCCGGGAGGGTCCTGACTCTGGGATGCTTGTTTGCAGGACGTCAGTCCATATGGCAGACTGATGCCTGGGGGACAGTGCTGCCCTTCACAAAAAGGGTCTATTGCTGGCTCTGGGAGGACCAAACTTTGGTGGGAAGCAGGCTAAAGGGGGAGATGTCACTTGTCCTGGGGTGATATTGAATGTTAAGAGCCAGATCCTCTGCTGGTGTAAATGGGTTGCTCCCCTGCTGGTGTAAATGAATGTTGTTGCTCTTTTGGGGTCATTGGAGATTGCCCGGTTTGCCCCAGTTGAGATGTTGTGTCTTTCTGCGGTTGCTTTGGCACAGGGTGGTAATTCCCAAAGGGAGATCACACCAGCTGTAGAGGAAAGAGAGAGGCAGAAGCTGGGTGGAGTGGTTGGACAATATGATTCTGCCATTGAAGATACACATTTCCGACAGGAGACTCCAAGACAGAAACTCTGCATCTGAAAGCTCACCTCCTGGGCACTGTCTGCTCTGAGGCGAGCATGGGAAGGGTGTGGAAAGGAACAATTTCTGGAGGGTTGCAGAGGGCCACCCATTTCTTTCCACTAATTACAAAGCAATTTCTTCTGCACATGAGGCTTTATGTATAAGAAAAAATAAACAGATGTTGCTGCAGCCTGAATCCCATTCATCATCCTACAGGAACAAGTCAAACTGTATGAGAAAAGCCCTTCAACATGGGCCAAGACAATCAGCCCAGTCCAGTCAAGGAAGCAAACAGCTCATGGTTCAGGGAAGGGGGAGATGCTGGACCCACCTTCAGGGCAGCTTAGAGGTTCTTTGCCAGCATTTTATTGGCCAGTCCAAGCACAGTCCTGATGTGCCAGAGGACCCTCGCAGGAGCCTGCTCTCCGGAATCACTTACTAGAAGCAGGTCTTACAGCGGGTGCCATTTCTATCCCTTTGTGGAAGATGGCCCTGAGGTGACCATGCCCCCAGCCCTGCTGCCTGGAGCATTTAGAGTGGTGATCAGCACTGACAAGGCCCGGGCGGGTCCTGTATTTCGGAAGTGAACTGATTCTTGCATGAATCAAATGCACAGTCTTCTTTTCCTCCTGTGCTTTCCCCATTGCCATGGTTTGGCTGGGTATGTCCTGGGAACCATGCCACAGGGCAGCATCCCACGGTGGCCAGGAGAGGGCAGGGAGACCAGCTGACCTCCACCACAGCTCTTGTTCATTGCTCCTTTGTAGGAGTCCATGGCCCAGGACCCTGGATGGAGGAGGGGTTGATGTTCCTAGGATGGGAGGAGGATTTGGAGGGCAGAAGGAGCTGGAAAGAATGCCCCACAGACTGGTTATGTAGGCGATCTAGTCTGAGGCCATGAAAATCTTTAAGCACAAGCTAGTGCTGAGCAGGGTAATGGATGCTGTGATTCCTGTGTGCTGGCAGCACCGTGGGGCTTCAGTGGCACCTAACTTGTCTTCCCAGGGAGGACTCCTCTGCTGCATGGTTGGGGACTCAGCTACGAGGCTGTCAGTAAAGCCCCATCTCCTTCATCAGACACATCCTGTCTCTCCGACGGTTCCTGGCAATCGCTTGCCTCTTTTGTAATGTTCAGGATTCCAGGGGAGTTAACGAAGCGAGGTTTTCTGCTCCCTGATTCTGTCCCCCCAGGGAGTCTCCTGGTTGTGCGGGGTCTCGCTTTAACTAGCAGCGTAGAATTAGATGTTTCTAAAGCAAAATGGTTCCTAAGATGTGGCAAACTACAAAGAGACAGTAGACACTGAGCACGTTGCAGTGATGATTGTACTTTAAGTGGCTTCCAGGAGCACTAGGAGTAGTTGTCCTGCTGGAGGAAATGTTGTCCCAGATGTAGGGTTTATCCTTTCTCTTTCAGAAAGGGCCATTAGAGCCTTGCCTTCCTGGTGGATGGTCAGCAGAGAGGGGAGTAACAGGCCTGCCAGAAGCGTCACTAGGCAGCCCTCCTCCTACACTGTTGCTGCTGAGCAGCAGTCTGTGGCTGGGTTCTGGATTGGACCCCAGCAGATGTTATCTCTGTGAGAAAAGTGCCTCCCCCTCAGTCAGCTGTAGGTGTTGCAAGGAAGCCACGTACCCAGGGTCACGTTAATCACTGGACAATTTCATTGGGGCTACGCGGAGTTGGATTCCCCACTAAGAGCTTCTGAAGGCGGAAACTGACTTCTGCTGTTCTGACTGATAATGGTTGGGTAGGTGGCCAGTAGGGACATCAGGTATGTACAGAACCTGCATAAATGCTTGTCCCAGCTGCTGTTCCCCTTGTCCTTCCAATTACCTGATATACCTACTTGTTGTTCGGTGTCCTAATCAGACTGTATCAGACTTCAGGGCAGGGGCTGTGTTTTACATTGTGCTTGTTCAGCATCTAGCTTGCTGGATCCTGATTGGGGTTTCTAGAGAATATAAATCATGACTGCCTGGGACCGGATGAGGTGGTGCAAAGACTCCTGCTACATGCCAAATTGATATCATTGATGCTAAGTGGTATTGCTCTGGTAGGACGTTGCCAGGCCATGCAAACCTGGGGCTAGAGTTATTCAAACTACTTAGTGCCAGCATGAATGTTGTCTGCTGACTACAGAATGGTGTCTGACAGAGGTCTATAAATTCTTGGCTGTTCTGCAGAAAGTGAATAAGGAAGAGTTATTTACCCCTGCAAACAACACAAGAACCAGGGTCACCTGATAAAATTAAGAGGCAGATGGTTTAAAACAAAGAAAACACACAGTGCACAGTCAACCAGTGGGACTTTTTGCTAGGGGATGTTGGGAAGGCCAAAATTATAACTGGGTTCAAAAAAGAATTAAGTTCCTGGAGGACAGGACCAGCAATGGCTATTAACCAAGATGGTCAGGGGTGCAACCCCATGTTCTGGGTGGCCCTAACCCTCTGACTGCCACACTTTGTGGCTGGACAACAGGATCACTCAATAGTTGCCCTGTTCCGGTCATTCCCTGTGGAGCGTCTGGCATTGGCCAGTGTCAGAGATAGGACACTGGGCTAGCTGGACCATTGGCGTGACCCTGTGTAGCCATTCTTATGTTCTTAGGAAACCAAGGTTAAGTTCCCAGCTCCTCCACAGATTTTGTGTGACCTTGGGTAAGTAACTTGGCCGCCCTGTGCCTTATATCCCCAAGTGTAGGATGGTGATAATAGCACTGAGCCAGCTGCTGGAGTGGAGGATATGTACTGGGAGGTGCTTGTAGTAGGAGATGTTAGTCAACAACTTTTTGCTCAGGTTTGAGGCTCTTACTTACAGGATGCTGCTACGAGACCTATGTGAACTACAGGGATCTGCACCTATTGGAAGGGGAATGTCTCCTCTTTGGTGCACTTTCCAGACAGGTGCTTGTGTGAGTCCTGCCCCTTTGTGCAGCTTAAGAAGCCACACCATAGCGTGAGAGTCATGGGAGTGGGAAGGATTTCCTCTGCTCACTGGGGGGGGGGGGGAGGGGAGTTTGGTGCAGTGCCCAAGGCATGCACGTCCCTGGCGTGTGAGGGCACCGGCTCTTTGGGGCTTCTGGAGTGATGCTGGGCAGCTGACTCTGGCTGCCTGGGGTCCTGCTGTGCTGATCACCTAGAGGTGCAGTGACTGGCTCTTTCTCTTCCCAGGCTGCTTCTGAATTCCCTAGCTTGGGCGGGGGCACGGAGGTCAGGATTTGAGCCCCAGGGCCTGGCCCTGCAGTCAGGCTACACTCCTACTCTGGTCCACAGGTGCTGGTTTGAACAGTGGGGCACGTCTGGGAGGTGTGAGTCACTTTGCATGGCCTACAAGGACAAGTAGCCCAAACTCTGTCAACCCAGGCCCCTCTTCCTGGGCAAGCTCCTGTTTTCACTGACCGCCCCCCCCCAGCAGTCAAATGGGGTGAGGAGGGGTCCCAGACAACTGGTCCTGTGTCCTGGGAGTGGGCTCAAATAGGCATTTCACTGTATAAAAGAACCACATCTGCAGACCAAGCCTCCGCCCACAGTGAGCGTGCTAAAAACTTCCTCTCTGTCTGTAGGCAATGGGCTCACGCTAGAGGGAGCAGTCCCGTCCGAGCAAGACAGCCAACCCAAGCCAGCCAAGAGAGCGCGGACGTCCTTCACGGCTGAGCAGCTGCAGGTACAGCCTCAGCCTGGGTTCTTCTGGGAGTGGGAGTCAGGTACTGCATGAGCTGAAGGTGACGCTTATCCCTGTGTCTATCTGCCCTGTAGGTCATGCAGGCCCAGTTTGCTCAGGACAACAACCCAGATGCACAGACCCTTCAAAAGCTGGCCGACATGACTGGACTGAGCAGGAGAGTCATTCAGGTAAGGGTCGGCGGAGGGGCTCGGCTAGGCTGATGATATACACAATGTCCCTGGCTGCTGCATTATAGCCACAATGAGATTTATGGGATTCGGTCAGCTAAACCAACACATGCTTCTTAGGGATGGCCAGCAGGAATTACCATCAGAGAGCCACTGCTGGGAACTGAGGCCCTGGATAAGCTGGAGCTATCACATGCCCATTCCCAGGTGCATGGGTTTGACTAGAAAAGTAGTTCTTGACCACTGTGTTGGGACGCTATGCTGTGTTGCCACACAGTGGTAAGCGTGTTGCGGTGAGCCAGGGAGATGGCTGGATTTGGCCAGGGGTGGGAGTGGTGGGCTGGTGTGTCCTGACGGGTTGTGATATGTTGCCAAGTGTGTCACAACCTGCAAAAGTTTGAGAACTGCTGGACTAGAGAGTCCACTAATAATCCCCGCCGTGTTCTCATTTTTTTCCCAGTTTCCCGCCTTCTTTACTTTTGCTGTCTTTTTTCCTTTTAAAATTTGTATAATCAAAAAGTCTAGCTCCATGCCAATGCAAATAAATGAAAGGGGGAAAAAATCTCCTTTCAATACAATGTCCCTAACCACTTTACCTTGTCACTGAAATTCAGGCCAGACACCCAAGCTCCTTCCCCCAAGAACAAACACTCCACAACATGAGGAAACTTTACCTGTTCAATGCACTTCATTCCACAGAATGACCACAAGGAGCAGCCAAAGTGAGCTCACCTGGAAAACAGGAAGGTTGAGTTTTTTAAATATGTGAGGAACTTCAACAGCCGCAAGGAAAACAGGGGAAGAAATTGTAGAAGCCATCCCAGGGAGGGGGTGTTGTGTGTTGGGCAGTGAAGGTAATGCTGCTAGCAAGAAATATAAAAATGCTGCCAGCAGATAGAGCCCAGGACTTTGATTCCTGCGTATGTCCTGCTGAGTGGCCTGGAGCAATCACTGTCACCTCTGTGCAACTCAGTTTTGTCATATGTAAAATGGGGACAGTGACCCTGCCCTGCTTTATGAACCACTTTGAGATCTGCTGGTGTAAAGCCAAATACAACATCTCAGCATACCTATTCAAGCAGGAGGTACAGTTCCTGTAGGAATCGCACCCAGCTCCCATACCTCTTCTGTGTTTATAGTCTCAGCTGCAATGTTGCACTGACATACCCTAGCACATAAGAAAAACCCAACAGTCTAAAATAAACTTGCAGTTTTCATCCACGTTTGCCCTGACAAAGGCAAATTCAAATATCTAATGTGGGGTGAAATCCAGCTCCAACCCCAGTTACAAGATTCTTTAGTAAACACAAGACCAAGTGGACTATACAGCAGGTGATTTTTGTGTGCGGAAAGGACCTTTCAATGGGAAACGATTTGTCAGGCATAATCTTGTGTGAAACACTTACAGATGTTTCCGTCTCTGTGATCCAGTACCCATGTTCTCCAGCAGCAAGAGGGGGTTTCCTCTTTGTTCCAAGTCAGGGAACATTTGTATTCTGAGCTACCCTGGAAAAAAAAAAGTAAGAAATAAAACTCACCTTTTAACACTTTTTAAAAACTGGCTGTTCACATTTCTTCTAGTGGAAGAAGCAGGATTCAGTCTCCTGACTACAGTCATAGTTTATTGGGGGTTCCTTTCATCTAAACAATGAGACAGACACCTGCTGGTATCATTGAACAGGTCTGTGCTGTACAGGTGTACAGTGCTGACCTCCCAAAGGGTCTGTCTCCACTGCAGAGCTAACCCAGGCCTTGGTTCTAGCCCCCCAGCCTGGTTCCCTAGGTGGGTAAGAAGCTGGAAGGTGGGGGTCTCGGGTCTTCTGTCCTTCTAGGTGCATGAGGGGGGATCTGAGGGCTTCATCCCTCTGGGTCACACCTGCTGAGACTAAGGACTTCAGCCCCATGATACTCCGCACCCTTTGCCCAGGGCAGAATCCCCCAGACCCACCACCTATTGCAGGACAAAAGCCCTGAGCTCCCTGTCTTGGTATGTTGAGAATGGGCTGCGTGAGCCACACTTCAATTGTAAAAGAGCCACATGTGGATCATGAGCTACTGTTTGCCCCCCAAAGCTACAGCTTTCAGTTAGGAGAGAAACCTACCCCTTTGCAATGAGGACCCAGCCAAAAACAGTCAAGTGTTGCTAGGCCTCCAATGGTGTCCCACAATTCTCCTTGTGTGCCCAGGAAGACAAGAAGGCAGGTTTTTCCAGGTTCTTAGGGGTGGCCATGCCCTGGGAAGGACAATGAGATATGCCCTCAGGAGTTCCAGTGACACATCCAGGTGAGTGCACACCAGTGAGGACACAGACTCAGGCAGGGCTTTGCAGTGTGGCTAGGCTAACCTGGAGGTTCAGACATGGGTGTGAGTCACCCACCATCACTCGGCAGTGAAGCCTTACCCAAAGTCCTATCTCAGCATGCACCGGGATGGAAGCTTTGGTAAAGAAGAACATCTTTTTCTTGACTGGTTCAAGGTTCTGATCAGGAACACCGCGGGAACCTCCCAGGTGTTACAATACTGTTACCAACTGCTTCCGGTGAGATTGGTTCAGAGAACTGAATGATGAGATGGCAGCTGGTCGCATGCCGTTAAAGACCAGTAGAGTTTAATGCCAGAAGCAGCTGATGAAGTGGGATTTTCTCCCATGAAAGCTCATGCAAAAAATAAATCTGTTAGTCTTTAAGTGCCACAGGACTTCTTGGTTTATTTCTGCTGGACTAGACTAACACAGCTGCCCCTTTAGAATAATGCCAGAAGAGACCTTTATGGTCCTCTAGTCATACCTCCTGTAGAACACAGGCCATAGACTTTCACCAAGTGATTCCTGCATCAAATTCAAAAGGTTAGCCATTTAATTAACCTGGAGTATGTCATTTTATTAGCTAAGGCAAACTAATAGGAAAAAATGCAGCCAGAGAGTCCTAATGCTCTAGCGTCACCAAGTTTAAACTTGTTCGCTAAGGTACACAAATAAAGTCATAGAGGCCAGCGTAGTGTGGTAGCAGGAAGACTTCCCAGTGCACAAAGTTCTAACAAAGTCTCCTCTGTAGTCTCCCACCCGTTCCTTGAAATGTGCAGAATGAAACAAATTCTCCTGTGTTATAGATCAAACCTCAGGTCAAATATCTCTTGAGCCAAATGGTCTTGTTTCTGTTGGCATTGCAGGTCTGGTTTCAAAACTGCAGAGCACGCCATAAAAAGCACACGCCTCAGCACACAGTGCCGCCCTCTGGAGCCCCTCCATCCCGGATGCCTTCGTCGCTCTCTGATGACATCCACTACTCTCCCTTTAGCAGCTCTGAGCGGGCCAGGATGGTAACCCTGCACGGATACATAGAAAGTAAGTGTCAAACACACCCAGCGCTGTAGCGTATGTGGCAGGGAGCAGAAAGGGAGAAGGACCTACTTGGAAAAGGCAGAGAAGAGAGATACAAGGTGCTCTCTTAAAAGAAGCAAATGGTGCCGTTGCATAGATACCTGTCATCGAGAACTTCCTTGTGAAGTTCCAATACACAAATGGTGCAGGCATCCTCTTCAAGGTCTGACTTCTTGTCAGTTGTGCACCCGGTCAGGAAGGCCTTTATTCCCCTAGAGACCAGGCACCTGGGAAAACAGTTTGGGGCTTTTCCAAGGGTCTATGCAGCGGAGCAGACCAAAGACCAATACTGTCTGTGGTGGAGAAAGGAATAGATAAAAGAAAAGTCATAGCTGTGGTCTCTTTCAGTAGAATCTCTCACCCTCAGTTGGTCATCAGAGTGGTTTCTCTTGGTTGGGCATTATCCCTCCTAACATTGCCCTTGTAAATCAGGGATGATGGCTAACGATCATGTAGTTATAACTTAGTTTGGACATCGGGTGGTCTTGTTCCCACAAATGGGATCAGAAGCTTTTCCCCTAACACTCTGAGTGCTAACTGATCATTTGTGATCAGTGGGTCCTGGGACACCCACTTCATTCATGGGACACTTAAGGTGGGTACAATGAATACATTGGATAATTTTGTTTAAAAAAAAAAAGCTTAAAATTTTCACCCTTCTCCTGTGATCCATATGGACTGTAGTAGAAGCTATTTTTTCTTAAGCACCAGCATGGTGGAAACAAAGCAAGGATGTACGTTACTCTTCTTATATCTTCCTCTGACCACTCAGTCTTTACCAGTTTCTTGCTCAAGATCCTGGCTGCAGAGCCTAGAGGGTTTGGTTTATTTATAGCATAATGACAGCTAATTTAGCCCTGGTACAAAGGGTAATTGATTGAAGGTCACAGAGGCTGAAGCCCTCTTCTCATTCACAGGTCAGGTACAGTGTGGGCAAGTGCACTGTAGACTTCCCTACACTGCTCCACCAGTGCACCTCAAAGCAGACATGGAAGGACCACTATCTAATAGGGGTGAGAAGGTAAATGCAGTCCCTGTTCTAGGCTTTGAGTCCAAGCATTAATTGTAGTAAAGCTATGTTTAATATCATTGCCACAGCCTTGTGCTGCCCGCTGTCAGACGAAAGCAGTCCCATGGTGCCACCAAACATCCCTGCTTCATCCAAATATCTCCCCAGCTGCTACCAGCTCATTCCTACTGTCCGCATTGCTGGTGACCCTTGGTTTACTCACCAACCACTGACACAATGTCTTCCATCTGTGTGCCTCTCAGAGCCTGCTGTTCCTGGGGTGTGGGGGGCTACTGCACTTGGAGTTAATTAAGTCTTTTTGGTTCACCCTGCCTGATCCACTCTCACCCATTTGTTTGGTCTCTTCCCTTTCTATGTGGCAATGAGCATTTTCTCCTGTGTCATTAACCAGCTTGCCATGTGCTCTTTGGTGAATGGGCATTAATGTTAACTGGGTGCAGAGGGCCTTGAACATCCACCAGCCGTTGAGTCTTCTATGAGTTAACATGAAAGATAAGATCTCTTGGAGCTCTCCTCCCAACCCTACATGTGAGGACATGGCATCCCAGAACAATAGCAGAAAACTACTGCATATGAGCCAGTGTGATTCAACTGAGCACTTACTGCATCTGGTGTGTGGTTTCCTGTGCAAATAAACCTCATATCTCCTGACTTTCAAAAACGTGTGTCTGAAGATTGGCTCCTAAGCCTTTGTTGCCGTGACTAAGTGATGGCTTAAATTTTCAAAAGCATGGGGCATTCAGCTCCCATGTTTTCAGCTTTCAGCACTCGTTTTTGATGATACTGAGCTCTGTCTTTTGTCTGGAAACATGGGATTATTTTGTTTGGAAGCACTGGATTACTGAGGTCTTTGATAAACAGTTCTGATGCCTTACACACACACACACATAAGCTACTTGTACAGATAGTTCAACTGGTTTTAATTAAACTACTTGCCTACAAAGTGAGTCAGGGTGGGACTCTGAGGACATAGGGCTGTCACAGGTGTTTCTTAACTTTTTAAGTGTCCCTCCAAAGTGCTGTTGTAGCTGGGTTGGTCCCAGGCTATTAGAAAGAGAACGTGGGGGAGGCTGTTTCTTTCTTAGTTACCTCCTCCATTGTCACTCTGACATGCTTTTTCCAGATATGTGGTTTGTAAAAAGATTTGACTAACAATTAATAGTTATGGAGAACCCTATAAAAATAAACCTGGATCCATTTGGACACACTCAAATTGCACTTTGGGCCAGGTTGCTCTATTCTTGTGAGTAGACAGACTAAAATAAATTGTTTAAAGTCCTAATTGCTTTCTTAAAAACAATACTTTGGTGACTGACTGTAGGAGAGGATACTATAGAGTGAATAAATTGACTGCTGATATTAAATTTCCAGAAGGGGTGCGGTGACTGGAAAGCTAAAGATCTGGCCCTTGGTGTAAAGCTAATTTAAATTATGGGTGATATTAACACTTTCCCATAATCTCCTATTCATGAATTCTGCTCTACGCATGATATGGCTTCCTTCGAAATGTAGCTTCATTCTGTAGAACTGATCACTCATGCTTAAGTTTAAACCATAATTTTTATTTTAAAAAAGTAGGTTGATAGGAAAAATCCTTGATTGTGCAAACCTCTTATTTCCAGTTGGGAAACACAACTTCTAACACTCCCTGAAAACATGTTTCTCTTGCGGTGTCGGTTTGTCTTTGTAAGTAGCTAACGCACCATTAACATTTTTCCCGATAGGTCATCCTATTTCAATATTGATGGCGCGAGCGCTTCCTCATCTGTCCGTGGCACTCCCACCACTGCTGCCCCTCAGTCGTTGAAATAGTGTCCAATCTAAGGCAACTCTGATCAGTCATGCAGGAGAAACTCAATTTCTGTGTGTTTCGACCGACCAGCATCAAATAGCCAATACTATTTCCTACCAACAGCACTGCCAGTGCATTGAGTGCACGGTTATGGTTTTCACTTGTTTCTTGTGGACTTGCAGACTGATGAGTCCTTGAGGCACTGTCATGCACAGCTCCAATCAATGGCCCTACTGCACTTACACCATTGCTCCCAGCATCATGGAACAGGAAAAGCTCATTCAGTGCTGAGCCAGAAGTACCATTGATTATTACCTGACAATGAAAGGAGAGGAGAGTGCAAAGCAGTTGGACCTGATTCTGTCCAGCCCCAGTGTAACACTGTTGATTCTAGGAGGTGATGCCTGATGCGCCTTAGTGTGAATGAGCTCTGAATCAGGTCCTTTAGCTCAGCCACTTAGCACTTGCTGAGCCAAATTCACGGCTGATTGTAGCTCTACAGAAGTTAAGAGAGTTATGCTAGTCAGAAATATGGCTATTCATCTTCAAAGAGCTTTAGAACAACTGATCCATGAAAATCTCCCTGGAGGGAGTTAAATAAATCTCCTTCTCCCCATTTTACAGATAGGAAGACTGGGACACAGGCAGATGATGAGCTCAGTTTCACAAAGGGAGTGAGTGTTATATGGCCATTAGTGTTCAGAAATTCCAGACTTCCATTCCTGTCCTCAGAGTGCAAGACACACCTCCATCCCAAGGATCAGCTTTTCTTTCCTGGCAGCCTTTTCTCAGTTCGCCAGCAGCGGTCCCAAGAGTGTATCTATACCAGACAGCTAGTCACTGCGTCCACTGGGGTTGGGAAATGATATGTTTCTCTACTAAAACTCCAACCGAAAGCTGTTTCTTAAATCCACAGGACTTGAGTCACTGTGGCACAGATCCCAGCAGATAATGCTAGCAGTAAAAGTGCCCATGAGAACAGTCACGAGGTGTCTTTACATCATTGGTCCACTGGAGGTTGTAGCTAGCCTACGGTCAAGAAAAATGGGCACTGTCTGACAGGAGTCAGCATATCCCTCTTGCAGTTTCCACTGCTGGACTCCCATGGGGGCCCAGCAACTAGCTTAAACTGTCCTCATTTGGTGGAATTCCTGATGGAGTAGTGTGAACTTGTGAATCAATCTCTGCTGGCCCTACGGGTTCAATTCCAACTTTTCAGCCCAAGTGGTGCAGGAATCAAGCCTGGGGCTTCTAAGGAGTGACTTTACATCTTTAGTTTTACATTTTCAATATATTTAGCGTGACACTAACTAGTTTATTAGGACCAGTAGGAACAAGCGAAGGCGGGGATCATGCAGCAGGCAAGAACAGCATATGATTTTTTAAAAAAGGTCACCCTAACAAATCTGGCAGCTTCTTTTCATGATTACCTCGCTGTTTGCTATGCCCCATTTCCAGTGTTTCATAGCTATGCCTCTGACGCACAGTGAGGGGAGAGCATGGTTTTCTCATTAAGCCAAAATTCAAATGGCAGCATGGAAAGGGCCAGGCTCTTGAGTGCTTACTCTGTTCTGGTGAGTGCTTACTCCCACGAGCAGCCCCACTGAAACCATTGAGCAAGGACTCAACAACCAGGTCCCATGCCAGGCCAGAAACTCTGCAAAGAGGCCTCCTTGATAGTAATAATAAAAGGGAAACAGCATTTGAAATCCCCTCTCAGTTCCATGCTAGTAACCAGTGCCTGTCAAAAATTCTCCCTGAGTGCACCAGCCAGCCTTGCTGGTGAGATCTGAAGGCTGCTTTTCCAAAAATGTGAGGTCCTAAGGAGACCCACTACTTAGGATATGTGAGAGGTGCCCCCTTTCCTGTGCTTGTCCCAGAAGGATGTGAGTCTACCAATCATGCAGCCTGACTTTATAGCTCAAACTGCAAAGATTCTCTTTTAGCACTGGAAATCTCAGTCTCCACTTTCAGACAAGATGGCAGTCACCACGATAGCCTTAGGCAACAAGCGTTTCCAACACCGCAACACTTTCCTAGTGGGTCCGCCTTAGCTTGCTGTAACAAAGCTTACTGCCCATGTGGGTCAAGCTCATTGTGAGGGAGCATTCACCAAAGTCATTGCATAGTGAATTGCATAACAAGCGGATATGGCCTTCCGCTGACGTGAACATCAAGATCTGTTGAGTGGCGAAGTAATGCAGTAAAAACGTATCTTGGGATTTGGTGAACTAAGTCGTCAATGTGTCACACTGCATACAGTCATTGTTATGATAATTCAACGCAGCCAACAGCTCACAGTTTTATCCACACTTTACCTTGACATTTGAAAGGGCGGATGAAGTTAGCCGTCCATAAAATATTATTCACCCCCTGAAAGATGAATAATAGTTTCCATTGAATTCAGTCAGTCCTGAGACAACCATCTGCATCTGTGATCTGATTGGCTAACATTGTTCCAGAGCTCAATATTATTGCCCCTCTGAGGAGGTGAATGGTAGAAATCAGCATCTGTTTTCAGTCAATGATAAGCCAGATTTTTTTTCTTTTCATATATAACAATGAGCGAGAGACCTGCGTAACAGCTTCTTGTTTGCTGTAGCTGTATGTTCCAAGTGTGGCATTCGATACAGTGAGGTTGTAATGATTTGGTCTGTGTCCACTTGAAATGGCGTTGATGGTGACTGACGTGCTGTTGGGAAGGGCCACTTTCTTCCCCATCTCTGCTTGCTTGGTCCAATGACTTTTGTTGGGAAGCTAGCGTAATACAGTAATGGGCAGATGCTCAGTTTCAGACTGTGAGAGAAATATTCCAGACTGTAACTTAACCCCACATGCCATGGCAACTGAAATTTCCACAACTCTGGTTGATTGAGGGAGACAACAAATTGGTGCATTGCTCTTCAGCCTCAGCAGGACTATGAGAGGGAAACTGCTGGACAGATCTGGTAAATAACTACTTTGTTAATGATCCAGTCTGACTTGTAATATGTACTGTACATCCAAGTTCTTTTATCTGTTACCACTGACAGGCTTAGAATGCAAAGCACAGGGCTAACGTGTAGACATTTCCGACCAAATATATTGAGTGTGAGTGGAGTCACCACTAAATGTGTCGCGAGTATTGCACTGTTCAACTCACGCACAAAGAAGTGGCCACAAGCAGCTTTGCTAACTCAGAAACCAGACTCTGCTGTATTAAGCCTAAATTGTTTGCAAGAACTGGAAGCAATTCAGCTTGTGCAGTTTTAGAGCTAATTTGTGTATGGAAAATACTCAACTGTACCAAGAATGTAAGAAATCCTCTAATTTATTCAGTACTTTGTTTCACAGTGCATTTCACATTGACTATTGCCATTGAACCAAACCTTATCTCAGGTCATTTGCATTCATCTCCTGTCTGTAGATTTTTAAAAAAAACCCTTCTCATTTATTTAGTTTATTCAGTAATTGCCAAATGGGTTATGGTGCAGTATTGCAAACTCTGTGTACTATGGTTTTCCAATTGCTATTTACAAAAATCTTATAGACTAAACCCATTGTGGGTAGTCAGTGAAGGGTGAACTTTCCCATTGGAATTTAGTAAGATAAACAAATCTGATGAGGGATTGGGGTGGGGGGGGGTGGCTGAAAACAGAGCGGTTTAAAATTTTATTCCCAAAATATTCTGTTGACTTTTGGCCCATGTTTCTTGACCCCAAGGCCCTAGCTAAAGATGCTTCCACAATGTAACACTTGGGTTGGGAGCTAAATCCTGCACTACTGCTCTCAGTGATACATTCAGACCTTGTAATATAAGGTTCACTATAAACACTTCTCAGAGTTTTATTTCAAAAGCAGATCATTTTGTTGTAGCATGTTGCAATTACGCATGTCTTGGCTACAATGGTTAAAAAATCCTTTTGAATGAGTGGACAGTCAAGACTAGTATTTATTTAAAAAAAAAACTAAATTGTAAGCACTTTTTGTAAAACCAATGTCTGTTTTGTTACATACTTTTAATGTTGTGCTTTGTAAATGTCTGATTTGTGTAATAAATAAAGTTAATGCAAGTAGAAGTGCTGGCACTGACATCAAGAAAAGAAAGTGATGTAATTCAATTTTATTTGATTTTAAAATACTTTCTTGCTTACTAATCAAACAGCAACCCACCCAGTTTTTCTGTTTTATTATTTTGTTAAACTCTAGCTTCTGGAGAATTCAACAAATGTTCCTAGTAAATAGATGTAATTTCTTAGTTAGCAAACCAGTCATTAAAGAATAACTATGGTGTACGTTATTACAATGATCAATCAATATCAAAGTACTGAACAAAGGGAGGGTAAAAGAAATTCACCAGGACAGCTATCTAGGAGCTACTGGAAATAATGCTAAGATGCAGCTAAATGCCCTCAGTACTGAATTTGAGGCAGTCTCTTTAGCAAATTATTTTGTATGTTGAGGCTTAATGATGTGTATTTATTGATCCTACTGCACACTGCACACCTCTCAGGTATATTAGGATAAGTATAGTAAGCTTATTTCCATGGCGTCATGTGAACATAGTTGATTAAATGATGGTTGCAGGGGTTTTTTTAATGCTAACATAGGCTACAAAAACTACATTTCTATAATGATAGGGGCTGATCTAAATCCACAAGGGCATTCAGACTTAAGGATGAATCTTGTATGCTGTCTAAAATAAGGTAAAGCTGTGTTCACTGGTTTGGTTTATATCCAATAATTTCATCCCAGCCTTTTCGGCAAGTGTGTATGATCCATTCATGTTCATCATCATCTGAAAGAGAGAAAAAGAAATCGTCAAATGTCACAATTCAGCTCTGCTCTTTGCACAGAAGAGCCCAGATCAGACAGGCAATTATCTTCGAGGAATGAATGCATTTTTAAATACTTCTTGCTTAGCCAACAGATCCTATGTTCAATTTTGTTGGCATTTGCTAAGATTCAAACATACATAACAGAAGGAAGAAAGGAGGGTGTCTGGTAATAGATCTGCTCATCAGGCCATTTGACCAAACTAACTGTTTGGAAATCATGCAAAAATGGTAAAGTTTCCTTGTGCATAGTATCATTTTTGATGTCTCATAAATGTTTACAGTAAGTAGATAATATCAGCACCGGTAATAAGGCCGTAGATCTTTATTGCTGTTGATGTCAGTTTATGAAAATTGCAACTGATGAAAAGTCCAGAGTTAAAGCCCTGGTTTGGATTTTTTTTTACAGCTTTTATTCCATCGTTACTATTAAAAAATGCTGCATTATAACAGATAGCAACAAGTTGATGTACCCGCTGATGGTTGTATGTTAGACGCTCTTCTGCATGCCCACAATTAGTCAATGGCTGTCATGTTGTTATCTTTCAGAGCCCAGAAAAGTGTAAAAAGTGAAAACCAAAAAAGCAATTTGGAAAAAACACCTATCCAGAAAAGTGTGAATAGAACTATTTTGAAAAATTACAGAACATTAGAACTCGATAAACATTAATACTTAGGAGCTTTCAAATGAAGGGACTAAAGTGGCCTGTTGTATGGGCTTTTACTTGTGCTGCTGTTTGGAAAAAATCTGTGTACTAGATCAGGCAATTAGATTGCTTAAAACATAATGGGTAATGATTTTTTCTTATTCAAATGAAACACCCTGTAGCAGCGCTACTTCTCTGTTCTGCCATTTTTCACACACTTGAATCCATGTTTGCAATCTGTGCTTCTAACCAAATGCAAGGTAAGCAGCAAGGCTTACCTGAAAGAGAACACATTGCCCTTGTCAGTTACAGCTTTAACAAAAAAACATGGTTTTAGTGAGGAATCCGCTGCTGAATGGCGACTTCTGCTGCTCGTGAGCTGGGCTTTTGTTATGTTTATCTAGCAACGTTTCAGTTTAAAAGGTCCTAGAAATGCAGCAGTGCTGGTCTGAGAAAAGGAGACACAAACAAAGGGTATATGGTAAAAGAAGGGTGCCCTTTGGTAAAATCTTTGATTTGTTCGTAAGTCCCACTCACTTCAATGGGCTTTGTATCAAATCCTATCTGCTCTTGTCTTTTGCTTTTTCTTGCCTTCCTTTTTCAGTTTCCATTGCTTTTCCTTCCTGCCATTTTAGCATCTTTTTTTCCAATTCATGATTGAATGAAACAAGTGCAGGCACTCGTATCCTGTGAGGTGCTGCTCATGCTGAGCCGTGCTAAGAGTCCTGATGAATGCAGACTTAACCAAAGCACGTGTACAGACTTCTGTCCCAGTGCTCAATGGCAACACTTGTCACAACACCTCTGCAAACAGCAGTCATTGATGCTTGTGAATCAGAGGGCACTTCCCCCAAGAGCCCACCACTCTGTGCTGCTCTTCAGGATACAATCCCTAATAAATACACACAGCAGTTATTTGTGCCGCTTGCCTCTATCGCAGTTCTGCACACAGGGGTGATGTTTTGAAAAAGCTTATTTTGCTAATGAACAACATACCTTTTGGAGAGACCCTGCTAGCCATGAATGGGACAGGGGGGGAAAAAAACTGCTGTATTGCCCATGATCTCTTTTATTAGTTTAGCTTATAAATCTGCTTGAGCTGCTGCAAGACATGGTGCAGTGACGTCATTTTGCTAAAATCCTTCAGTGGATACACTGCTTCCTCCGTCCACCAGGGCAGGTATAGGATACATCTTTTGCTCTAGTCCTTGGAATGAGTGTGACATTAATAATACGAAATAATACGAAAGCTCATGCAAAAAATAAATCTGTTAGTCTTAAAGTGCCGCACAACTCCTTGTTGTTTTTTCACTGGACTAGACTAACATGGCTATCCCTTTTAAAATTAATAATACATCCAAATATGGGGTTTGTGCTTTCTGTCGCTTAAGGAAATAAGCCAGGAGAGAGCACCACTGTAATAACTGGTTTAAAAGGAAGAGTTAAAAAAAAGAGACAAATGCTGAATTTTGTTTGTCTGATGCTGAAGTCCGAAGAGCCAGATCCCACTGAAAGCTTCAGGACTGCAAACTGGGCCCCTCTGGGTATGTGTGCCCTGTGGTAAAACACCCACAGTGGCTCACCTTAGCTGACTTGGATTTGGAGATCTCAGACTGTTGGGGCTATGAAACTGCAGAGCTGACATCTGGGCTGGAGCCCAGACCCAGAGCCTGAGCCCGAACATCTAAACTGGAATCCTCTAGTCCCCACAGTCCAAGCCCTGTGAACCGAAGTCAGTGGCGCTGAACCAGCTGCAGAGGTTTTAGTGCAGTGTAGACACATATACCCCAGTGTTTCCATAAAACAACACCCTAGGAAGGGTTTAATCAATAAATCATGTGCCAGCTGTGGTTTTTTTGCATGTCAGGTTCTATTTCTGCACTCCAGATCCTTTGATACTATGGAGATGAGGCCATGTAAGAACCTACATGAGCTAGACGGTGTGCAGACTCTTGGTGTCTTTGTGATTATGTATCTCATTGATGAAGAGTTGTTACTCTGGGCTTGTACGCATTGCAAGAAAATTAAATTCTATCAGTTTCTGGCAAAATGAAGTATTTGGCCAAAAACTCCACATGCTGTACACCAGCTGTATCCAGCTCCATCTTTGATAAGATAATATTGCTCAGGTGAGTTGCAGGAAGGAAACCAACCACCTTCATGGCAATAAATCTGCATTGGTCGTATAATTCTAGTGTTCAGCTGACCAATATGAAAGGTATAAGCCACTTCTGACTTGAGTTCATGAGTTTTCAACAGGAGCCTGGTCTGTCCCCATTGCCACAAAGGGAAACCTTTTTTCAACAGACGCCCATGCAGATGCGCAGTTTCTTCTAAGGATTTTAGTGTCTCTTCCAGGACCACCATCACAATAGCCTACTTCCTGCAGAGTCTGACTGCATATCCGGTAAGTAACAGTAGATAAGCACTGACAAAGCCTGCATACAGTTATCTCATAGGGTGAAGGGTAAGAAGACATTTCAGTAGCATCAGTTACTACCAATTTAAACTGTAAATAGCAAGAAGAACTTCCTTGGTAAGGGGCTACAGCACCTTGCGCTGCCATAAGACACCCTCTGCTGCACTCAAATGAATGGAACAATTACCCCTGTAGCACAGACCTGTGATCCATTTTTTATTTTTTAATTATTATTATTATTTATTATTGTATTGCTGTGGGCTCTAGGAACCTTAGTCAGAGAGCAGATGTGCACTGTGCAAGGTACTGTACAAAGAACAAAAAGTCTCTGCCCCAAAGAGCTTACAAGTTTGGGTTTAGGCTCTTACAGTGACCAATGCCAGTTGCTTAAAGGTACAAATAGAGTGTGCCCACAGTGAACAATTATACAATAATCAATACACTGGGAAAGCTTCTTCCTCACCCCCCCCTTATTCAGAGATCAGCTCATCCCTAGACCCCTCCTTGGCTCTTGTCTGCAATAACATCTTGTGGCGATCAGTTCATCCAGGTAGCTATGCGTGGGGTAGAAAAGTATTTCTTTTGGTGTTTTGAGTTGGTAGCTTTTCATTTTAATTGGATGGTTCCATGCTCTGCATTATGGGAAAAGGATACATAGAAGCACTTGATCTACCCAACCGATACATCATTATTTTGTATACCACTACCATGTCCTCTGTTCTTTGTCTCGTCTCCAAACAAAGCCACTGTGACTTTTTCTGTAATTCTAATCATACTTATTGCTCATACCTCAACATTTTCTATATCTTTCTGGAGACTGGGTGATCAAAATTTAACATTGCATTCTGGGTGAGGGTGTATTGGAGGCTAGAATATTTTCAGTATTATTTTCCATCCCATTTCTTATGCCTGCTAACATTTTGTTCACAGCTGAGCTCCATAAAAAAAGAGAACTTTGCCGAAAACTGCAGACAGAGCTGAGAACTAATCCACGTGGAAAAGAAAATAGAAATGAGCTGGCAGAGCCTAGTCAGCAAACCTTCACTCATGCTGGCTGTCCCACTGGCTTCTAATCATGGTTTTCAATGGGGCTGCACCACTGTAAGATGGACAAAATACACTGGGAGCCATAAAAGGAAACAGGGCCTCCATATCCACAGTCAACGACCTTGGGCAAAATATCTGGACCTTCCAGGACTATTAGCCAGCTGCTGGATACCCAACAAATATTCCTTAGACTGAGGTAAGGGGAAAATGAATGAATCTATCAGAGTACCATTAAGAATCACAAAAATATAGCTCAGAACGGCTTCAGGGATTAGCTGCATGTAAAGAGGCAGAGAAATATTAGAACGTAAAGAGTTAAGCTATGGTTAAACATACTTTTGCCATGCTAAAGAAGACTGGTTGATAATTACTGTAGTTTTAGGGCTATTTGAATCAGTGCAGCTGCAACCTCTTCAGTAGTAACCCCTGAAACAAGACAAACTGGGTTTATTGTACTGAACAAGTCTTAAAGCTCCTCCCTGATTGTTAATAATTGGCAGCAATGGACTTAACAGCCTCTTGACTACCCTTTTTACACTCTACCTGACTGTGCAGCTAACAATTTAAATCACAGATGCCGATCCTTCTTTGTGGCAGCTGCTTGTTAACTACACGTTCTCCTTTTTCTGTCGCTCACGGCTTCCATAACCCTGCAACACCAGGGTTAGACTAGAGAATCACATTTCATCAAATTTAAAATGGAATTAAACCTTGAAGTTTGATTAATGCTACCAGATAGCTTGTTGTAATTACTATTTTACAAATTGCAATTGTTTGAATATGTTAATAGGATTGTCTAAGCACATCTTCACCTTCAGAAGTAATTTTCCTTTAATTTTTTTTTTTAAACACAAACTCTTTAATCAACTGTAAATTATCACCCTGGGCACAATTAGGTAGTGTGTGGCTCTTCACATTATGTGATGAATTTTATTTCAGTTCATTTATCTTTAAAAGTTGATTCTCTCTCTCCATTTTCCACAGTGACCTCAGGGGAATAGTCATTCATGAAATATCCTCTGCTAAAACTGGGGCTACTTTCATGTTCAGATTTGGAAAATAAAGGAAATTGGTCTGTATGACAACCATTGATAAAATCCAAGGAGGCCACATTTGTTTAACATATGATGACAAATTGCTTGTTCTAAAGTTACTGAAATCTAATAATCTGCATATGAGATATAGTTTAAGTCTTGAAGCAACCTGAGGTCTTGCTGAATGAGCCATTACAATATGTCATTTGATTCTTTTAAATGATTTCCATGTCTTTTTATGTTTGTATCCAAACTGCAACGCTCCACCTTCCATCTGCTACAAGCCAACAGCAGGCCTCCACCTCTCTGCTAACCCCATTTGGATCTTTCTGTTATCTGGCACTAGAGATACTTGTGACTCTTACAAGGAGAAAGTCACTTGCACAGTCTATGTGCTAGACCTATATGGCCTGCATCTGTGTTAGGGCCTGATCCCATAATCCTGAACCACAAGGGCAAGCTCATTGATGTTAATGTGACGATTAGCACAAGAAAGAGCCACTTGCCTTTAGCAAAGGTTGAAAAGAGGCCCTGTGCATTGTCTGCTCCTTGGAACATAAACTGTGGCTTCTTCTATGCCAGTGCCAAGCACACTTTGGCCTTTGTAAATAACAATAGCTGTTCATTCTCTCACATACCTGACTCTCCTATCACCCGCCCGCAGTGCAGTTTATTATATTCTTATAGTAAATAATAATAGCCAGCTAAGATAGCATCAAGGCCAGCACCCTCTTCCATACCACGCCTAACCTCACCAACAGCAATGTTGGCAAGAAAAGGGAAATTATGTATGCAATTAACCTTTACTTCCACACACAAATTCTCACCCTTCCATTTCCATTTTAATTGCGTAAATCCAAAATGGCCTTGAAATGAACTTTCCATCTCCTACACAACTTGTTTTCCCCTGTACTATATAGCTGAAACCAGCCCCTATATTGTTTGTGTCAAAGCTTTCTAACATGGATTCACAATGGGATGGCTAACACACAAACAAAGCTGTTGTTCTTGGCATGCTGCTCTTGGAATTTAAACCTTCACAGGTTTCAAAGCAATAATTATATTAGGGTCAGGAAACCACAAGGAGAAGCAAAGGCTGCAGTTGTTTAAATGATTGCAGTGAGTTAGTAATGTGATGCATGTATTAATATTAACACCATGTTAGCCATGCTTGCTGCAGTAGAAGGGGCTAATCATATTGGTTAATAATCTGCTTTATTGAAGGGAGTAAATTGACCAGTAAAAACTAGAGGCCAGTTTTTAACAACGCTCTCTAGGTTACATAGCACAGAGCTCTCAGAGCTGTAACTGTGAGGAAGTATCTATTTTGCCATCACAACTGAAATATGCTAGATGCTTTCACAGTCCCTGTGCTACCGTGCATACAATCTAAAAAGATGACAGAAAATGAAGGGTGGGGGAAAGGGATACAGCCAAAGTGATCAGGGTGTTGACAGGCACACAACTGCTTCATTAGATGAGATGAAGGGATTTTCCTCTTTAAGTTAAACACATCAAACTTCTTTCCCCCAAGTTTTCCCCAACATTCAGCCTCCTTGACTTGGCCCCACAGCATTTCCTAGCATCAATCCCATCAAACTTCTGCCTCTCTCTGTCCTAGGTTTGGATTCTTTCCCACCCAAATGAGCAGTTTGTACCTAAAATAAATAAGTGTGATGAAGAAGCAGATTAGGTAGCTTCTGCTGGCATTGCAAAGATGTGGTCATAGAGCTCCTCAAACCTTACGCCTGCAAAACATCCCACTGAAAGTCAATTGTTACTAAGTATTATTTGTTGATCAGTGTCAGTCAGCTGGCATTGCACATGACAGGCTTCAGGACAAGTCCTCTCCCCAAAAGCTTACAGTTTCGAAGACAGTCACAAGAAAATGGGATGTACTGGAGATCAGAAGACACAGTTTACGATAACATGTTCCATCCTTCTTGTTTGTCTAACATTTCCCATATTTTCTATCCAGGGGTTTGGCAGTTGGGGGTGGGAGGGGGGAGACATTGGGGAGTAGCAGGAATGTGGGGCAGCACAGAAGAGTTAAAATGGTGAAACCAGAGAGAAGGGGATGGGACATCAAGGAACACAATAAGAGATAAGATCCAAGACAGAGTTTGGAGTAAAATTGGCTAGGCCTATGTGGTCTAGGCCAGGAAGCAAGCGGAGCAACTTGGCCAGATGGCAGCCAAATATGATAAACTGTGCTGTGGCATTTTGGAGGGCTTAGGAGGGAATAAATGGCATATCAGGCAGTTCCAAAAGAAAAGTGGGCAGCAGCCAGTGCAGGTGATGACAAGGCCAACTGTTGGAGAAAGGCAACAAGCTACCCATGTTCATAAGGACTATGTGTGTGAGTAAGGGTTAAAGAGTTGTACCTATATGTATGCATGGACCTGAGCACAACTTTTTTTCCACCTGCCTTCGCTTATTTTTCAGGAGAAGTACGTTTACCAGCCCCCAGCAGAGAAGATCAATGAATTGCAAACAAACTGCATTTCTCACAAAAATATGCAAAATTAAAAATTCAGTCAATTTATCAAATGATAAAAAATAAGCAAACAATAGACACAATTTGTTTTGTTCAGAGCCCAGAGGTAGAGATTAAGCTCTTCAAATTAATTCCTGCAAACGCTCATTTTTTTTTCTAACCAGGTCTGGATCCCATTCCTTGAAGAATATACTGATTACCAACAATTTTTCAGAGCTTTACAAAAACATTATTTCTTTTGTTGTGAGAAATGCAGAATCAGCCATCTGGCACATGCCCCAGAGCTAAAATCTTTTACATGACATATAATTCAAAATGATGAAATGTACAACGGCAAATAGCTACAGCATTGCACTGGAAACAGCATGAACTTTTGTTGTCGATCAAAACTGATTTCTTCATTTTAACAAGTTTCCACAGAACAATTATTTGAAGAGCATTTAAGAGTTTCAATGTATAGGAGCCAGTGCTCATCTAAATTCAGAATCTTAAATCTCACAAAAAAGAAAGGAATATATAAATTATTAAATAATCTTGTCTTATAAGTAGACATTCATACCAAGGAGATGCTAAGTGCAATTCTAAGAATGAAAATATTCTTTGTATGTATGTGTTTTGCGGTGAAGGGCTTTCTAATTCCTTTACCTTTGCAAAGGGCATCTGTCAAAAGTGTTCTCAGACTCTTTGGCAGTAACTAGGGACTAGGCTGGAATCAGAGAATTCAGCCACTACTGATACCATCAGACTTGGTAACAGCCAAGGAGGATGCTTCTCAGCAAGTACGACCTTCTTTTCAAGCAGAAAAAGATTTTTAAAAAATTTAACTTCCCGTCTCATACCTGGAAAGATCCCCTGGTCTGCAAAGCTGAAGTCCTTGCCATTCTACCAATTCCAATGGCAGCTCAAGTCACTGGTGGCTGAGAATAAGTACACAAACATCTGCTCACATTTGGTGCATGCTACGAGTGGTATGGAAAGCAGTGGTTAAAATATAACTTGAGGGGCCTCAGAACCTTCCTAATTTCAGGGCCCCCTTCCTGTATTGTTTGGGCTCTTTTTATGCCTGTGTGGGCCTGATTTTTCTAGATGCTGGACTCTGGGCCACAGAACTCTGGCCTGTCAGATCTGTGGCCGTTCTGACTTACTTTAACCCCTGATGGAAAGTAACACATCACACATGATTAATACATGAGCTTCAAATGGTTATGGCTCTTTTGCTCAATGACATTTCTTCAGACAAAGCAAGGTCCACATTCCTCCCTGAGTACTCTGGATGCACCACATCTAAGTTGTAAGAGAAAACCCCTGAAGATGATTATTGAATGGATTGTGCCCATTGATAAGCCAGAAGGGATAAATGGAATTTCTTCACATTTTTCAAGAGCATTCATTTCCAGGTTTATTTAGCCCAACATGAGAAGGTTCCGTCCCAAGGGTAATGTTAGGAGGAAGCTGCCAGGATGTGATTATTGAGGGTTAGCATTAAAAAGCCATCTCAGCCATAACTACACCATCATGTTAGTGACACTGTAATGAAACTTCCAATGTTCTAAAAATACAGCTGTTTAAACTACAGAAGAAAATTAAACTCCTGACTTCTAATCTCTGTTGCTTGTAATCATTTACTAAGAAATGATGCACCTGAGCTGTCTAGGACTTTTCCTTTCAATTAAATGATTCTAGGCTTATTGAAATCGTACCTTGATTATTGGCCGCTTTGAGACTCCAGCAATTAAAAAAAAAATCCTATCAATAAAGAATAGCTGTCTTGACTTTTTTTGGCCAACTTCTGCTCTTAGTTACAGATGTGTGAATCCACAGTTAACCTACTGATGTCAGTGAACCAGTCCTACCTTTACCCTGGTGTAAGTGAAGGCAGGGTTGGTTTGTTTCTGCTGCCCTCCCTTCCACTATTCTACAAGGAGACACATGTACATCAGGTGTAATTCCACACGCAGAGGGACAGCCCCAGGCACATGCACCACTTAAATCCCACTTAAATGTTAGAGGAGGAGCATGAAGAAGAGGCAGCAAATCAGACTCAAGCTAGCTGAGGAGAAGCAGGAACAGGGGTTGCACCAGGCAAGTAGCATCAGAAGTAGATGGCAAGTGCCCTACACCAAAAGCACCTTTATTTTGTTAACAGTGGTGCACAGCTGCTGCTAACACTCCATTATCCCCTTGTCACCCTACCTCCTCAGCAGGGAATGACTCTACTTGTAACTTCTCTTTGAACACTATGGCTTCAATGTCTACACAGCCTGAATGTCAGTTTTCTTTGAGCCCTGGAATTTGTTCACTGTTTAATAGAAAATCTAAAATCATGTATTTGATGCTTTCCATTGAAAGACTTGAAACATGAAAAAAGACTCTGGATATTTATCTTCAGGCCTTTGTAGGGGTCAGTCAATAAAAATGGGAGCAGGGAATACATGTTTTCCAAGCTGCTATCTTCCCTTAGTGGATATAGGAAGTCTAACTTCAAAATTACTGCTGGAAAAACCGCATTTCTTCTCACACATTGATATATCTGCACCTTCTTTTTATGATGGTAGTGTTATTATTGAATGGTACGGGGGGGGGTCCTCAAAAGCAAGCAGAGACTGTAGAAACTTTACTGGAACGCCAAGAAAGAAATGAAGAAATGGTTGCAAGTCTTTTAAAAAACATCAAAATCCTTGACTATGAAGAAGAGCAGAAATGAAACTACTGCTTTTGTTACACTCCCTGGATCTGCTCTCAATTACACTAAGCCCCTTTGCAACACTTGGCAGTGAGAGGCCTTAATGTAAATGAGCACTCAGGCCCTCAGTATTTGTGAAACTGAAGGCCTGCATGATGATGACTTTCTAAGCATACACACACTGCATTGAAGAAAAGCAAACGGTGACAAATTCAGCCAGAGCCTTTGCATTTCCTTGCTGTTTGGATTCATTGACTGTGTGGCAGGAGTGTCAATGTCAAAGGCAGAGTGCCTCCCTTCTCTGCTGTCTCCATCAGTGAGGGAGGAAACATTTTCACAACAAAGCAAGGGTGAAAGATGGATGCCGGAGTAGCCTCAGATCCCACTCCCAGCCCTGAGGAAGATGGACTCATTTGGCTAAACCTGTCAAGCTGTTGTAAGAACTTCCTGAATGCTTCCTACCATCTGCTTTTGATGCTTTCACGACTTGGACAGAAGCCTCGAGGTTTTCCTGCTTTTTCCTGACCAGCCTATAAAGGAATAGTTCTGGATCTGTTCCCTGTCATTTTAATCTCTTTCCTCAGTTTCTTCTGCCTACAGCTGGTTTTGTTTTTTATTTATTTATTTATTTTTTAACTACAGTGGCCTTGTGCCCTGAATTATCCTCTTGGGCAAGCCAGCAATTCTTCTAATGTTGAACAAGTGTTGGATCTTTCAATTGTGTTTGTGTTCTTAAAGGAAGGGTATGGCCTCCATGATACATTCCTCTTTCACACCCATGTTGACTAAGGAATGTTCATAGAAAACAGATCAGACACAATCTACTGCATAGTCTACTTAGAATCACCGTGTTAGATTGCATTCTCTGTTTGTTAGTGAACATCGATTGACACAATCTGTTGGCTAGAGAGATAAATGGAGATAAGGACAATGAGTTCAAAGCATGGATTAAAAACAAAGAGAATTCCTAGGCGTTCCCGTATGTCTAATCTGTGTAGGTTCCTGTGTTTTTGGAGAGCATTGTGCTTATCTTACTCATCTGTAGGCCCACTCCAGCATTTTGGCTAAATGCCATTTGTAATAATCAGATCAGTATTTATTGAGAGTTTATGAAATAGGCTAAGTAGTGGAGAGTGTATTTTGTGGTAGATGATATCTCCAGTTCATTTAGTCTCCCCACTTCCCTCTCCCAACACCAAATCCAAATTTCTAACCACTTTGGTGAGTGCTGCTATAATTCAGCAAGGCACTTAAACGTGTCTCTAATTTGAAGCAAGTGAGTAGTCTCACTGCAATCAAAGGGACTCTTCCCGTGCTTAAAGTTAAGCACATACTCGAGTGGTTGTGGCAGAGAGCTTGACATCATGCAGGACTAAGCCCACTGAAAAGATTTATATTTGGAAAACATGACCTTGATGGGTATCATTAGGAAGGAGAATGAGTCTCTATGAAATGAGACTAAAACATATTTATTCATATCTGCCTGTGAAAACTTCAGTTACGATTTTGTAAACCACACGCAGGAATGATTTATACAACTTCCCTTGGAATTAGCTAGTTGATACAAGCAATACATGTAGCTGCAAAACTTGAATATAGGTTTTTATAGTTCAGCTTCAATCATACAAGCTAGAAGGCTGGTGAAACAAAGGCAACTTGCACTGTACTTCAAGATGAGCGAATGACATACCTGCATTCCTCAGAAACCTGAGCTTGTAGTCAGTGACAACCCTGGTGTTAGGATTATAGAATCCATCACCACAGTCATAACAGCCTTCTGGGATCGTTCTGGGAGGATCTAAGTTTGTAAGCTGAGAGATGCCTGAAAGGACACAGTATCATTTACTACAAAAACTAAAAATCTCCCCCCTCCTTTTTTTTTTTACAACTACACTCTTTCATCACAATAAATAATGATAATAAATATACATTTCTTTACATCTCTATAGCACTTTCCAGTACAAGATCTCAAAGCTATTTAGAAACTTTACTACATTAAGGTTTCCATCACTCCTGCGGTTGGTGATTATTATGACCATTTTGCAAATAGAGAAACTGATGCACAGTGGCCTGCTCAGGAAACATGTGGCACAGAAAGGAAGAGATCTTGGATCTCCTGACTCTTGTTCTGTGATTTGGCCTGTAAGACTAATATTATAAGCATGCACTCAAATTCCAAAATGATGCATGCCAAGTAAGTCTAGCCATGTCTTAAAAAGACGTGTAATTCCTCCAGTGTTGCATACAGTAAAGAGGACAAGAGTTCATTATGCCAATATATTATTCAGTGACTACGACTTTTTACCTTTCAATGTGTATAACAGAACAGTTTTCTTGGCTGGACATAAAGTAATACATATCCATTGAAAATCTGCATTTGCAAGCGACATGTTTCATGTACCAGGCTGTTTATGGCTTTCTGTTACTCTTTCAGGTGCTTTAGAGCACCATGCAAAATTATGAGTGCAAGTTAATGCATCTTTTATTTTTGTCCCAGTTTTCTGTAATAAAATTATATATAGAATGCAGCAAGTGTGACATCTATAAAAGGCTTAATCAGATGTCAGACCAATGTCTTGCCATGAAGTCTCAAGAAGAGACTATTGACCATATTTCTCAGTCTCCTGTGGAAGGAGTTCTAAGATAAACCAGAAAGTTCCTGTTCCATGTTACTCATGTAGGTGAATTTATTGCTCTCAATAAATAGAGTTTTTGGTTTAAATCCTTCCAGATGCCTCTTATCACAAACACAACACAGTACCTGCTGGTTTTAGACCGGAGCAGATTTCAGTATAAAATCTTCTGTCATAGCCATCACAATAATGCCATTTTTTATCTTTGAATTCAAGACCATCTGCAAAGGTGTATTTCCCCTGCAAAACAAATTCAAGTACAGAACTAGTAAGTGTGATGAATGGAGTGAAGAATAATATTTTTATATCCATTAGTAAGTATGCCTGTTATATGAGAATAAATCATTTTGCTCCGCATGTAAGTGCTGATGGAAATGATGTCCAGAGAACCAAAAGAGTCACATTCCAATCCAAATCATTTCCCTATACAGTGGGAAGTAACTTCTGTCCATGAAACAGGGGGAAGGCAACATTGGGAGTGAGAAAGTCACCGATGGAAAAGAAGATGGTTTGGTAGCCTCCACTTATTTCATGATACAAACATTTCTGAATGTAGTTTTTGCACCAGGCAGAATTTCTGCTAAGGCATAGTGGCAGTAACTTTTGGGAGCACAGGGGTTTTACCTTTCTTTTGAGTACAGAACAGGGTTCAGCCTTTAGAATAAGATGGCCACACCCCGCCCAGTCAGTTTTCTGTGACTGGAGGAGGCATTGGCACATTTCCATCCTCATGTTCTATGTCTTTGCTGCTAAGCCTTCAGCATCATATCCAAAGGGCTAGTGATATATTACCTCTTTCACTATTCCGCAGTCCCAGATTCCTTCATATTTGCTTCCATTAGGAAAATACAAGGTTCCTTTGCCATGAAACATTCCATCCTTCATTGTGCCATTATATTTGGTTTCAGTTGGGAGAGTATAGCAGCCTTTTCCTTCAATCCTGTCAATGATAATTGGGAATTGTTTAAGAACACTTTACTAGATACCTAAAAAGCCATAATCTATGAAGAGAGCCTTACTGTTTAAAAAAAGAAAAAATACCATATCTCTGACAATGATATTAGTCCATTACTAGATGGCAAAGGCATAATTATAACAACATAGAAAAGGAAGAAGTGTTCAATAAGCACTTCTGTTCTGTAGCTGGGAAAGAAAAAGCAGATGGTGTCGTAACACAAGACAGTACTCTTCCACTAGCATCCCAGAAGGATGTTAAATAGCAGCTACTCAAGTTATACACTTTTAAATTAGCAGGTCTGGGTAATTAGCATGCAAGAATATTAAAGAAGTTGGTTGAGGATTTTGCTAGAGAGCATTAAATGTTGATGTTTCAATAAGATTTGGAACGCTGAGGAAGTTCCAGAAGACATGAAGAAAGATAATGTTGCATCAATATTTAAGAAGAGTAAACAGAATGATCCAGGCAATTATAAACCTGTCAGTCTGACAGTGATTCTAGGCAAGATAATAGAGTAGCTGATACAGAAGTTAATAAATAAAGAATTGAAGGGTCATTATATAATTAATGCCAATTATCATGGGTTCATGGAAAATAAATGCTGTTAAACTAATTTGATATCTACTTCTAAGAAGATGACAAGTTTGGCTGCTAAGAGGAACAGTGCTGATGTAACATCCTTAGATTTCTGTACCGCATTGGCCTTACTACTGCGTGACCATTTGATTCAAACCCCAGACAGCTATGAAATTAACAGAGCAGGTATTAAATGAATTAAAAGCTGAGTAACTAGTAGTTTTCAGTGCAACTGTAATCAGGAAAACAAACAAGAAAGCCTGTGGCACTTAAAGACTAATAAATGTATTTATTGTATGAGCTCTTGTGGGCGAAAATCCCACTTTGTCGGGCGCTTTGAAGATGGGGGGCTTCCTGTCTGACCTGATCCTACCTTTTACACTGCCTTGCATTTATCTTCATTTCATTCTCCACGTTCCCCCATCTTCCAAGCATCTGACAAAGTGGGATTTTCTCCCACCAAACCTCACGCCCTAAAATAGCTGTTACAAGCGCCACAGGCCTCCTTGTTTGTCGTCTCCAAGGCGGCTTTCATCCAAACGCCGCCGGGCGCGCTTCGCAGCGGACCGGCCATCGGCGTGGCCACCCTTTAACCTCGGTGGGAGGCCGAGGCGGGTCTGAAGAGCCCCGCCGGGCGTCTCTAGGGGCGGACGAAGCGCCTTTGGGACTCTGGCCCCAGGCCTTTCCCAGGCCTCAGCCAGGCCTGTGCGGCCCTCGGGGCCCTGCCGTCGAAGGGGCCGCGTGGCCGCCTCCCTGCCCGGCGCGTGCCCTGTGGAGCCGGGCCCGGGTGTGCAAGGGCACACTCAGCCAGGGCTCTCTCACGCGGGGATGTTCACACCCCGCCCACCTGCCCCGCACGTAGCCCCCCAGGTAGCGGCTGCCCGTCAGCTCCATGGGCCCGCGGCCGGCAGGCGCGGCGTCCTGTTCCCATGGTAACGGGACGGGGCGGGGGCAGGCCGCGAGCAAGCCCCGCCTCTTACGCAGGGCACGCTGCCGCGGGGCGCGTGCGCAGTCGCGCCGGGGGGCGCTGGGCGCGTGCGCAGTCGGGCGCGGCCTGCTCGCGTCGCCCCTGCCCTGCGCTGTGAGGGCGCCGAAGGGGAGGTCAAGGAGAGCGCGCGGCCGTCGCCGCCGCCGCCGCCGCCGCCGCCGCTATGCCGGGCACTCTGGAGGTGCCCTCCTTCGAGGAGCTCGACGTCCGGGAGGTGAGGGCGGGCCCCGCTGGTGGACGGGACGGGCCCGGCCCCCGCATTGCCCCGCCGGGCTGGGCCCGGGTCAGGCCCCCC